>CM075978.1:131928398-132520646 GCA_038087875.1 Malacoraja senta
GCGTGCATGAGTCGAGTCGCGGGCTGTGAGGGAGAGAAGGGAGAGAGGAGAGAGAAGGGAGAGAGTGAAAGGAGAGAGAGAAGAGAGAGAAGGGAGAGAGAGAGAGAGAGAGAAGGGAGGGAGAATGGAGAGAGAGAGATAAGGGAGAGAGAGAAGGGAGAGAGAGAGAAGGGAGAGAGAGAAAGGTGAGGGAGAGAATGGGGAGAGAGAGAATGGGGAGAGAGAGAGAGAGAGACCAAGTGCAGACCCGTTGGGTCTGGACACCGAACGTGCGTTTGCGGGTGGGGTGGGGGGGGGGTGCTGTGGCGTCACACTAACCACCCCCTTTCCTCCAAAGCACGGTTGCGGGGTGGGAATCTGGCACCCACAAACACACACACTCATCACAACCCTTTTAATTTGCTTCTTTTATCCCATCTCCACCCTATCCATTGACGAATAGCCCTCAGCTCTCAGGTGCGTCTAGAGGGGGGGGGGCAGAGAGAGAAAATTTAATGTTAGAATTTAAAAAATTTGAAGAGGGGGAGGAGGAAGGGGGGAGAGGAAGGGGGAGAGAGGAAGGGGGGAGAGGAAGGGGGGAGAGGAAGGGGGGAGAGGAAGGGGGAGAGAGAGGAGGGTGTGGAGAGAGGAAGGAGAGGATGTGGGAGATAGGTGAAGGGGGGGGTTTTGAGCGGGTGTTCATGAGTTGAGCTGCGGGCTGTGAAGAGAGAAGGGCAGAGAGAGAGAGAGAGGGGAGAGACAGAGAGACTGGTACACCAAAAAAAGCTGGTGAAACTCAGCGGGTGCAGCAGCATCTATGGAGCGAAGGAAATAGGCAACGCTTTGGGTCGAAGCCCATCCTCAGACTGGTTTTCTACCGAAACGTTGCCTATTTCCTTCGATCCATAGATGCTGCTGCACCCGCTGATGATATAGTTTTTATTTGTGTACCTTCGATTTTCCAGCATCTGCAGTTCCGTCTTAAAGACAGAGAGACTGTTGGCGGACTGTTTTCCCAACGCTCGTTTGCGGGAGGGGGGGGGTGGGCTGCGGCATCACACTCACACTAACCACCCCCAAACTCACACTAACCACCCCCAAACACACTCGGGGGGAGGGGGGAGAGAAGAGGGGAGAGGGAGACGGGGTGGGGAGAGAAGAGGATAGGGGGAGGGAGGGGAGAGGGGGAAGAGGAAAGGGGAGAGATTGGGGAGGGAAAGGAGATCAGGGTGGGTGAGAGGGAGGGGGAGGAGAGTTTGGAGTGGGAGGAGAGCGGGGAGGGCAGGAAGGGGGGAGGGGATGAGGGGAAGGGGAGAGGAGTAGGGGGAAGAGAGGGAGAGAGGGAGGGGGAGGGAGAGAGGTGGGAACAGTGGGGAGTGAGGGGCAGAGGGGTAGCAGGGAGTGGTGCAAGAGAGAGGTGAAGGGGGTGGGTGGGAGATCGGGGTGAATAGGGTGGTGAAGGGGGAAGGGAGGGGGAGAGGAGAGAGGGGGAAGAGTGGGGAGGGAGAGTTGAAGTAGGAGGGGTAGGGACAGTCCATCTGTTACCCATTCCCTATCACCCCCAATCCTCTTTCTCTATTGCCACACACGTGACGACGCCCTTCGACACAGGCTGCGGGGGTGGGGGGAGGGGCTTGGGCTGTGGGTGCTGCAAAGACATATGTAAACGGATTCATTCCGATTTGTCACACGTGTCGCAGGGCGTCGCCACGTGTGTGGGGGTGATAGGGAATGGGAACATTTCAAAATGTTAAACAAACAGCTCTCAGCAATAGAATGTAAATGAAGGTTCCGTTTTGTGATGTCACAATGCCCAATGCTGCGGGGGTTGGGGGGGGAGGGGCTGGGGCTGCTGCCAAGGCATATGTAAATGGATCCATTCCGATTGGACATCTGTGACCATTGTGCATTGTGACATCACACAACAGAATCTTTACTAACATTCTACGGCTGAGCTGTTTTTTTAAACATTTTGAAATGTTTGGTTTGGGGGGGTGGAGAGGTATTTTATTTAAAAAAGTGTACATAAACACGACCGAATTTAATCGGGATCGTCTATTCGTAAAGATAAACGTAACCTCTTTAGAAACGGTAAAAAATATCGGCGTTTCCGCGCGCCGCGCGGGCGCGGGGTGGTATCAAAGGCGGCGTACGGACGTACAGACGTACAGACGTACAGACGTACAGACGTACAGACGTACAGACGTACAGACAGACGGCAGCCAGAGAGTTTTAAAAGTATACTAGACCAAGTGCAGACCCGTTGGGTCTGGACACCGAACGTGCGTTTGGGGCGGGGGGCTGTGACGTCACACTAACCACCTGTTGGGTCTGTACCTCCAAAGCAGGGTTGCGGGGTGTGAATCTGGCACCCACAAACACACACCCCTTGATATTATATTAATATTTTAATTTTCTTCTTTTATTCCATCTCCACCCTATCCACTGACAAATAGCCCTCACCTCTCAGGTACGTCTCGAGGGGGGGTGGTGCAGAGAGAGAAAATTTAATGTTAGAAAAAAAAATTGTGAGGTGGGGGAGGAGGAGGGTTGAGAGGAAGGGGGGTGAGGAAGGTGGGGAGAGAGAAGGGTGAGAGAGGAGAGGGGTGGAGAGAGGAAGAAGAGGATGGGGAGAGTGGTGAAGGGGGTGGGTTGGAGCAGGCGTGCATGAGTTGAGTCGCGGGCTGTGAAGAGAGAAGGGCAGAGAGAGAGAGAGAGGGGAGAGACAGATAGACTGGTACACACAATAAAACTCGAGAAACACTGCGGGTGCAGCAGCATCTATGGAGTGAAGGAAATAGGCAATGCTTTTGGCGGAAACCCATCCTCAGACGGGTTTTCACGAAACGTTGTCTATTTCTTTTGATACATAGATGCTGCTGCACCCGCTGAGGTTATGAAGCATTTTTTTGTGTACCTTTGATTTTCAAGCATCTGCAGTTCTGTCTTAAAGACAGAGAGACTGTTGGCGGGCTGTTTTCCCAACGCGGTTTGCAGGAGGGGGGGGGCTGCGGCATCACACTCACACTAACCACCCCCCAAACACAGGCGGGGGGAGGGGTGGAGAGGAAGACGGGGTGGGGAGAGAAGAGGGGAGAGGGAGACGGGGTGGGGAGAGAAGAGGAGAGGGGGAGGAGGAAAGGGGAGAAATTGGTGAGGGAGAAGAGAGCAGGGTGGGGGAGAGGGAGGGGGAGGAGAGTGGTAGGAGAGCGGGGAGGGCAGGAAGGGGGGAGAGGGGGGGAGGGGATGTTAGAGGTGGAGAGAGGGGATGAGGGGAAGGGGAGAGGAGTAGGGGGAAGAGAGGGAGAGAAGGAGGGGGGAGGGATAGAGGTGGGGGAGGGAGAGTGGAAGAGTGGGGAGTGAGAGAGAAGGGAGGGGGGAGAGGGGTGGGGGAGGGGGTTGTGGAGGGAGATGGGGATGGGTTTGGGAGTTAAGTGGAAGAATGGGGAGGGAGATGGAGAGGTGTAGGGGGAGTGGTGGAAGTGGGAGAGAGGGAGGGGGAGAGGAGTAGGGGGAGTGGTTGAAGAGGGATAGTGGGGTAGGGGGAAGGGGATGGGGTGAGAGAGGGAAGGGGGATGTGGGAGAGAGTAATGGGGGTGGGAGGAGGAGGGGGATGAGAGGGAGAGGGGTGAGGAGAAGGGGATGGAGAGGGGGAGGAGAGAGGGGTGGGTAAGGCGAGGAGAAGGGTAGAGAGGTGTGGGGGAGGGTGGAGGGTGGCGACGGGGTTGGGAGAGAAGAGGGGGGGAGGGGGGAGAGGGAGACGGGGTGGGGAGAGAAGAGGGGAGGGATGGGAGGGAGGAGAGAGGGGGAGGAGGAAAGGGGAGAGATTGGTGAGGGAGAAGAGAGCAGGGTGGGGGGAGAGGGACGGGGAGGAGAGTGGGGAGTGGGAGGAGAGCGGGGAGGGCAGGAAGGGGGGAGGGGGGGGAGGGGATGTTAGAGGTGGAGAGAGGGGATGAGGGGAAGGGGAGAGGAGTAGGGGGAAGAGAGGGAGGAGGGAGGGATAGAGGTGGGGGAGGGAGAGGGGAAGAGTGGTGAGTGAGGGGCAGAGGGGTAGCGGGGAGTGGTGCAAGAGAGAGGGGAAGGGGGTAGGGGGGAGCTGGGGGTGAAGAGGGGTGGTGGAGGGGGAAGAGAGGGTGTGGGAGGGGAGGGAGGGGGAGAGGAGAGAGGGGGAAGAGTGGGGAGGGAGAGTTGAAGTAGGAGGGGTAGGGACAGTCCATCTGTTACCCATTCCCTATCACCCCCAATCCTCTTTCTCTATTGCCACACACGTGACGATGCCCTTCGACACAGGCTGTGGGGTTGGGGGGGAGGGGCTGGGGCTGGGGCTGCTGCCAAGGCATATCTAAATGAATCCATTCCCATTGGACATCTGTTAGCATCGGGCATTGTGACATCACACAACGGAATCTTTACTAACATTCTATGGCTGAGCTGTTTTTTTAATCATTTTGAAATGTTTGGGGGTGGGGGGGGAGAAGTATTTTATTTTTAAAAGTGTACATAAAAACGACCAAATTTAATCAGGGTTGTCTATTCGTAAAGATAAACATAATCACAGGCTGCGGGGTTGGGGGGGAGGGGCTGGGGCTGGGGCTGCTGCCAAGGCATATGTAAACGGATTCATTTCGATTTGTCACACGTGTCGCAGGGCGTCACCACATGTGTGGGGGTGATAGGGAATGGGGACATTTCAAAATGTTAAACAAACAGCTCTCAGCAATAGAATGTAAATGAAGGTTCCGTTTTGTGATGTCACAATGCCCAATGCTGCGGGGGTTGGGGGGGAGGGGCTGGGGCTGCTGCCAAGGCATATGTAAATGGATCCATTCCGATTGGACATCTGTGACCATTGTGCATTGTGACATCACACAACGGAATCTTTACTAACATTCTATGGCTGAGCTGTTTTTTTAAACATTTTGAAATGTTTGGTTTGGGGGGGGAGAGTTATTTTATTTTAAAAAGTGTACGTAAACACGACCAAATTTAATCAGGATCGTCTATTCGTAAAGATAAACGTAACCTCTTTAGAAACGGTAAAAAATATCGGCGTTTCCGCGCGCCGCGCGGGCGCGGGGCGGTATCAAAGGCGGGACGTCAAGCAGAACGTTGGACGTACAGACGTACAGACGTACAGACGGACGACAGCCAGAGAGTTTTATATAATAACTAGACCAAGTGCAGACCCGTTGGGTCTGGACACCGAACGTGCGTTTGGGGCGGGGGGCTGTGACGTCACACTAACCACCCGTTGGGTCTGTACCTCCAAAGCAGGGTTGCGGGGTGTGAATCTGGCACCCACAAACACACACACTCATCACACCCCTTGATATTATATTAATATTTTAATTTTCTTCTTTTATTCCATCTCCACCCTATCCACTGACGAATAGCCCTCACCTCTCAGGTACGTCTCGAGGGGGGGGGGTGCAGAGAGAGAAAATTTAATGTTAGAAAAAAAAATTGTGAGGTGGGGGAGGAGGAGGGTTGAGAGGAAGGGGGGTGAGGAAGGTGGGGAGAGAGGAGCGTGAGAGAGGAGAGGGGTGGAGAGAGGAAGAAGAGGATGGGGAGAGAGGTGAAGGGGGTGGGTTGGAGCAGGCGTGCATGAGTTGAGTCGCGGGCTGTGAAGAGAGAAGGGCAGAGAGAGAGAGAGAGAGGGGAGAGACAAATAGACTGGTGCACACAATAAAACTCGAGAAACACTGCGGGTGCAGCAGCATCTATGGAGTGAAGGAAATAGGCAATGCTTTTGGCGGAAACCCATCCTCAGACGGGTTTTCACGAAACGTTGTCTATTTCTTTTGATACATAGATGCTGCTGCACCCGCTGAGGTTATGAAGCATTTTTTTGTGTACCTTTGATTTTCAAGCATCTGCAGTTCTGTCTTAAAAACAGAGAGACTGTTGGCGGGCTGTTTTCCCAACGCGCGTTTGCGGGAGGGGGGGGGCTGCGGCATCACACTCACACTAACCACCCCCCAAACACAGGCGGGGGGAGGGGTGGAGAGGAAGACGGGATGGGGAGAGAAGAGGGCAGAGGGAGACGGGGTGGGGAGAGAAGAGGAGAGGGGGAGGGAGGGGAGAGGGGGAGGAGGAAAGGGGAGAAATTGGTGAGGGAGAAGAGAGCAGGGTGGGGGAGAGGGAGGGGGAGGAGAGTGGTAGGAGAGCGGGGAGGGCAGGAAGGGGGGAGAGGGGGGGAGGGGATGTTAGAGGTGGAGAGAGGGGATGTGGGGAAGGGGAGATGAGAAGGGGGAAGAGAGGGAGAGAAGGAGGGGGAGGGATAGAGGTGGGGGAGGGAGAGTGGTAGAGTGGGGAGTGAGAGAGAAGGGAGGGGGGACAGGGGTGGGGGAGGGGGTTGTGGAGGGAGATGGGGATGGGTTTGGGAGTTAAGTGGAAGAATGGGGAGGGAGATGGAGAGGTGTAGGGGGAGTGGTGGAAGTGGGAGAGAGGGAGGGGGAGAGGTGTAGTGGGAGTGGTTGAAGAGGGATAGCGGGGTAGGGGGAAGGGGACAGGGTGAGAGAGGGAAGGGGGATGTGGGAGAGAGTAATGGGGGTGGGAGGAGGAGGGGGGTGAGAGGGAGAGGGGTGAGGAGAAGGGGATGGAGAGGGGGAGGAGAGAGGGGTGGGTAAGGCGAGGAGAAGGGTAGAGAGGTGTGGGGGAGGGTGGAGGGTGGCGACGGGGTTGGGAGAGAAGAGGGGGGGAGGGGGGAGAGGGAGGCGGGGTGGGGAGAGAAGAGGGGAGGGAGGGGAGGGAGGAGAGAGGGGGAGGAGGAAAGGGGAGAGATTGGTGAGGGGGAAGAGAGCAGGGTGGGGGGAGAGGGACGGGGAGGAGAGTGGGGAGTGGGAGGAGAGCGGAGAGGGCAGGAAGGGGGGGAGGGGGGGATGTTAGAGGTGGAGAGAGGGGATGAGGGGAAGGGGAGAGGAGTAGGGGGAAGAGAGGGAGAGAGGGAGGGGGGAGGGATAGAGGTGGGGGAGGGAGAGGGGAAGAGTGGTGAGTGAGGGGCAGAGGGGTAGCGGGGAGTGGTGCAAGAGAGAGGGGAAGGGGGTAGGGGGGAGATGGGGGTGAAGAGGGGTGGTGGAGGGGGAAGAGAGGGTGTGGGAGGGGAGGGAGGGGGAGAGGAGAGAGGGGGAAGAGTGGGGAGGGAGAGTTGAAGTAGGAGGGGTAGGGACAGTCCATCTGTTACCCATTCCCTATCACCCCCAATCCTCTTTCTCTATTGCCACACACGTGACACAGGCTGCGGGGGTGGGGGGGAGGGGCTGGTGCTGGGGCTGCTGCCAAGGCATATGTAAACGGATTCATTTAGATTTGTCACACGTGTCGCAGGGCGTCGCCACGTGTGTGGGGGCGATAGGGAATGGGGAAATTTCAAAATGTTAAACAGCTCTCAGCAATAGAATGTAAATGAAGGTTCCGTTTTGTGATGTCACAATGCCCAATGCTGCGGGGGTTGGGGGGGAGAGGCCGGGGCTTGGGTCGCTGCAAAGGCATATGTAAATGGATCCATTCCGATTGGACATCTGTGACCATTGTGCATTGTGACATCACACAACGGAATCTTTACTAACATTCTACGGCTGAGCTGTTTTTTTAAACATTTTGAAATGTTTGGTTTTGGGGGGGGGAGAGGTATTTTATTTTAAAAAGCGTACGTAAACACGACCAAATTTAATCAGGATCGTCTATTCGTAAAGATAAACGTAACCTCTTTAGAAACGGTAAAAAATATCGGCGTTTCCGCGCGCCGCGCTGGCGCGGGGCGGTATCAAAGGCGGGACAAGTCAAGCAGAACGTTGGACGTACAGACGTACAGAACGTTGGACGTACAGACGTACAGACGGACGACAGCCAGAGAGTTTTAAAAGTATACTAGACCAAGTGCAGACCCGTTGGGTCTGGACACCGAACGTGCGTTTGTGGGTGGGGGGGGGTGGGTGCTGTGGCGTCACACTAACCACCCCCTTTCCACCAAAGCACGGTGGGAATCTGGCACCCACAAACACACACACTCATCACAACCCTTGATATTATCTTAATTTTTTAATTTGCTTCTTTTATCCCATCTCCACCCTATCCACTGTCGCATAGCCCTCACCTCTCAGGTGTGTCTAGAGGGGGGGGGCAGAGAGAGAAAATTTAATGTTATATATTTTTTTAAATTGAAGAGGGGGAGGAGGAGGGGGAGAGGAAGGGTTGGAGAGGAGGGGGAGAGAGGATGGGGAGAGAGGAGGGGCTGGAGAGAGGAAGGAGAGGATTGGGGAGAGAGGTGAAGAGGGAGGGTTTGGAGCATGCATGCATGAATCGAGCAGCGGGCTGTGAAGAGAGAAGGGCAGAGAGAGAGAGAGAGAGGACAGACAGAGAGACTGGTACAAAAAAAAAAGCTGGAGAAACTCAGCGGGTGCAGCAGCATCTATGAAGCGAATGAAATAGTCAATGCTATGGGCCGAAGCCCATCTTCAGACGTGTTTTGTCCCGAAACGTTGCCTATTTCCTTAGATCCATAGATTTTGATGCACCCATTGAGTTTATCCATTTTTTTTTTGTGTACCTTCGATTTTTCAGCATCTGCAGTTCCTTCTTAAATACAGAGAGACTGTTTGCGGGCTGTTTCCCCAACGCGTGTTTGCGGGGTGGGGGGGGTGGGGGGTACGGGATCACACACACTAACCACCCCCCAAACAAATTTGAAGAGGGGGAGGAGGAGGGTGGAGAGGAAGGGGGGAGAGGAAGGGTGGGGGAGGAGGGGGAGAGAGGAGGGGGAGAGAGGAGGGTGTGGAGAGAGGAAGGAGAGGATGTGGGAGATAGGTGAAGGGGGGGGTTGAGTTGGTGTTCATGAGTTGAGCTGCGGGCTGTGAAGAGAGAAGGGCAGAGAGAGAGAGAGAGGGGAGAGACAGAGAGACTGGTACACAAAAAAAAGCTGGTGAAACTCAGCGGGTGCAGCAGCATCTATGGAGCGAAGGAAATAGTCAATGTTTGTGGCCGAAACCCATCTTCAGACGTGTTTTTTTATGAAACATTGCCTATTTCCTTTGATCCAAAGATGCTGCTGCACCCGCTGAGTTTATACTTCATTTTTTTGTTTACCTTGCGTTTGGTGTGGGGGTGGGCTGCGGCTGCGGCATCACACTCACACTAACCACCCCCCAAACACACAGGCGGGGGGAGTGGGGGAGAGGGAGACGGGGTGGGGAGAGGAGGGGAGGGGGAGAGTGAGGGGCAGAGGGGTAGCAGGGAGTGGTGCAAGAGAGAGGTGAAGGGGGTGGCTGGGAGATGGGGGTGAAGAGGGGTGGTGGAGGGGGAAGAGAGGGTATGGGAGGGGAGAGAGGGGAAGAGGAGAGAGCGGGAAGAGTGTGGAGGGAGAGTTGAAGTAGGAGGGGTAGGGACAGTCCATCTGTTACCCATTCCCTATCACCCCCAATCCTCTTTCTCTATTGCCACACACGTGACGACGCCCTTCAACACAGGCTGTGTGGTTGGGGGGAAGGGGCTGGTGCTGTTGCTGCTGCACAGGCATATGTAAACGGATTCATTTCGATTTGTCACACGTGTCGCAGGGCGTCGCAGGGCGATAGGGAATGGGGACATTTCAAAATGTTAAACAAACAGCTCTCAGCAATAGAATGTAAATGAAGGTTCCGTTTTGTGATGTCACAATGCCCAATGCTGCGGGGGTTGGGGGGGAGGGGCTGGGGCTGCTGCCAAGGCATATGTAAATGGATCCATTCCGATTGGACATCTGTGACCATTGTGCATTGTGACATCACACAATGGAATCTTTACTAACATTCTATGGCTGAGCTGTTTTTTTAAACATTTTGAAATGTTTGGTTTGGGGGGGGGGGAGAGGTATTTTATTTTAAAAAGCATACGTAAACACGAACAAATTTAATCAGGATTGTCTATTCGTAAAGATAAATGTAACCTCTTTAGAAACGGTAAAAAATATCGGCGTTTCCGCGTGCCGCACGGGCGCGGGGCGGTATCAAAGGCGGGAAAGTCAAGCAGAACGTTGGACGTACAGACGTACAGACGTACAGACGGACGACAGCCAGAGAGTTTTATATAATAATAGATAGATAGATAGATAGATAGATAGATAGATAGATAGATAGATAGATAGATAGATAGATAGATAGATAGATAGATAGATAGATAGATAGATAGATAGATAGATAGATAGATAGATAGATAGATAGATAGATAGATGTTGCAGGACAGAACAATGCAATTCAGCAGCACAACAGATGTGTAAACATAGTACTCAGTTGATCCTATAATGAACAACAAAAAGAAGTTCAATAAATTATTTTTAATAAATATGGTGAAAAAGCCCAATATAGCCCAATATATTTGATGAATATACGTGAATATAGCCCAAAGTGGAATCAAGCCAATCATATTTCAGAGTTCAGCTGGTGTTCGCAGTGTACAATAGCCTGATGATTGTTGGGATGAAGTTGGTCCTGAACCTGGACGTTACAATTTTCAGCCTCCTAAAACTTCTTTCCATGGCAGGAATGATATGTGAGCGTGGCCAGGCTGGCATGGGTCGATGGGCCCCTGGGTGATGCTGGTTGCCATTATGAGGGAGCTCCTCCTATTGATCCCTTCAATGTAGGGGGGGGGGGGTCAGTGCCCATGATGGATTGGGCAGTGCTCACCACATTTTGTAATCTCCTCCACCCCTAGACGTTGAGTTGGAGAACCATGCCACGATGGAACTAGTCAATAGACTCTCTACCGTACACCGGTAGACGTTCAAGATAATATTTGTCGACATACCGAATCTCTTCAATCTTCTAAGGAAGTAGAGGCATTGATGGGCTTTCTTGATGATTGCCTCAATGTGCTGAGTCCAGACCGATCAATTACTGCCTAATCATCGCAATCATCTAAGTGAAGGAAGTTGATGTTGACGCTACTGTCAAATGATAATTTTTCATGAATACCCTGCTCACTTCCAGGTTTGCATTTCACCAGGACCATTGAGCGCTAGACCACATCACAACCTTGCTCCAAATATGGACAAAAACAACGGGGGACACGGTGGCACTGCGGTAGAGTTTCTGCCTTACAGCACTTGCAGTGCTGGAGACCTGGGTTCAATCCTGACTACGGGTGCTGTCTGTACGGAGTTTGTATATTCTCCCCGGACCGCGTGGGTTTTCTCCAAGATCTTCGGTTTCCTCCCACGCTCCAAAGACGTACATGTTTGTAGGTTAATTGGCCAGGTATAAGTGTAAATTGTCCCTTGTGTGTGCAGGATATTATTAATCTGTGGGGATCGCTGGTCGGTGCGGACTCGATGGGCCGAAGGGCCTGTTTCCGTGCTGCATCTCGAAATTAAACTAAATTAAATAAGTGTCCGCTCTTGGCATTAAAGCAGCTTTTGATTAAGTATGGCAATTAGGAGCCCTGTAAAACTAAAGGCAATATCTATCAGTGTGAAATAACTCCAATTCTTAGAATGTTGCACAACAGAAAGAAAGATGGTTGCAGTTGCAGTTGCAGTTGCAACCCGGGCTGTCAGTGCAGATCCTCAGTCCAAGGTCCAGCCATCTTAAGCTGCTTCATCAATGATTATTCTTCCATCACGAGATGAGAAGTGGAGATGTTCACTGATAGTCACATAGATACATAGAAAATAAGTGCAAGAGTAGGCCATTCGGCCCTTCGAGCCTGCACCGCCATTCAATATGATCATGGCTGATCATCCAACTCAGTATCCCATACCTGCCTTCTCTCCATACCCCCTGATCCCCTTAGCCACAAGGGCCACATCTAACTCCCTCTTAAATATAGCCAATGAACTGGCCTCAACTACCCTCTGTGGCAGAGAGTTCCAGAGATTCACCACTCTCTGTGTGAAAAAGTTTTTCCTCATCTCGGTCTTAAAGGATTTCCCCCTTATCCTTAAGCTGTGACCCCTTGTCCTGGACTTCCCCAACATCGGGAACAATCTTCCTGCATCTAGCTTGTCGAACCCCATAAGAATTTTGTACGTTTCTATAAGATCCCCTCTCAATCTCCTAAATTCTAGCGAGTATAAGCCAAGTCTATCCAGTCTTTCTTCATATGAAAGTCCTGACATCCCAGGAATCAGTCTGGTGAACCTTCTCTGCACTCCCTCTATGGCTATAATGTCCTTCCTCAGATTTGGAGACCAAAACTGTACGCAATACTCCAGGTGTGGTCTCACCAAGACCCTGTACAACTGCAGTAGAACCTCCCTGCTCCTATACCCAAATCCTCTTGCTATGAAGGCCAACATACCATTCGCTTTCTTCACTGCCTGCTGCACCTGCATGCCTACTTTCAATGACTGGTGTACCATGACACCCAGGTCTCGCTGCATCTCCCCATTTCCTAATCGGCCACCATTTAGATAATAGTCTGCCTTCCCGTTTTTGCCACCAAAGTGGATAACTTCACATTTATCCACATTATACTGCATCTGCCAAACATTTGCCCACTCACCCAGCCTATCCAAGTCACCTTGCAGTCTCCTAGGATCCTCCTCACAGCTAACACTGCCCCCCCAGCTTAGTGTCATCCGCAAACTTGGAGATGTTGCTTTCAATTCCCTCATCCAGGTCATTAATATAAATTGTAAATAGCTGGGGTCCCATCACTGAGCCTTGCGGTACCCCACTAGTCACTGCCTGCCATTGTGAAAAGAACATTGTGATAATAGCACAATGTTCATTTATATTCACCATCCCTCAACAATTGAAGCAGTTTCAGGACTGGAAAAATAATGGTCTTAATTGAATTTAACATTGATGAAGTATAACCTGTCGAAGTATTTTCAGCTTCTGTTTCACATTATGGTCTGATGCCTCCCCCACCTTCAAAAGAGATTTGCCATTCACAAGTGTAAGTCTACCTAAAAAATAAAATTGAATCTGGAGTACTTGTATTTGCAGAACTGTGAAAGTTCCCCCATTAGGCTGACAATGCTGCTGCTGCCCACATTAGTAATTGCCCTGTAATTAGAAGATGGAGTTAATTGGAAGGTTGACTATAATTTTAGTTAATTCTACAAGCAAGTTACTGCCTTGATTATATTAATAGACTAGTACATTGATTGAATTCATTGTGAAGTTATGCCATGGGTGACAATATTCAATATTCAACACATTCCTTTTTGGGTGATATTCCCAGGTATGTGGGCTTTCAGCATGCTTGTTGGTGTCGATGTGTGTCATGTTGTGTAACTAAGGGCATGTTTTCACAAAGTCACACTGATGGTAATGCCTGACCACCTTTTCCAAGTCACCTCACACAAATGTGAATTCTAAACCAATATAGTGAAACCAATATAGATTATAGTGAAAGCACACAGATTGCCCCTAGTGTGTAAGATGCATAACTGGGATAACATTGAACTAGTGTGCGGGTGATCATTGATCGGCGCAGACCCGGTGGGCCGAAGGGCCTGTTTCCACACTGTATCACTAAACTAAACTAAACAATTATTCTGCATTTATGGAAGATGCCAATTACATCCGAGGTTATTTTCAATGGAAAGTTAAAAAAAACCATGCAGCTTTAAAATGTGAGGCCAATCATTCACACGGGTTAGATTAAAACAATACCGAGTATTTTTGTGGTCTTTTAAAATCATGCTCAACAGGCAGGGTACGGGTCAAAGCGCTATATAAATAAAATGTATTATTATTATTAACTGCAGAGAGTTCAGGGACTAATGTAATTGGAAGAGGTGAATGTAATACAATACAAAACCTAACCTTCAACCATCTGTATATTCCCTATTAGTCCTTCATACTACCTTGTTATTTTTGAAGACAAATACTTTATTGTGGTCCAGATCCCCATACTATAAACCCTGTTTAAGTGCTGGTTGATGTATCAATTTGGGATTGAATTAGTTGCAGAATGCACATTGAAAACGACAAACTGACACATAACATAGGATGACTTACATCTATTGCCTCTCCATTAAGGTTTCAGGGTTAATGAAGAAGCCTCAGAATCTCTGCCAGCCCTTCACAATTCCAAGGGATCTCTGTTGCTAGAATATGATAACAACCTGGCATGTTCTGAGATGCTCATGTTTTGTTCCACTGGGGATGTGGGGAGTGAATCTTAGGCTAACTCACCCATTTAACCCATAGTTTTAAGATAGTTCATACTAGGCCCATTTTGCTGCTGTAATTAAAAATTTCATCCTTCTGTTGCTGGTACATATGACAATTAAACACTCTCTCGCTCAAAGGTAGCAATTTCATCATCATCAATATCCCGCTGACTGGAATCAGTCACGCAGCCCACTGGGTTAATTATCATTTTAGAAGAAACATTTCTTCATCTGCTTTTTTTTTTAAATCAAGGGGAACAAAAAGCTATACATTTTTGTTTAAAATTAACCAAGTGTAACTCAGCCATTTGAACCAATGAACACTTAAGTTTCGGTGTTAAATGTCAAAACTTTGTTTCTAGATCATAGTGCCATCATCTGGTAACATGTTGTATTGCAGGCTAATGAAAAATTATAGAACCAGTATGTTATCAAATATGCGAGAAAAAAAAAGAGTGTACTGAAAGGATACAGCAGGTTAGGTCAACGATCGATGCTGCCTGATCAGCTGACAATCTCTAATATTTTGTATGAACATTGAATTCTCCAATTTTAGGGAACCTCTAACAATGCCCCCCCCCGCCCCCCCATCACCTTCCTCTTCCCTCCCACCCTTGTGATCCACCTGGATCCGCACCTATTTCTCCCCTCCCCCATCCCCTTATATTGTTTCCAATTTTGGCTTCACAATGTTGGAACAATCAATCTGAAGAAGTGTCCCAGATCGAAATGTCGCCTCTCCATGTTCTCCAAAGATGCTGCCTGACCCATTGAATTACTCCAGCACTTTGTGGCTTTTTGTGTAAAACAGCATCTGCAGTTCCTTGTTCCTCCAGTATTTTCTGTTTTTATTTCAGATCTTGAGGATCTGTATAATTTTCAAATCTTACTTTTGTGAATTATTAAATTTGGTGATCTGTATGGTAGCATCAACATTGTGCAGGGTAGGGTTCTAGGGTGCTCCTGTGCTTTAGCCCACACACAATATTGTTGACAATATTGGGAAGGGGAGGTCTTGCTTAACAAATTTGCTGGAATTTTTTGAAAAAGTAAATAGCAGGACAGACAATGGAGAGTCAGTAGATGTTGTTTACTTAGATTTTCAGAAAGCCTTTGATAAGGTGCCACACGTGAGGCTGCTAAGGAAGATGAGAGCCCAAGGTATCAAAGGGCAGATACTAGCATGGATAGCAGGTTGGCTGGATGGCAGAAGACAAAGAGAGGCAAAAGAGGGGGCTTTTTCTAGTTGGCTGCAAGTGACTAGCAGAGTCCCGCAGGGGTCAGTGCTAGGACCGCTACTCTTCACGTTGTACAGTATATTAATGATTTGGGCGATGGATTGAAGGCTTTTTGGCCAGGTTTGCGAATTACACCAAAATAGGTGGAAGGCAGGCATGTGCCATCAGGGTAGACAAGGTAGGCACTGCCTACCCTGACTAAAATTATAAAATGGTAATAACTAAATATAAATAGTAAAGGCATGGGAGAATTATGCCTATCTAAGAGATCGATCTCTTAGGTAGGCATAATTCTCCGTGCCTTTCATCCGCAGCGCTTGAAGGTCTGTGCAGCCCACGTGCCGACAGCACTGCTGGAAGCCGTCAATTTCAAGTGGGGCTGAAGGCAGCAGAAATTCTGCCTTTGCAGCACTGCGCAGGCGCAGCAGCCTACTGCACACACGCAGCGCTAGTTTCTTGGCGGGGTTTTCAAGTATGGATTGGCATTATTTTAAGTGTATCTTAGGAAACAGAGAGAGAAGAATGGAGCTCGTGTACCAATGATGTGGTAAGTACATTTCTTGGTGATGTTTTTCAATACCGTATTTCCCGGGGTGTGGGGGTGGGGGGAGAGCTCCTTTCACAGCGTTTGGGGAGTCTGGCCCGGGGTAAAGTTGCGGGGAGGGCACGAATGTTGTGAAGGAAGGGGTCGGGATAATGCCACTTGCGACGCTCCTTGCACGGAGCCATCGCATTGAGGCGGGGGGGGGGTGGGGGGGAGAGAAGCAGCTCGGGTGGCTGTGAGCGGCCGCCGGGCCAGACAGGGGAACCAGCCACCACCTCAGCGCCTTCTGCCGCAAATCCTTAAATTCCAACAGCGCGTTTGAGGTTACTCGGCTGTGGGAATTTAAGGATTTTCAGGAAGCGGCTGACATGAGCGAGCGGCAGGTGAGAGGTGTTCAGACAGAGAGCACTGCCAGAGGTGAGCGGGCCGGCAGAAGGCGCTGACGTGGCGGCCAGTTCTGCTGTCGGGTCCCGGCGGCTGCTCGCAGCTCCCCGAGCTGCTTCTATCCCCGGCTACAATGTGGTGTCTTCGCGCCCGGAGATCTGCGGCAGCAGTGAGTGAGTGAGTTAGTTACTGGCATTATCCCTGACCCCCTCCTTCTCAACGCTCCTGCCCTCCCCGCAACTTTACCCCTGGCACAGACTCTCCACACGCTGTGAAAGGAACTCTCCCCCCAATTGGTCCCTTGAACAAGTGTTGTCATTCAATAAGATGACAACTGATTCAACTTTTCCCTGTACTCCCGTTTTTCCCACCATCTCTCCACCTGCCATCACCCTTCACCTCCACCCATTCAGTAATTAAGAATAAAGGAGACTAGGAAGCCATGGGCAACTTGAATTGTTACTGTTTTTATTTTTATTTTTTATTTTTACGAAGTGAACAATCTGCACATGCGCGGTTTAATTTTTTTTTAAAGCTGACTGACTGCCTACCTTGAGTAATTACTCATGGCACGTGCCTGGTGGAAGGGCAGGTAGTGTAGAGAAAGTAGGGACTCTGCAGAAGGACTTGGACAGGTTGGGAGAGTGGGCAGAGAAATGGCAGATGGAATATAGTGTTGCAAAGTGTGGAGTCATGCATTGTGGTAATAGGAATAAAGGCATAGACTATTTTCTAAATGGGGAGAGAATCCAAAAATCAGAGGTGCAAAGGGACTTTGGAGTGCTGGTGAAGGATTCCCAAAAGGTTAATCTGCAAGTCAAATCGGTAATAAAGAAAGCAAATCAATGCTAGCATTTATTTCAAGAGGGATTGTATACAAAAACAGGGATGTAATGTTGAGGTAATAAGTCGCTGGTAAGGCAGTATTTGGAATATTGTGAGCAATTTTGGGCACCATATCTGAGGAAGGATGTGTTGGCTCTGGAGAAGGTCCAGAGGAGGTAGACAAGAATGATCCCAGGAATGCATAATTTAACCTATGATGCCTGTATTGATCAAGAATCTATCTATCTCTGCCTTAAAAATGAGCATTTGTCGGCACCGGGCCTGTACTGGCTGGAGTTTAGAAGAATGAAGGGGAGCTTATTGAAACATACAAAATAGTGAAAGCCTTGGATAAAGTGGATGTGGAGAGGATGTTTCCACTCGTGGAAGAGTCTAGGACTAGAGGTTATGGCCTCAGAATTAAAGGATGTTCTTTTAGGAAGGAGATAAGGAGAAATTTATTTAGTCAGAGGGTGGTGAATCTGTGGAATTCTTTGCCACAGAAGGCTGTGCAGGCCATCAGTGGATATTTTTAAGGCAGAGATAGATAGATTCTTGATTAATACAGGTGACAGAGATTATGGGGAGAAGGCAGGAGAATGGGGTTAGGGGGGAGAGATAGACCATCCATGATTGAAGGATGGAGTAGACTTGATGGGCTGAATGGCCTAATTCTACTCCTATCACTTGTGGCCTTATGACACTTAAAGCCGTACGACAAGTTGTAAAAATGTGATTTTGTCCATCTTGGTCACATTAAAAAAAAACGTGATTGTTTTATTTCATTTTATATACTTGTAAATCCTGCTGACATTGAATACTGCTGCTGTTACAAATAAAGTAATGTCAGAGAACATTTGTAATCTAAAAAGTTGAAGCCTGTAAGTTGATTTAAGCAAGGCATTTGGATTGATTTAAAGGTCCAAAAGAATAGGTACGGAAAGCTTGCTTCCTCTGGTGAGCAAGTTTAAAAGAGGGTCATAAAATAAAGGCCGCCTAATCCAAGTAAATTAGGAAACAGTTTCTCCACAGAAAACTCGGTGCAAGTCCGAAATTTTCGGCATCCATTTTCCAAGTCTGAGACATCAGTCTGAAGAAGGGTCTTGACCAGAAAAACGTCACCCATTCCTTCTCTCCAGAGATGCTGGCTGTCCCGCTGAGTTACTCCAGCATTTTGTGTCTACTTCCAAGTGTGAGAATCTGTCAAACTTCAACAGCTGTGGTTTAGAAGGTATTCTGACAGGGTGCATCTCAGCCCAGTATGGCAACTGCTCTGCTCATGACCACCTGAAGTTACAGACTAGTGCACTCTACCCAGTCCATCATAGGCTCATCACTTCCTTCCATCCAGTCTATTATCACGGTGCATTGCATCAAGAAATCTGGATGCCTGCCACCCCCCCATTCCCGGCTGTCTTTAAACTTCTGGGAGAAGATACAGGAGTTTAAAAGCCCAGATGTCCATACTTAAAAACAACTTATTCCACAATGCTATCAGGGGAAGAAGTTGAACCATTCACCACTTTCAACACCCCTCACCCCTCTTCCCGGAGGTGCTGCCATGAACACTTACTCTTAACTCTAGCTCATTCAGTTATCCTGTTATTGCACTACTTCATATTGCACTACAATCTTTGCACCATTCTGCTGATGGTGTTTGTGAAAGTATTTATTGCTGTATTTATCAGTTGTTTAGTTCAGTTTAGTTTAGAGCTACAGCCCTTCGACCCACCGATTCCACGCCGACCAGTAATCATCCCATACACTGGCATTATCCTACACACTAAGGATAATTTACCATTTTTACAGAAGCCAATTAACCTGTATGTCTTTGGAATGTGAGAGGAAACCGGAACACCAGGGGAAAACCCATGCGGTCGTGGGAAGAACATACAAACTCCAAACAGACAGCAGCCGTAGACAAGATGAAACCCGGGTCTCTGGCGCTGTAAAGCAGCAACTATACTCCTGCACCACCGTACCACCCCATTATTACTGTATGAGCTATTTTGCTATACTGTATGAGCTTTATTTTTATTATACTCTGGTAAAAAGATGAAATTCAGTATAGCAAAATGCAGTCCTGCATTTTGGTAAGAAGAATAAAGGCGTAGACTATTTTCTAAATGGAGAGAGAATCCAGAAATCAGAGCTGCAAAGGGACTTGGGAGTGCTGGTGCAGGACTCCCAAAAAGTTAATTTGCAAGTCAAATCGGTAGTAAAGAAGGCAAATTCAATGCGAGCATTTATTGATTAGAATGGGTGTCATGGGTTATGGGGAGAAGGCCGGAAAATTGGATTAGGAGACAGAGATCAGCCATGATTGAATGGTGGAGTGGACTTGACGGTCCGAATGGACTAATTATACTCCTATAACTTGTGAACTTGTGTAAACTTATGAATTTGACAACAAATTAATCTGAATCTGAATCTGACAATCTTCTTGTCAGAATTGGTATTTTTAACAGACCTTCAGTCAAGCCTTCTGTTTGATTAAACTTGAACAACAACATTCATGTATATTATTATGAACCGCAAAAAGTCATGCTTCCAACTTACTGATATATTAATAGAAACATAAAATGAGTTTAGCACAGTTAATTGCAAACCAACTGAAAGAATCTGAGATTTTGTGTTTTCTACAGAAATCAGTCCAACTGAAAGAAAACATATGGAGAGTGTTGGGAATCCATTCATGTTACTATTGTTAAGCACTATGCTTTAGGGCTTCAGAGTATAAATATTACCAGTCACCTAGACAAAATTTGGGAGAGATTAGAATGAGAGAGAATTATTTGAAGAACACAAAAAATGTATGTAGTCCTATAAACACTTTCATTTTTTATTAATGTTGTTGGTCCAGTCTCATCTGATCCCTCAATCCATTCTCTCTCCAAAGACAAGTATTAATCTCTCCACTTCTATGGCTAGCTGTGTTTTTCCTGAATATCAGAATCATGGCTGAGCCAACAAGCTATAGATCTAACGTGGATTTACGATGGTCTGGTGCTCATCTGTGGGGTCATGGTCCAGGGGTATGTACGAGGAGGTGTCCAAGAGCTGGTGCCTGACCTCTAAGACTAAAACACAGGGGAACATGTACAATGAGTACTGGAGTTTACCAAGACTCCTAGAAACACTGCATTTATCAATGTCAAAGGATAGGATTTGTTGAGCAGCACATATACCCCAAGTGTCTTTTAAAAGTCATCATTATACTTACCTCTAACATTTTGTCTGGTAGCTTGTTGCATGTATGCACCACCCTTTGTGTGAAAAGGTTGCCCATCAGAACCCTTTTAAATCTTTTCTGTCTCCCCTTAAACCTCTGCCCTTTGGTTTTAGACTCCCCTATCCTGTGAAAAAGACTGTGGCCATTCACCTTATCCATGACCTTCATTATTTTATAATTATCTATAAGGTCTCCTCTCAGCTTCCTACGCTACAGGAAAAAAGACCCAACCTATCCAGCCTTAACTTATAACACAAACCCTCTAGACCTGGTAACATCCTCGCAAAGTGTAGGAACAAAATGCAGATGCTGGTTTACACCGAAGATAGAAACAAACTGCTGGCATAACTCAGCGGATCAGGCAGCATCTCTGGAGAAAAGGAATAGGTGACGTTTCAGGTCGTGACTCTTCTTCAGACTGGATGCCTCGCTGTCACTTGAGCCTCTTGACCTAAAACGTCACCTATTCCTTTTCTCCAGAGATGTTACCTGACCCACTGAGTTACTCCAGTATTTTGTGTCCAACATCCTCATAAGTCTTTGTTGTTAAATGAGTGGCCCTCTGTTATCTCAGTAATGTGGTTATTCCAATGAATCATAGGCCCACCATGTGCATGATGAACATCAAGTTCATATCTATACCAGTCCTATTTATTAGCGCTTGGTCCATAGCCTTCTGTACCGCAGAGATTTAAATGCTTTTCTAGATACTACTTAAATGTGATATTATCAGATTCTCAGTTAGTACATTCCAGAGTGTGGATGGACTAAAACTCAGGGGAACACGTCCAACAAGTACAGAAGATCTTAGAATTTATAATAACTTTATTGTTTATTTGACCTTAAGATTATAGAGATTAGAGCTTAATATTATAGAGAAGATACTGTGGTAACTCAGCGGGTCAGGCAGCATCTCTGGAGAAAAAGAATTGGTGATATTTGGTGTCAGAACTCTTCTTCAGACTGAAAAACAATGAAACAATGAAAAACAATGTCAGTCTGAAGAAGGGTTCCGACCTGAAACATCACCTATTATTAGAGATGCTACCTGACCCACTGAGTTAATTCAGCATTTTGTGTCCTTCTTTGGTATAAACCACCATCTGCAGTTCCTTCAGACACACTTATTATTATAAATATAGCCATGGTAAAGATGCTTCTGTATTTGGAATTTGTATTCAATTAACTGATGCATCCACTGAAATGAATATGAACTTTCCAAAACTTCTTGCACAATTCAACTTAATTATAACAAATCTCCTGAAGATGAATGTGCTTCATAGTGCTGGGTTATTTTATACCCCGTGGAAATGGTTTTATTTCTCCATTAGGAGAGCTCCCCCTCCCCTCACCCCATTCACCATCAACAACACCACAGTCACATCTGTGGAGACTTTTAAATTCCTGGGAACCATCATCTCCAAGGACCTTAAGTGGGGGGCTACCATCGACTCCACAGTCAAAAAGGCCCAACAGAGGATGTACTTCCTGCAGCAGCTGAGGAAGCACAATCTGCCACAGGCAATGATGGTCCAATTCTATACGGCCATCGCAGAGTCTGTCCTCACCTTCTCCATCATGGTCTGGTTTGGCTCAGCCACCAAGCACGACATCCGGAGGCTGCAGCGAATCGTCCGATCAGCTGAGAAGGTTATTGGCTGCAACCATCCCTCCATTGACGAACTATACACTGCAAGGGCCAGGAAGCGAGCGGTTAAGATCATCTCTGACCCCTCTCACTTTGGCCACAAACTCTTTGAATCAATTCCCTCTGGAAGGCGACTCCAGACTATCAAAGCTGCCACAGCCAGACATAAAAACAGCTTTTTTTCCACGAGTAGTAGCTCTACTCAATAACCAAAAATCTGTAGTCTCCTTTTGCTCCGGTATTTTATTTAATTCACATATTTAATCAATAATGTTTTATTATTAATGTTTAATGTTTTATGTATCATTCTTAACTGTCACTGTATGTCATGTTGTCACTTGCAGGCGGAGCACCAAGGCAAATTCCTTGTATGTGAATACTTGGCCAATAAACGTATTCATTCATTCATTTAGTTAAACTGGGTGGCCCGGTGGCGCAGCGGTAAAGTTGCTGCCTTACAGCGCCAGAGAGCCAGGTTCGATCCTGAATATGGGTGCTGTCTGTACGGAGTTTGTACGTTCTCCCCGTGACTGCGTGGGTTTTCACAGAGATCCTCGGTTTCCTCCCACAGTCAAAAGACGTACAGGTTTGTAGATTAATCGGCTTGGTGTAAATGTAAATTGTCACTTGTGTGTGTCGGGTAGTGTTAATGTGCGGGGACCGCTGGTCGGTGCGGACTGGGTGGGCTGAAGGGCCTGCTTCCTCGCTGTATTTCTAAACTAAAACTCACATATTACACACAGAAGGATCTCCGCAATCACTTGTGCTGCGGCATGCTGAAAAATTCATGCAGCACAAAGTGAAAGAGAACCAAATAACCAAATAATCTCCTTCAATGCCAATTGAAGGAGACCTGAGGGAGGTCAGTGCTGGAAAAAATTGGCATTCCATCTTTGTGCAATTTACCTAATTCCTACATCTGGTCCTAAAACAGTTTTATACATTTATCTTTCCCACTATGACAAATAAAATGTCAAAAAGTTGGATTATTTTCAGTGTAGTGAGTATTTAATTTCTACATTAGGGCAGTACTACACATAAAAGGAAACCTTTAGAAGCAGATCTTTTTCTTCTCGTCTATTTCCAGTCCAATTTGTTTTGTTTTTTGTGTATACGTATGTGTGTGTGTGTATATATGTGTGTATGATCTATACACATACATGTGTATACGCATATTTACGATGGTTTCCGTAAATAAGGGTACCAACCTGCGACATGGGTGGCCAAATTTTAAAGTTATTAAATCATAATGAAATACCACAGCATTAAAAATGGGCATACCTATGATTCCTTTGAGCTAATTTGTGATCAAAATCCACCAAAATTTAATGCTTTCAAAGTCGGAAAAAATAAAGAGAAAAGGGTTTTATTTACAGGCATATGGGACATTTACTCATTTCTAAGCTCCTTTACAAAATGTCGGCACCTAACCCACCACGAGGCCCGTTGTTCACGCCAGGGTCATTATAATCGCATTGATTGAATTTTTTTTTAATTGCGACGAGTGCAAAATAAACCCCGTTATAGCATTGACAACATTACTCAACAAGAGGGACTACAGAATGAGACATCAATAAAATATGTGAGCAAACTAGATTTTTATTTCATGATTTTAAGTTCCATTCATTATTAAGTATTCCAATGGAAAGCTTAAACACAAAATATAAACAATAAAAAAAGAAACAATAAATATAAAAACGTTTACTCTGCTTTTAATTCACACAATTCACACGTGACCAAGTGGACACTGCTACTCACGTTCTGCTGCAAAAACTTGGGACATCAGAAAACCATCTTATCGGGTGATAAATGATTTTAAAAAATCATAAGGATTATCAGAATTTGGCTTATATAGAGTTATTTAATTGCAAAATGAATGTAATCTTTTTGGTATAAATTAGCCTAAGGATTTGATGAAATCCTGCTTGAAAAAGTCACAAAAAAAGGCAAGAAACATATCTGATCTTTTTCTTTGTAAAAGATTTATTTATTTTTGCTTCATGTCATCATTTTGGCTATACACATGATCTACTACCTAAAATACAGTTTATGAAACAATGGGAATATTACATAAAAAACAGGAAAATAACCTGGAAGTTTGGAGACCTTCAGTTTCACTACTGAGTGCTGTATTTACGGAAACACCTATAGATATCTTAATTGCTAAAAGTCTGATCTTGACCACTTCCTGTTGTTCTGTATATTGATTTTAGAAAAAACACTGCCATTTACGGCTGTGATTTTTGGCCATCTTATTCAGAATCCCCCTCCGCTGCGCAGGACAAGAGAATTTTTCCCATCGATGAAAAATAAAAGAGTTATTAGTGTTGAGATTCTCCCTGCTGAAGGCCACGCCCCTTCCGGAGGGACTATAAAACCCAGAGGTGTTGAGTGCCTCAGTCAGTCTCTGCAAGATGGGCGAGCGAGAGGGTCATGTCTCTCAGTCTGAGCTGTGAATAACACTGAACACATGTCTACTAAACTGTGAGTGGTTTTACTGACCTGTCAGTGCCCTTAATGTGGTTTGAAAATATAGTTTGGAAATGCTAAAGCTGTGTTGCCTTTGGTTTGGAAATGCTAAAGCTGTGTTGCCTTTGGTTTGGAAATGCTAAAGCTGTGTTGCCTTTGGTTTGGAAATGCTAAAGCTGTGTTGCCTTTGGTTTGGAAATGCTAAAGCTGTGTTGCCTTTGGTTTGGAAATGCTAAAGCTGTGTTGCCTAATTAAAGTTGCCTTGCCTAATTAAAGTTGCCTTGCCTAATTAAAGTTGCCTTGCCAAATTAAAGTTGCCTTGCCTGCTATATAATTAAAGAACTAATCTTGACCACTTCCTGTTTGCGCTTTATATTGATTTTAGAAAAAACGCTACCATGTACGCCTGTGATTTTTGGCCATCTTACTCAAAGTCTCCCTCCGCTCATCAGGTGCCGAGGATTTTTCCCATCGATGAAAAATAAAATGAGTGTTTAAAAAATGTTGAGATTCTCTCTCCTGTCAATCACACCATGAAGGCCACGCCCCTTCTGGTGGGAGGGGGGTGGACTATAAAACCCAGAAGTGTGGGCGTGGTTCAGTCTCTGCAAGATGGAGCAGGGAGAGGTCACGACTCGCTGTCTTTAGTGGCCTTGCACCCTGCTTGAAATGGTATGAAACTGCTCTTGAATTTGGTGGCCTTGCACCCTGCTTGAAGTGGTAAGAAACTGTACTTGAATTTGGTGGCCATGCACCCTGCTTGAAATGGAATTTCAAAGAATAGCCGTGAGTCAACTGCCAGCCCACCAGCCGTGAGTGAGTGAGCTGCCAGCACAACAGGCTTGAGTGACTGAGCCGCTAGCCCAAGAATCCATTTGGCCCACAATGTCCATACTAGCCCTCTGGAAACCAGTCCCTTCAGCCCACAACACCCATACTAGCGTCCAGAAAGGTCCCCCCCCCCCAACTGGCCACCAATATTGGAATTGGTGGAGAGGTGGAATATTGCATTGGGGGAATATTGCATTGGGGGACCAGCCCTCAATGCTGTGATGTTGTCACCCAAGGGGTCCCACTTAGTCTAGTATATATATATATAGTGGGGGGGGGAGGAGAGGGAGGGGAGATGGGTTATAGAGGAAGGGAGGGAGTGACTGAGGGTAGAGGAGAGGTGAAGGAGGGATTGGTGGAGGGGAAAGAAGAGGGAGGATGGGAGTGCTGGGGGCCTGCGCAGTTAGGGGCTATGGGTGAATGGTGGAATATTGCGTTGGGGGAACAGGTGAGTGGTGGAATATTACGTTGGGTACCGGATTGCGTTGGGGGACCAATCATCCCGTGTGACAATGGGACCCAATGGTCTCAAACCGAAACGTCACCCATTCCTTCTCTCCAGCGAAGCTGCCTGTCCCGCTGAGTTACTCCAGCATTTTGAGTCTATCTTCAATTTAAACCAGCATCTGCAGTTCTTGGTTTGAGACCATTGGGTCCCATTGTCACACGGGATGATTGGTCCCCCAACGCCCGGACCCAGCGCAGCCTCCAGGCTCATAGAGTCAGTGCGACTTCTGGGCTCCCGGACTCAGCGCAGCGTCCCAGCTCCCGGACGCAGAGCGGCTCACGGACTCAGCGCAGCTTCAGGACTCCCGGACCCAGCGTGGCCTCCAGGCTCCCGGACTTGGCGTGGTTTCCGGGCTCCTGGAATCAGCGCGGCCTCCGGGCTCCCGGCTTTATTCTCCTCACCCTGGTGATTAACAGCGGGAGCCAGAAGGGGCGTCTCCGTCCCGGCAAATGACAGGAGAGAAGACCAATCTGCTGACAGAAGAGGAGATCAATCTGCACATGCACGTTTTTTACATTTTTTAAACCTTGATAACGTTTGTAATATTCCACCGTTCGGAACATAACTTGTTGCACTTGCAGCATAGGAGAATGGCGAGTAAAGTGGTGAAAAATCGTAGCGCTATCGGGTATCGTTTTTGCGCAAATGTAAAAACAACACAAACTGGAAGAGCACAAGATGAGAGTATTAGCTATGTGTATATATATATATATATATATATATATATATATATATATATATATACTCTTATACATGTACTCTTTGTGTGAACAATTTTGTTTTAAAGGACTTTGGTTATTACCCATTTTGTATATTACCCATATATATGTATATGTGTATGTATGTGTATATGTATATGAATAATATATGTATAATATATGAACTATAATACACTGAACTAACTTTTCTTTTGTTTCTCTCTCTTTTATTCTATTGTTTACAGTAAGAGGTAAGCATTTCACTGTTCTATCTGGAACATACATCAATAAAACACTCTTGACTTTTGACTCTTTGTGCAAATTTAGAAGTTAAAAAAACAAAAGATAAACTAGGGTAGCAAAGTGGGTAATGATAACCAAAGTCCTTTAAAACAAAATTGTTCATACAAAGAGTACATTTCCAGTTATAGTCAAAGTGGGGGAAATGGTACAAAGATAAAATTTCATGTTGTATTTGTAAATGGCAAAAGTAGAAACAACTGGCCATGATTCCATGACCATTGTAGAGCGTCAATTGCTTAGTGACCAAGATTGGGCAATACATATTCAAGAATCATTCACCTTTGCAAGAAATGGGCGGCCATGGTGGTGCAGTGGTAGAGTTGCTGCCTTGGAGACCTGGGTTTGATCCCCACTATGGGTGCTGTCTGTACTGAGTTTGTACGTTCTCCCCCTGACCACGTGGGTTTTCTCTGAGATCATCGGTTTCATCCCACACTCCAAGGAGGTACAGGTGTGTAGGTAAATTGGCTTGGTATAAATGTAAATAGTCCCGAGTGTGTGTAGGGTAGCATTAATGTGCGGGGATCACTGGTCGGTGTGGACTCGGTGGGCCGAAGGGCCTGTTTCCGCACTATATCTCTAAACTAAACTAAACTCAATAAATAAAATTGCTGTGATATTTAAAGAATGGGGTGAAAATAGTGGAGAGCAAGGCTCAGAAAATCAATGAGCTATAAGAAATAAGTAAGCAGCTGTTTTAATGGAATTAAGAAATCTGAAGAGGGCAAAACATAGTGGGAGGAGTTGCATAAAGGCCCCGAAAGAATACTGAGAATGTAGGGCAGAGTATAAATAAGAAAGTTAGCTGTGTGTGTTGCAAGAACAATACAATAAAGATAAGGGACTAATCTACATATAGACTGGACAGGCTAACCCTTTAGTATTTGTGTAAAGGATCAATTTATGGAGTGTATGAGAAAATAGAAAGATGGCGTATTTCTTTTTTAAGTGTTTGGAGTTTAAATACTTGAGTATCCTCGTATACTGGAATCATTGCTTTAACCTGCAGATGCATCAAGCAATAGTTTGTGTCGGAAGGAACTGCAGTTGCTGGTTTACAATGAAGATAGACACAAAATGCTGGAGTAACTCAGCGGTATGGGCAACATCTGTGGAGAGAAGGAATGGGTGATGTTTCGGGTCGAGACCCTTGTCTGAAGACTCATTGTCACCCATTCCATCTCTCTAGAGAATCTGCCTGTCCCGCTGAGTGACTCCAGCATTTTGTGTCTATCTTGCAGGTGAATAGTATGTTGATCTTTATTGTAAGCAGATTTGAGTACGATAGTTAAGACATTTTGCTTCAATTATGTAGATCAGAATATAACAGCACAGTAGCAGGCCCTTTGGCCCACCATGCCAAACAATATGCCAATTTAAACAAATCCCATGGTCCATATCCTTATTCCCTATCTGTCTACATGTGAGTTCAGCAGTAACAGTAATAATGAGAAAACTGAATCGTAGTTAATATCAAAATATAAAACTGCAGATGGATTTATATAAACACAATCCAAACATTAATGCCATACATTTAATTTACATTTAATTTACATAATTAGCAAAATCAGGACATTACAAATATATGTGCTATGACGACAGCTATCGTTTGAATCTTCAGAAAAATAATTGATTTTGTTAAACTGCAGTGTTCTTTATTGCCACAAGATGGCTATCACACTACTACTTTGGCTGATCTCTGTTCCTTCAACCAGCCTGCATGGACACGAAAATGTTGATTGTAACAAAAGGGCTGCACCATTACTTTCACTAGAGGAGTTTTGTTCCTCTCGCCAAATTTAGTTGTATTGCAACTTTAGCAAGAAGGCATTTATATGGTGATGATACTCTGTAACTTAGAGTTACAGTAGTGTGGAAATATGGTTAAACACTTGATCAAATTCAGTCTGTACCGTGATAAACTAATCAGCTTGCATTTCACAACAAACAGCTTTGGAATTTTCCTATTAGTGCAACTGATATTCCCAACTGTAAGGCCACTAGCACAAGTGAAGTCTTGGCAAAGCAGGCAGTAATTTGATATACAATACTGAATATGACTTAATATTAGGTCTGAAACATTAGAAAGCTTGGAACAGATTTTGCAAGTAACTGTTTTTTAATTAGTTCTTTACAGGGACCCCTCCGTATGGAAAGAACGCAAATGAAAGGCCTGATCCTTAAAGGCACTAATTGGATTTCCATGAATGTGATGCAATTATTTTGTAAACTTGGCCAAGCCAAGCTCAAATAAAGAGCTAAGTGAAGTAGCTGAATCTAATCCTGAAAGATCGATGTTATTAATTCACTTTGCCCAGTTTACTGCTGCTAATTTGACAGTTCAAAAACACCTGTTTGGAATCCAAGACATTGTAGCAAAAATTAACAGCCATTCAGCTGTTTTCCAAAAGTCTTGCATTATGAAATCTAACTGCATGACCTTTTTCTTTACTTTGTAAATACCGATGATTTAAGCTGCTAGAATTACCTGTTTTATTCAAAATTCTAAGCATCCTATTTTCTAACGTGGTAGTGCAGTACTAACAGGCTAACAGTTGAAAAGGGAAAGACGTTTATTTTTGTTTGGATCGTTTTACTGAAGATGGGTTCAATCAAGTTGCAGGCTTGCCAATGTTTCTCTTGTTAAAATGAACAGAAGAAATTTCAACCCCTGTGGTAATTTTCATTGAGGTGTTGCTGGCAAACTTGCATTTTTTTAAAGTGGATAGTAGAATTTAGCATGAAACATCTTGACATCTATATTGTCATGTACTCCAAGCATTGTCTATGTTTCACTCATATCCCAAGTAATATGGATTTGTTTTCTGTGGGATGGAACTGCAGATTTACACCGAAGATAGATACAAAATGCTGGAGTAACTCAGCGGGACAGGCAGCATCCCCGAAAAGAAGGAATGGGTGACGTTTCAGGTTGAGATCCATCTTCGGACTTTGATTTGATTTCTTTAGAAGTTGATTTCTGTAGCCAGTCATGATGTCAACCATCTCATGCCAGGAATTAGTCGAGTGAATCTCTTCGGGACTCCTGTGCCAATATATCTTTTCTTAGGTAAGGGGACCAAAATTGTGCACAGTATTCCAGGTGGGGCCTCACCAATATCTCCCCATTTCAAAATTCCTACCCATTTGCAACAAAGGCCAGTAGGTGGATACAGGAGACTGCAGATGTTGGAACGTGGAACAAAGAACAATCTGCTGAGGAACTCAATAGGTTGTGCAGAATCTGCAGAGGGAAATAGACAGTGAAAGTTTGGGTTGGGGCACTTCATCTGGACCAAAGAGTAGAGGGGAGATAGGCAGTGTAAAGAGGTGAGGAGAATGCTGGGGGAGTGGGAAGGGGCAAGAGCTAGCGAGTGATAGATGGATACAGGTGAGGATGGAATGATTTATGGATGGAGTCAAGTGGGGGAGGGAAGGGTGGAAATGGCGACAGAGGTTATAACGCAGGTGATGGGGTGGAGGCAACAGAGGGCTCCAGATGGTGGAGTCTGTTGGTAAAGAAATGCAAATCATGCAGTCAAATCAAGGAGATACTGTGGGCAGATGGGAACAAAGGGGAAAGGAGAACCAGTGGGTGATGAACAGAGAGAGGGTGGAGGGGGGGAAACTGGGAAATAGGGGATGGGGGAGCAGTTTTGAGTCTGAAGAAGGGTCCTGACTGGAAACGACACCTTGCCATTGTATCCAACAATTATTACATCATTGTCTACGCAGCCTTCCAAGAAGGGTCCTGCCTGACCTGCTGAGTTACTCCAGCACATTGTGTTTTTCTCCAGATTCCATCATCTGCAATTCCTTGTGTCCCCATTTGCCACCTCCTTGCCCATTCATATATCCCGTCAATATGAGTTGGTGCATCTTTGTATTCTCCTCACAGCTAACAGTTCCATTTCATTTAGTGTCATCAGTAAACTGGGATGTAATACATTTGTCCCTGCTATTCAAATCATAAATATTATTTGTGAATAACTGGGTCACCAACACTCATTTCCATGCCACCACGATGGTCAGAAACTCCCATCCCAATAATGATCCATTTATTCCTACTCTGTTAACCAAAACTGATCCACATCAACAATTATTCCAGCTGCCATGCGATGTAACTTTGATTTTAAATCTTGTGCGTTGATCTTTATTGAAATCTGAGTGTCCAAAAACATTATCATCTGGGTTTCCCTTATTTGCTCTGTTAGCTGCACCCTCAAGAAGTACCAGCAGATTCGTCAAATTGGATTTCACTTCCTGAACTCCATGTTAACTGTATCCAGGTCTCTTCAATTTTCCAAGCACCCTGAAAGCACCTCCTTAAGAGCAATGAAGTTATGCTTATACTGTTTATGGCTTATACTAGTTTGGAAAACTGCATATGTTGTTGGTCCCAACTTTCCAGGAAAGAAGTGACTGCACTAGAAAACTTGCAGAGATGTACAAGGTTGTTCCCTGAAAGCTTCAGCAGTGAGAAATGATTGGGAAGGTTGGGTTTGCTTCCTTTTAAAAAAGAAGGCAGAAAGTAACATCAATATAACTAAAAGGCCTGTCTCACGAGTCTGCGGTCTATGGCGGCGAAACGGGAGGAATCTGCCGCCATAGACCGCGCACTCGTGAGAAAGTACAATTCCCGGGCCGTGCGTCGGTGTTCCCAACACCGCGCGGTGCTAAAATAAAATCGACGTCGAAAACTAAATACTCACCGCACAACCTCCACCAGTGATGCACGAGTGCGGCACGGCCGCTCGCACGGGCCGCCGCCAGTGTGGCTCGAGCGCCGTGCGTCAAACCTCCACTGCCACAGCCTCCGCCAGTGACGCACCTGCCGCCGCCAGTGAGGCACGTGTGCTGCACGGCCGCAGGCACAGCCACCGCTACAGCGCCGCGATCAGGATGGCCGCTGCCACAGCCGCCGCTGGTGAGTCACGTGCGGCGGGCCGACGTCATCGCAGTCGGCCCGCCCTTTTTTTACTTGCCGCAAGCACGTGGGACCCGCCGTTTTTGAATTAACTCGGCCCCCGCGCAGCATCCGTGCGGCGCTCCGGTGGATAGGCTCGACGCTCTCGCCGTTGCCGCGCGGTCCTCGCTACCGGCGACGCCGCGCTTCACCGCCGATGACCGCAAGCAGGTAAGACAGGGCCTTAAAAGTCTCATCTTGACCACTTCCTGTCTGCGCTGTATATTGATTTTAGAAAAAAATGCTACCATATCTTACTCACAGTCCTCCTCTGCTGAGGCAGCCCTGAGCATTTCTCCGATCGATGAAAAATAAAAAAGTTATGAGTGTTTAAAGAATCTTGAGATCAGCTGATTGGTCCTCTCGCCTGTCAATCACCACGATGAAGGTAACGCCCCTTCCGGGGGGGCAGGACTATAAAACCCCGGATGCCTGGACGTGAGTCAATCACTCTTGAAGATCGGGAGGGAGAGTCCACAACTGTGTTTCTAAGCTGTGAATCAACTGAATTAAGGGCTAACAAATAAATTATTTGTTAGCCCTTAATGACAATGCAATAAGTTGTTTGGCAATTTGGTGGCCTGCACTCTGCTTGAAATGCTATGAAATTGAGTTTGGTGGCCTGCACTCTGCCTAAAATGCTAGGAAATTTAGTTTGGTGACCTGCACTCTGCCTGAAATGCTATGAAATTGAGTTTAGTGGCCTGCACTCTGCCTGCAATGCTATGAAATTGAGTTTGGTGGCCTGCACTCTGCCTGAAATGCTATGAAATTGAGTTTGGTGGCCTGCACTGCCTGAAATGCTATGAAATTGAGTTTGGTGGCCTGCACTCTGCCTGAAATGCTATGAAATTGAGTTTGGTGGCCTGCACTCCACCTGAAATGCTATGAAATTGAGTTTGGTGGCCTGCACTCTGCCTGAAAAGTTATGAAATTGAATTTGGTGGCCTGCACTCTGCTTGAAATGCTATGAAATATAATTTGGTGACCTACACTCTGCTTGAAATGGAATTTCAAGGAATAGACGTGAGTGAACTGCCAGCCCACCAGGCCTGAGTGACTGAGCTGCCAGCCCACCAGGCCTGAGCTGCCAGCCTACCAGGCCTGAATGACTGAGCTGCCAGCACACCAGGCCTGAGTGACTGAGCTGCCAGCCCAAGAATCCATTCGGCCCACAATGTCCATACTAGCCCTCTGGAAACCAGTTCTTTCAGCCCACAACACCCATACTAGCACTCCAGAAAGCACGCCCCCCCCCCACACTGGCCACCAATATTGCATTTGGTGGAGAGGTGGAATATTGCGTTGGAGAACCAGCCCTCCCGTGTGAACGTGGGACCCAACGGGTCCCACTTAGTCTAGTGGTATATAAAGTTGTGTAAAGAGGTGTAGATACCTAGGAAGGAGTTAGATTCCTTAAAAAAAAACTGTCAAAAACAAGGGGAAGAGATTTTATGTTCTTAGTAGAGGGCTCAGAGAGGAAATCAAGACATTGTAGGGACCAAACTCACTGTTGAAAGGGTTGCTTGAAGATCGAGTACCACATGGGAGTAGTTGGCAGTGATCGTACCTGCCAGGAGTAAGCGTAGCAACATTATGGTGTGGAGTGGGGGAGGGATTAAGGTCAGAAAAGATTTTACACCTTCCTAGAAATTTAATTTGAGCTCTGGAACAATGTGTGGGATAAGTTTAGAAAGGCATCATGGTCAGCATGGATGAGTTGGGACAAAGGACCTGTTTCTGTGCCAGGCAATTCTATTAATCTCTTCATACTGAGGGCACAGAAGATAAGACCCCCCCCCCTACCCCCCCCCCCTACCCCCCCACCCCCCCTCCCCCCCCCCTCCTTACCGGGCCCTTTCTCCAGTATTGCGTTCTCCCTCCACCCTCGTCTCCAATTCCCAGTCTTCAGGGACGAGCAGGGCCAGTCTCGGTGGCCTTCCCACTCGAGTTCCCGGAGACCAATTGTCCAAGGGACACAATCTCACCTGGGAATGATTGCGAGTGCAATCTGCACTGGATCAAATCAACCTTTGTGGGAGTTGCACACAAAGAAAGAAAATAATCAATACAGTTCCAAGTTTGAGATGCTATTGGAAAACAATCTTGCCAACTTCGAATACAATGTAACCTGAAATTTGCATTGGAATACACTCTGCCTGAGGCCACATTCGAACAACTTCCCAGCTTGTTGAAACTTTTCTAATGATGTGAGTACTAAGGTTTACTTCGTGCTGTGAAAATAGATAATGTAACTCAAAACACTGAAGGGAACTAAAAAGACACTTGGGTGCAGTTACTCGCTCTTTAGTCAATGTGCTCTGATAGTCATTCTGTTCAGGAGTGGTTTTCAATAGGGTGATATTACCTTTCTACTTGTTTAAAGTCTGCAATCAAAACCAATTACGTTTCTTTTTCCTCCAGCGGCACACAAAATCAATCACTAAAAGTATTAATCACTGGCATTATCAATTTTCCTGCTATTTTAAAGTTTTACATAGGCTTAAAATCAAACACGAGCAGGTTTTGTCACAATGACACAAAACTATGCTGGGATTCCAGGAATGACAGCATGCGTGTGAATACTGTTGATGCATTCACTTCCCTTTATTTTTCTTAAACAAGTTACATTAAAACTTGTCAAATTCGGGAAGATCTCAAATGAACCTGGCGTGGCCCAGCTGAAATTAACCTGAACATCCAAGTTCATATCGCTATCTGGATTGCATGAATTTCAAATTATTTTTTATTTCACTGGGTTGACTCATTTTATCACTATTTAACTCTGTATATGCCAGCTCAGCACTGATCAAGTGCTGCTGCATTTGGTATAACATTCACCAGATGTACAGCATTGACCTCGGTGGTCAACCACAATAACATTCCTTAAACCTGGCTTCAGAAAAGGTTCTCTGCCCAACTTCCATTACCCCAGAGTAACAGCAAGCATTCTCCCAGTCTTTTCCAAAATTATCACTTTAATCTTAGTTTTGATTAAATCGGAGACAGAATGGTGAAGACCGTACCACAAAGACTCATGCCTTATCCTATTTGGTTGATATTTAGAATGAAGGGACTTTAGGTTCAAGGTTTCCGCAACAGCTCCACCACAAGCTATCAAATAATCGACTACTTTTTCAATATATCAGAAAATTCTGCAATGATTCATCAGGTTTATTTCATTTACAATGTTACACCACTCTGGTTAGAGACCTATGGATGTAACAGATGGGTTTGCTCCTTCAGGAGAGCAAAGAGCTGTTTGTTAATGGAAGGGAACCATCTGCTTCATTGTCAACTCACTCATCAGCAAAATGGTTCTAATGAGAGGCATAAGAAAAAGGTAATAATGACCTGATTCTTTGTTGGTCAAGAAATTTGTTCATTTCAGTGGCTAATTTTCTCCCAGGCCAAATCTGGATTATCTTCTGCTATGATAACCAGCAATTAATCATTAGGGACCCAATGAGGTATGTAGGAAAGACGTGACTAGAAATGTGTCCCTGGTCAGTTGCCTCAATATTCCATTAAGTTTATGTTAATGTAAGAGACAACTGATCAAAGATCAAGTAGCTCAGACCTTTAGCCATTCATAGATTTTCATATATTCCAATGTTGGATAAAGTAACATCAGTATAACTAATAGTCTATGGATAGCACCATGTTGAGGACTTGCAAATATAAGATTATAAATTCATAAGCTATAGGAGCAGAATTAGGCCATTTAGCCCATCAAGTCTACTCTGCCATTCAATCGTGGCGATCTATCTTTCCCTTTTAATCCCATTCTTTATCTGACTTGGCTTTAATGCATTATGTGAAGGCCAGGATCTCTGAGAGCATGACACTCCTTCAGTGCTATGGCGTTGGGCAATCACGTTCAAATACTTGGAGTGGAGCTTGAACCCTAAACCCAACTCAGAGGCAATAGATCTACCAGCAAGCCAATTGTGGAAGGCCCCAAAGATGGCCTACACAACCGGTATCAACATTCCCTCTCTCTACATATCCTAAAGAATTTCATTTTTATAATCCACATATAATGGAGGCCAAAACACATCTCTGTTCTGGTGGCAACTGGGGGAGGGGGGAGCTGTGGTGTGGGGGGTGGGGGGTGAGGGGGGGGGGGTGTTCCTGAATTGCATATGATCTGTGACTACCATTAGCAGAGGGGAAATTGGGGTTGGCTGATACTGACATCATCAAAATGTAATCTGATGAAACTGGAAACACCTGGTTCAAAGCCCAGACAACTTTAAAGCCATTGGAAATTATGAAACAGCTCAAAACAAAAGGAAAGCAAAGGAATTTGTTTTTGCAATTACAGCCTAGAAACAGGTGCACTTAAAAAACTAACAGAACATCCACTTCCCCTTGTTCACAAACAATTCAAGACAAACAATGTTGATTTTCCCAAGCCTGAGCAAAATTAAACCAGACCTGAGCCATAAGGTGGTTCTTTCTTATCTCTGTTTCATCCTATAATTTGTATTTGCTGACCTGTGGCCATTTTACTGAATGTAGAAAAATAACCTACCCAAAATATTTAGGTCAATAACAGGTTGAATTATGTTATGCATCCCATCTACCATTTTGTTAAACTTATGAGAAGTGCATTGGATCGAGCTCCTGCTGGGTTGTAATCCAGAATTTAGAAAGACAGGCTTGAGAAATGTGTCAGCAATATTTTTCTTTGGTTGCAGTTCAAAATTCTTGTTGCTAACGGGACAGCCAAGTTCCAGAACCAATTTTCAGTGGTATTATTGGATAAAGTGGAATAAACATTCCCTCCCCCACTCTGGCTTCATTCCCACTGCATACTATTTCTGGAGATGCCAGTTATCAAATCTCTGCATACGTGCTTTATTTGAATTCATTTATAGTGAAAGAGCTACTTGCTTGGGCTTTGTTTACTTTAATGCAGAAATTAGATTTGGGATTTGGGCCAGACTCAGGAGTTCAATTGCAATGAATCCAAGCATGATGATTTAGCTCTGGAGTCGTCTTGCTTCCTTCATTTCCCGCTTCTACATTTTATATCAAAAGCATTGGTGAAGGTCAATCACAGCAGGTAATACTGGTTCACTCTTGGGCCTAAGATGATCATGGTTCATGCCGACACACAATTTGTTCGAGGAAATAACTCTCATAAAAGTAAGAAGTCTAGACTACATGAAGGACCGGATAACATCAGTGAATCTGAGAAGATAGCTACAGCTACTACTTTCACAAGAGCAGGAGTGCTTCTGTAATTCAGTTTAATTCATGCAAGTTACATTACAGTTCATATTTCATAATATTAGATGTATAACTTTGCTAGATTGTCAAAATATAGATGTAGGATTTCTATTCCTAACGGAAAACAGGAAAAATCCTCGGGCAGCCACCGAGAACCAAGCACAATGCGTTCTGTTGGAGTTTAGTCTTTAGACTTTAGAGATACAGCATTGTAACAGGCTCTTCAGCCCACTAACTCAACGCCAACCAGCGATCACCCCGCACACTATCCTACACGCTAGGGACAATTTACAATTTTCCCAAAGCCAATTAACCGACAAACCTGTGCGTCCTTAGAGTGTGGGGGGAAACGAGAGCACCCAGAGGAAACCCACGCGGTCACAGGGAGAACGTACAAACTCTGTGCAGACAGCAACCGTAGTCAGCATCGAACCCATGTCTCTGCCACTGTAAGGCAGCAGCTCTACTGCTACGCCACCGTGCCACCCCAAAGATGGTCTGAAAAAGAACGAAAGTCTCAGGGGACCCACCAGGCTACTCCCTTGAGTACAGAAGGTGATGCGAGATTACCTCACAGGCCAATCACTGCAGTTTAATACATCATCCGAAGAAATTATGAAATCCACTGGAACTGGGTTTATTCTGAATTCCAACCTCCCTGGATGGGACTCAGAACTTTCCATATTCTTCAGCTACGGGACCTCCAGGGAAGTGAATGACTTTCCGTCAATGGACAGGAATTATCACAGTGTCCCCGATACCCCAGGCCTCATTCCAGGAACATTCCTTTCCTTATAGCTGTGCACTGAATCACTTCACAAGAAATGTTATCTATATAATTAAAATTCTCATCTTGACCACTTCCTGTCTGCGCTGTATATTGATTTTAGAAAAAACGCTACCATATATCGCTATGATTTTTGGCCATCTTACTCACAGTCCTCCTCTGCTGAGCAGGCCCCAAGGATATTTCCCATTGATGACATTTTTTAAAGGTTATGTGTTTAAAAAACCTTGAAGTCCTCTCGCCTGTCAATCACCGCGATTAAGGTAACGCCTCTTCTGGGGAGGGGGGGGGCAGGACTATAAAACCCCGAATGCCTGGACATGACTCTGAAAGATCACGAGGGAGAGGCCACGACTCTCGTTCTAAGCTGTGAATCAACTGAACTGTGATTCTGCAATGTACTTGCAATAAATGATTTGTTAGCCCTTAATGAAAATGAAATGAGTTGTTTGGCCTGCCCTGTGCTTGAAACTGCAATGGCAATGGAAGTGAAATGAAAATGCAATCGGCTGTTTGGCTTGGCCTGCCCTGTGCTTGAAACTGCAATGGCAATGGAAGTGAAATGAAAATGCAATCAGCTGTTTGGCTTGGCCTGCCCTGTGCTTGAAACTGCAATGGCAATGGAAGTGAAATGAAAATGCAATCAGCTGTTTGGCTTGGCCTGCCCTGTGCTTGAAACTGCAATGGCAATGGAAGTGAAATGAAAATGCAATCGGCTGTTTGGCTTGGCCTGCCCTGTGCTTGAAACTGCAGTGGCAATGGAAGTGAAATGAAAATGCCGTCAGCTGTTTGGCTTGGCCTGCCCTGTGCTTGAAACTGCAATGGCAATGGAAGTGGAATGAAAATGCAATCTGCTGTTTGGCTTGGCCTGCCCTGTGCTTGAAACTGCAATGGAAATGGAAGTGAAATGAAAATGCAATCAGCTGTTTGGCTTGGCCTGCCCTGTGCTTGAAACTGCAATGACAATGGAAGTGAAATGAAAATGCAATCAGCTGTTTGGCTTGGCCTGCCCTGTGCTTGAAACTGCAATGGCTATGGAAGTGAAATGAAAATGCAATCAGCTGTTTGGCTTGGCCTGCCCTGTGCTTGAAACTGCAATGGCAATGGAAGTGAAATGAAAATGCAATCAGCTGTTTGGCTTGGCCTGCCCTGTGCTTGAAACTGCAATGGCAATGGAAGTGAAATTAAAATGCAATCAGCTGTTTGGCTTGGCCTGCCTGTGCTTGAAACTGCAATGGCAATGGAAGTGAAATGAAAATGCAATCAGCTGTTTGGCTTGGCCTGCCTTGTGCTTGAAACTGCAATGGCAATGGAAGTGAATTGAAAATGCAATGAGCTGTTCGGCCTGCCCTGTGCTTGAAACTGTAATGGCAATGGAAGTGAAATGAAAATGCAATCAGCTGTTTGGCCTGCCCTGTGCTTGAAATTGAAATGGAAATGAAATGAAATGAGTTGTTTGGCCTGCCTGAAACCACTAATTTCGGCCCATAAGGCCCCTATTAGCTGAGAAACCAGTCCCTTTTGCCCAAAATACACGTATTAGCCCAGGAGGAGCATTTTGGCCCAAAAGGCCAGTGCCAGGCCAGGAAAAGTCCAGAAAATGTGCCTTTCACTGAGATTTCACAGATTTTTTTTTAAAGAGCCCCTTCGGCCCATCAGGACTGTAATAGCCCAGGAGTCCTTTCGGCCCATGCAAGTATTAAACCTCATCTCCCTCCCTTCATTGGCTCCCTGTGAGATCCAGGCCAGGATAGACTTTCCTCATTCATTGCTATGATCTGCAGAAATAGATGAAAAATTTCTAAAATTGATTCTCCCCCTTCTCTCTCACCGAGTCTCTCACCTGTTTGGGGCTGAATTTCTGGCAGTTTCAGAGCTGCCAGCCCACCAGGCCTGAGCGACTGAGCTGCAAGCTCACCAGGCCTGAATGACTGAGCTGCCAGCTCACCAGGCCTGAGTGACTGAGCTGCGAGTCCACCAGGCCTGAGTGATTGAGCTGCCAGCCCACCAGGCCTGAGTGACTGAGCTGCCAGCCCAAGAATCCATTCAGCCCACAATGCCCATACTAGCCCTCTGGAAACCAGTCCCTTCAGCCCACAACACCCATACCAGTACTCCAGAAAGCCCCCCCCCCCAACAAGACATAAATATTGGAATTATGGAGAGGTGCAATATTGCGTTGGGGGACCAGCCCTCCCATGTGAACACTTAGTCTAGTATTAATTAAAAGCAAGCATTCTCACCCTTGTAAATTACCTCAAACATTTCTTTAATTGCATTAAATTATTCATTTTGGCCCTAAAGCAAAGAACAACATTTGACCTGAAAAATTGTATACAGGAGATGTAATTAATATTGAAAAGTGCATTGCTGCAACCAATTCAAACTTTATCTTTTTGGAGCTCAAATAAATCAACAATTAACGATTAGACCCTTTTGCGCCTTGTACAATTTTCTGTTCAATTACCTTTAAAAATAAATTAGGTGGATTGTGTAAAGTGTGTTGCCAGTTTGCCTTTGTAATGACTCAAATAAAGAAACACTTCACCCTCATTTGGTTTGATTTTTTTTCTAAGCTCATGGTGTGACACGGTGGCACAGCAGTAGAGCTACCCGGGTTCAATCCCGATTATGGAGTTTGTACGTTCTCCCAATGACCTGCGTGGGTTTTCTCTGAGATCTTCAGTTTCCTCTCACACTCCAAAGATGTACAAGTTAGTAGGTTAATTGGCTTGGTATAAATATAATATTGTCCCTAGTGCGTGTAAGGTAGTGTTAATGTGCGAGGTTTGCTGGTCGGTGCAGACTTGGTGGGCTGAAAGGCCTGTTTCCGTGCTGTATCTCTAAACTAAACTAATATAACCCTCATCCAAAAGCAAAAACTGCACTCTACTGCCTGTGATTATTGATGACACAGCGTGAGGGATCTTCTGCTTCATAGAGAATGCCACAGGATTTAGAAGCAAGGAATTGATGTGATACAGTCAAAATACACACATAGGTTTGTTCATATGCAGTGTGTTACATCTAATTCAGGGAGCTGCAACATGGGAAAGTCCTGCAGTAGCTACAGGTTTATTTGAGTGGTTTCAGGGAAGAAGGATTTCAGCAACACATTTTATCTGCTCCACTGCGAAATCTCCTCAAGGCATGTCTACTTTGAAGAAGTTTTCCTCCTCTCTCCGTCGAAAGTTCTGCAATATCCTCTCTCGCTGCTCCCCCTTAATCTGAAGAAGGGTCTCAACCCAAAACGTGACCCATTCCTTCTCTCCAGAGATGCTGCCTATCCCAGCTTGTCTAAGCTGAGTTACTCCAGCATTTTGTGTCTGTCTTCAGCAGCAGGAGATGTCTGATACCTATCCAGGCTGGTCCCCTTGAAGCAAAGATGGTGAGAGCACATTTGTACAACATCATGATGGGTTTAGATGGAGTAAATGGAGTTCTTCTCATTAGTTGATGATTGCAGGACAGAAGAAACAGATTCAAAATTATGTTCCAGAGACATAAGGGGAGAAGGGGGAATGTGAAGAGAGATTTCTGTCATACAATTATGATCTGGAATTCAGTGCCTGTGAAGTTAATGATGACAGAATCTATCAGTGTTATCGGAAGGAAATTGAGTAGCACTTAAAGAAAAAATAATTTGTTCCGGTTGATGGAAAGAACAGGGGATCAGAATTAACACATTGCTCTACAGGGAATTTGGAATGGGCTCAAAGACTTCCTTCTGTCCATATTAATTGTTTGATTCTGATGAAGTATTTATATTCTTCTCATCCAATGACACTTTGTCCCTGCAAACCACCTTTGCCTACACAACACTTTTTTTATATATGTTTATTGTTCATTTACAATCCATCAGTATGAAGATTGACTTGTTTCCACTCTGGTTCTGTAGGTTCTAAGGTGGCTGGTGAGGAACAGTGGTCACAGCTTAGTCAGTCAGGATGTGTTCACTCCTTATTTTCCATATTTGAACAACCGTTCTGAGAGATTCAGTATGCCTAAATGGGATATAATTAATTAGAACAAACATTTATAACACAATAATCTGGATTAAACCCTAAAGCAAACTATTAAATAGGTGGCAATTCTCCCACATGGGTAAATTTCAAAAATAACAAGACACCGATGACATTGATATATGTTGTTTATTTGTACTTAGATTATGAATGGATTCCAAGTACTTTTTATATAGTTACGGTTATTACTAGAAATCTAATGGTCAGTACAAGTAAAGTGTGCAAGGATGCATTACACCACTGAGAGTGCACGGGAGTCAAATTATAAACTGTTTATAAGTAAAAATAGCTTGTACATAACAAAAATCTGGTGCCAAGAAATGAATGGGAAAAATCCATATGCGCATTGATCAAACTTACTGCTGAGCCTGTTTGCTGAGTGGTGAGTTCCTCATGGGAATTCTATTTTTAACTTTAATGGCATGTACAATTATATTAATATGGCATTCAATTTTTTATTAATGTATTTAACCCTGCCTTCACTGAATAAAGATTTACGCCCACCACAGGACTAGCACTTTTGAGACCTTTATTTCTTGCTGGAAGTACAAAATGGTAAAGAATCTGTCTTGGTGCTCTGTTATTCTATTTACTTCTGCATTGCACAAATGTCAATTAAAGAGATACTTGTATCAACAAAACATTCACTGAATGGTATTCTGTTCAGGGGATAATTTGTCCCCACTTCACCTTCTCTAATTACATTGTTTTTAGGCAAAGCAATGAAATGCGTCATCACAATTTAAACTGCCGTGCCATGTGATTATAAACAAACAACGTAAGAACTTTGCCAGACACTATTGCATATACAGTAAACCCTCGTTATTGTAGACCACAGGGTGGGTGGAGGATGGTGTCTGTTATTGCCGATTCTCTGCTATTTTAACTGAGTAATCCCCAGTGTTTACTTGTCATACGCAGGGCCAGCCTTAAGCCGATTGGACTGATTGCTCCCAATTGAGCCCCGCGCCTAAGGGGGGCCCCGCACTAATGTTCCGTATTTCGTATGGAAATACGAATTTGCTTTGTTAAATAAAGATTTAAAAAACATTTGCCATCCAGATTTTTTTTTAAACGAACATGGATAACAACCGCTGCACGGCCATCAGACACAAACGATTTGTTAACTACTACTGTTAGCACTTGTTAACAGCCAGTAGTTAACAAGTAGTTATACAATGTGTCATCAATGCATCGATCCACATTCCTCAGTAAATGTAATTGTGTTTTGAACAAGTATTAATAACGCCGCGTACCTGTGAATAAAATTCACGCAGCATCATTAATACTTGTTCAAAACACAATTACATTAACTGAGGAATGTAGATCGATGCATTGATGACGTTGAGAATTTCTTAAAACTCACCATCATGATTGAGGGCTCCGAACTGCGAGAAGGGGCTTCTTCTTGGTGTGCAGGTTAGTCATTCACCTACTGACCCACGTTGTGTCTCTCTGTCTTTCGCTCTCTCCCTCTCTCTCTCTCACCCGCTCCCCATCTCGTCTCTCTCTACCTCTCTCACTCTCTCTCTCTCTCACACTGTCGCCTCGGCATTCCCGGAATCATTGACGTTTTGCGGTAGACATAACTGCTGGAGAAACTCAGCGGGTGAGGAAGCATCTATGGAGCGTAGGAAATAGGCAACGTTTCGGGCCGAAACCCTTCTTCAGACCCAGCCCGAAACGTTGGCTATTTCCTTTGCTCCATAGATGCTGCCTCACCCGCTGAGTTTCTCCAGCATTTTTGTCTACCTTCAATTTTCCAACATCTGCAGTTCCTTCTTAGACGTTTTGCGGTGACGGCTTCATCTGCGGTTCCTTTCTGTTGGTTGGGGGGGAGAGAGAGAGAGTCCTAGCCCGTTGCGGCTCCTGGTCCGTTCCCTCCACGGGTGCTGCCTTGCCCGCTGAGTTCCTCCAGCACTCTGTGTTTTTTGTTTGGCTCTGAAGTTGAAGGTGGCTCAGCGGGACGGGCATGGGCACTGGGGAGAGGGTTGCGTTTCTGGTCGAGACCCTTCTTCAGACAGTCACAAGTACTCTCACCGATGAGAGTTCAGTTCAGTCTGAAGAAGTGTCTTCTCTCCAGAGTCGCTGTGCTGCCTGTCCTGCTGAGTTACTCCAGCTTTATGTCTATCTTCAATTTCAGAGAAATAAAATTTCTCACGGGGGCTTATAGCATCTACCCCCCCCCCCCCTTCCTTCCCAGCCTCAGCCTCATGGACCTTAGCATTCCCCTAGTTCCTAAAAACCTAGTTCCATTTCCATCACTGTTCATGTTGCACTTATAATGCAGAGACCGGGCTTGAAGTGATTCTGTGAAACAAAAAGATAAAGAGCTGATTTCAGTCCAACAGCAGCCTGAAGCACTTCAGCCTCTTAGCCCTGTGACCAGCTGTTTCAAGTTTTGTACTGCTGTTGGACTGAGACCAGCTCTTTATCTTTTTGTTTCACCCCCTGTCCGTCCACATTCATCACCCTCTCCCCAACCTTCCTCCCACGGTGCCTGCTGCTTTGGTGGCAGGCACACCATCATGTTTACATTGCCAGTTAACCACTGATTTATTTTCAAGTTGTCAGTGCAAAGTCTGCCTTCTTAAAAACTGGTATCGTTGCCAAAAGTGACTTGCTTCGTGAAAATGGGCATTTGTAAAATTAAACCCCAGTGTCCTCTGAGCTACGTGTTGCTGTATTGTTCAATATTCTTGCTAATTGTCAAATTAGCATTTTAATGCTGTGTGTGCTTCAGCAAGGGCCATCCATTAGTTAGATTGCAGCGGAACATAGTATTAAATTGCAAGCGACTGCAGATGCTGCAGATCTTGAGCAAAAAAACCAAACTGCTGGAGGAATATTGAGTCACACCATTTAGTGAAGCCACCTAACAAAGGGTTGCTCTTTGGAGGCGAATAGTCACTTCCTGACTAACTGCTGACTCTTTTTAACTTGGCGCAGAGTGCAATGGTTACCGTTTTCTATTGCACAAATGCATGAGTGAAGAGTCGGGTCAAGAATGTATATTTGTCATGTGTACCCACTACAGAACAATGAAATTCTTATTTGCAGCAGCATAACAGGCATGTAAACACAATACTCATAGATTGTATGAGAATGTATGAGAAACAACTAAATTCAATAACTTAACCCTAATACTAGTGCAAAAAAGCTCAGTGTGCCCCATTAAATCTTATCAATCGGTTGCTAATTGCAAGACTACGTCCAACTGCTGTCTGGTTCGTTGATCGTATTGCTAGATATGAACTGTTTTGGGAGAGAAAAATGCTCATGGCAGACCAAATGTGTTAAACAGAAATTGGTCAGATACTGAGCTTTACACAGTGAGAAATCATGTGAAATAATCACTGAATTTTATTTTAAATGTATGTACCTGCATGTTATACTGCTTAGTTTGGAGATACAGCCAGCTAGTCCACTGAGTTCACACCGACCAGCGATTTTTGTTTTCCTATTTGTCAATTTTTTTGTGCCTGATTATTTGGCGGCCAATCAATCGCTGTCTCTAAGGGGGTTGCGTCCAATCATCAACCAGCCTGCCTTAAAATTCCCGTCCAATCAACAAATAGGTCTCCTCCCATCCAATCAGCCACTGTCTCCAAGGGCATTGTGTCCAATCACATAATGCAGGTTAATGGTAATTAGCTGCTACGGTAAAGGTTGGAAACCAGTGGAGGTACTGACAATCAAACGGGAGCAGGAGAGATTCAGACAGTGTATAATCCATAGCACCTTAGTGTACAATTTCATAATATATACTAAATAACTGGGCTGACAGACCTTGGCTGGGAACCTGTGGCTCACCAAAATTGTTCCCAATTGGGCCCCGCACCCCCTAAGGCTGGCCGTGGTCATACGAACCGACAGTGGAACAATGAAATTCTTCCGTGGCAGAATAATATGCCTCTAAACACAATATAATTGATATCAAACAATAAGCACTTAAATAATCAATAAATCAGTGATTCTGGAATTTTGCATCGACATACAGATTTATAATCCTAGGGATGGTTTTGGGATGTGTAGGAAGGAACTGCAGATGCTGGTTTACACCGAAGATGGACACAAAAAGCTGGAGTAACTCAGCGGGTCAGGCAGCAAATTTTGAGAAAAGGAATAGGTAACATTTCGGGTCAAGACCGAAGATCCTCAAAATTGGGGCTCATGGCAGAAACGGGGGAGAAGCTCAATTCGATAAAGCTGTGTTGTCAGATGCAGCTTAAGTTTGAGATACAGCATGGAAACCAGCCTGACCAGCTGTGCCACTGTGCCGTCCCACAGACATACGAATCTCCTGACTCCTCAAGGCCCAGATCCCAGAACTAATGGCAATGTCTGACACTCCCTGCTCCACGTGAGAGAGGCCGCCCACCAACTTTAACATTAAACAGCCGTCAGCCAACTCACGTTCACAAAACAGGAAGCAAGCCCAAAATATTTGATTTTCTAAACGTGAACGGTGTGTTCAGGTCGAGCTAAGGTTCCTTCAGTCGTGAGGAGGGAATCCTTCCCGCCCATCTTTATCCTCCTCCGCCCCCATTACCGACCCATTCATTGGTCTCAGTCTGCGTCACCTCTCCAGAACTTCTGACAACTCTCCAACATCCTCCTGACCGGACTTCTGATATTCTGCTGGCTGAGGTTAACCGTCAGACATCTAGTAAAGCTCCATTTTATGAGGTTATGGAACTATTTTTAATCCTGGAGTTTCTGTAACCTTATAAAATACCAATGTTTCCTGACCTTCCTGATACGAATGGACACATCAGTTACAACAGATTTTGTCCGCTAAAACCAAAATCTGTTATAAAGAGGTTTGTCATGACGAGGGTAGACTTTAGTTGCCAATGAGCCATTAATTGGTGATGAGCAAGACATGGCCAAATCAGTAAAATATTCCTTTTGGGTTTACAAGCAGCATCAACCAAAAGATATTTCAATGTTAGATTGGCATTGCTCTGAAAAAATGCATAATATCTTTTGTAATGGATAAAGACTTAAACCTTCAATAAGAGAGGAAAAACAAATTGTTGGATTCCAGGATGAAGTGAATGTCTGCACATCTATAATCATCTCCATCTTCACCGCTGCAGTTGGAGTGAAGATCTTGCCAGCACACTGATGTTTATTGCGTTTAGCATGCGGGAATCGATGGAATCATGCAAAAATGGTCAGTCCAGCCTCTTACTTGAACAAAAAGCAAATGAAATAGTTATGAAATATTAGCATGTCATGAAAACATAAGTGCTTCATGTTTCTTCTCTTCTGCTATATTAATACACATTCAGCAGAACAGAGGGGGTGGACTCTATTTTATATTTAGCTATCGTGAATACCATCGAAGTATGTTACATGAAGGGCAGAACCAAGATTCTACTATTTGAACGTAGGTTATCAAATGCAATCAAAAAATCTTATTGTATTCAAAACTTGCCTGGCCTCCAATACAAGCAGATGTCCACAATCAAATGTTGCAAACTGGCACATTCCAAAGTGAATGTCTACGTGATGACAGAATTTTGACCCCATGGAAAGTAGCGAGAATTCCCGTGACGTAGGTGTAGTGGTAGTGGGTCGCCAGGAGGTCGAAGGTTGTCGTAGGTTGTCGCCGGTGCTGACCGGTGGATTTCACTGGCTCATTGGGAAAAAAAAAAGTAAACAGTAGTTTTCAGAACCAAGCATAACCGACCGGTAATGTTAATGTCCGCCGAGCTTCACAGCCGTCTGTCTCTGGCTTCTGTTAAAAGTTGTCTCCATTCCTTCTCCCAACCCCGTCTTCCCTTCTCCCCCCTTCTCCCCCCTCTCCCCCCCTCCCCCCTCTTTTAAAGGACTTAAGTGAACCTTCCAGTACACTGTGCTTTCACCGTCTTAGTTTCAGCGCCAACCTTCCTGTTCATCGTGGTGTGTGTCTGTATCACATTGGCTTTGCACCATGTGAATTTCACTCAGACAGCGTTCCCCCCGCTTGCCCTGTCCCCCGCCTGCATAACTAGCAGGTGAAGGAAGCGATGTGTGTGTGTTCCACTCTGACAGTCGCCGTTCCAGTCACCTGTTTTTCAGTGACCTGCTACGACTTGACAGTTGCCGGCAGTCGCCTGAAAAATCGCCTAAATGGGACAGGCCCATAATAGTTCAGTGTGTTTTTGCAACTGGAAGACAATTTCCAATGGGGTTCTACAGGTCTCAATTCTCATTTGTTTTCCCCATGCATGGAGATATAAAAGACTGCAGATGCTGGAATCTTGAGCAAAACACAAAGTCTGAAACAACTCAGGCTCTGAAGAAGAGAGTTCCAACCCGAAGCGTCATCTGTCCATTTCCATCCAGAGATGCTGCCAGCACGTTGTTTCTTTGTTCCTATAATTAGTGTATGTTAATGGTTCAAATCTAAATGGATGGCACATTACGATGCCAAAATTGACTGTGTGGTCGGCAGTGAAAGATGGATTGGTTAGTTGGACAAGAATTTCAGTCCTGGAAAGTGAAAGGTAAAGCATTTGGGAAGGTTCAACAAGTTAAGGAAATGTACAATAAGTGAAAGGTTATGGAAGGCAATGGGGAACAGAGGGCACTTAGAGTATATGGGTCTGGATATGGGTCACCATATATGGGTCACCTTCATGGTACTACCTTCATGGGCCACCATATATGGGTCACCTTCATGGTACTAGGACTGGGCAATAAATAGATGAGGTTGAACATACACTCATTTTTTGACAAGGTGCAGATAGTTTTACCATCAAAATATTACTTATTCATAAAATATAAAATTAAACAATGCTTAAGAAAGAACTGCAGATGCTGGAAAAATCGAAGGTAGACAAAAATACTGGAGAAACTCAATGGGTGAGGCAGCATCTATGGAGAGAAAGAATGTTGATAGATGTTGATAGATGCCTTCTGGATTATTGAAAACTTGCCTGGCCTCCATGACAAGCAGATGTCCACAATCAAATGTTGCAAACTGACACATTCCAAAGCGCATGTCTACGTGATGACAGAATACAGTTTGGTGCAGGCATCTCAAAGGTTTTTATGGGGAATGACTGTAGTCCAAGGTTCTCCTACCATTGCACACTATGGGGCAGGAACCCATGTTGTTGCACTCACATTGACTTGGTGTCTCAATGTCCATCCAGTGAACAGTCCATGAGATGCAATGTCTTATGTTACAGAACTGGTCAGGATAAACCACTGCATCTGTTTACCGACCTTCCAGGCCCCCAGAAGGAAACGGATGACCTTCTGTCCAGTCACCTCAAAGGCAGTGTGAATCTGTATACAGGATATAACTGGTCCTTCAAACCACCAGACAAGCAAGATCTTGGCACTTGTTTTTAAAGTTTTGGTGCTAAAGTATTCTGCAAATGACTTCAACAGTCAGGTTTGGGGAACCATACAACAGGATCTATATTTTTTTCTTCCACATGTGGTCGGCAGTGAAAGATGGATTGGTTAGTTGGACAAGAATTTCAGTCCTGGAAAGTGAAAGGTAAAGCATTTGGGAAGGTTCAACAAGTTAAGGAAATGTACAATAAGTGAAAGGTTATGGAAGGCAATGGGGAACAGAGGGCACTTAGAGTATATGGGTCTGGATATGGGTCACCATATATGGGTCACCTTCATGGTACTACCTTCATGGGCCACCGTATATGGACATTCTGTGCATTTATTACCTGAATGACATAGAGTCATACAGTGTGGAAACAGGCCCTTTAGCCCAACTTGCCCACACCGATAATATCTACACTAGCCCCACTTGCCTGCCTTTGGCCCATATCCCTCTTCTATCCCTCCTCCAATAGCTCGTTCGATACATCCACTACCCTTTGTATGAAAAAGTTGCCCCTCAGGTTCCTGTTCAATCTTTCCCCCTCGTCTTAAACCTACGTCCTCTGGTTCTCGATTCCCCTACTCTGGGCAAACTGAGGAATCTATTCCTCTCATGATGTTGTACATATATCTTCGACATATTTTCAACAGATTTTTGACATACTGTATGGCCGAAAGTGTACTTTTGCACAAACCTTTCTGTAAGTGAAGGGTCATCTGAAAGGAAGTTCTCTAGCGACCTGCCCACATCCATCCGTCGCAAAGCTGAGAACAGACAGAACCTCAGTGACAATTGGTATCTACAGTATGTGCCTGAAATATTCACATAGTTAAATGCAGACATAGGGCAAGGCATAGAATGTAAGAGCAATGTTGTTATGCTAGAAATGTACACTGTGTGAGTTAGTTCACCCTTTGAGCACTATGTACATTACTGGTATTGCAGGAAAAATGTGATTACACTGGGGGAGAGTTGTAGTCAGGGCTGGAAAAGTTAGCTATGAGGAAAGGTTGGATAGGCTGGGGTTGTTTTCTTTTGAATGGAGGAAGCAAAGGAAATGTTTAAATGAGGTATATAAAATGATGAAGGACCAAGATGGAGACATTTCCATGAGTAGAAGGGTCAAAAAACTGATGGGTATTGAGTCAGTAGAACAATTACAGGAGAACTGTGGACATTTCCCCCCCAGGGGTGCTTGTGGTTTGATGCAGACTGTCTGAAACTTGGTGTAGAACAATGACTCACTTCATACTTAAAAACTACATGGACATTTGTGTGAAGAGGCAACACCAGCAGAGCAATGGACCTGATGCTGGAAGATGGAATTCAGCTGGGTAGATTTATTTCACATCTGTGTAGGAAGGAACTGCAGATGCTGGTTGAAAACCAAAGATAGACACAAAGTGCGGGAGTATCTCAGCCGGTCAGGCAGCATCTCTGGAGAATAAGAATCTGCGACCTTTCGGGTCGGGACCCTTCTTTGGACTATGTAGGCCTGTAGGTCTAAAGAAGGGTTCAGACCCAACCTGAAACGTCACTCATCCTTGTTCTGAGTTGGGTTTCGCCAGCACTTTGTGTCTTTCTTTCAGAATTGTTTAGTTGCAAACTTCTGCTCATCCATCGCGACAATGAGTTTAAAGAATTCGCATGAACATTGTGAACTTTGCAGAATGGGAGAGCTTGTTATCTTGCTTGCAAACTAATTAATTCAAAGGGAAAATAAGAGACTCCAAAATGAATTGGCTTTGTTGAATACACTTTATTGTTATCACAGTGCATGCATATGGAGTCAGTGATTTAATGAGTCATTCCTCCAGACTGCCCGGTGTTATCAGCTAATTGTTATTGCCTTTATTTTCTTGTCTATTTATGTCACATGCAATGTGTGTGAGAGTTATTTTCCTTTTAAGCTAAACAGATCTCTTGCTCACGCACAGCATGCAATGCACTTAGTTTAACTTCAAGATAAAAGGGTTCAAGCTGTCTCAAAACATCAATTTATTTATTATTGGATTTGATGTAATATGTGTGTGGGGGGTGGGAAATCTGGCGCTTTAAAAAAACCCATTGTGGCTGCAACTGTTATGTGTTTGTGAGAAAGGAAACTGAAGGAAGATCGATACATCCTCTAAGTAAATTTTAAATTACTTCTGACGTACGTCCACAGAAGCTGTTTTTAGTGAGGATACTCCAATTATTATACGTTTGACATGATCTTGGCTCTGGGTCCCAGGGAATGCTATGTATGCATAATTTAGTCTTCCTGTGATTGTCTATTTAACTTGGCAATCTAGAACAACTTTTTGCCTATGAAAGACAGGGATGCCAATAAAGTAACGATCAAATGAAGACATGTACACTTGGCCATTATGGTATGAGCCATCCCATAGGAAAGCAACAAGTGGCTGCACAACTTGCAGATTTTTTAATCATCTTTCAACAACATATGCGGAGTGTTTTTGTTACCTAAATAGTTTGGCTGAAAAGAAAGTAAAATAATAATTGCTTCACCACCTGCTTGGCTACAGGCTTGACTGTTCTTCTTGATTTTTCCTTCTTTAATCTGGCCGGAAATTCATTTAAAGAACAAAGCATTCCCTAATAAATCTGAAGTAAACATGCACAGAATCCTAAAATGAGCAAATTTGAAGCAACGTCTTCCTGTTTCAGTTAATTAGCGGGGCAATAGTAGGTGCCATTTATGATTGTACCTTAAGCAGTCTTAAGCCAGCATTCTTCACTATTCAATGGCTGTTCCACATGCTCAGTGTTTCATATACTTTTTTCTTGTATGTTAATCGGAGTGAGGAAGTAAAGATCTGAGTACTGGAACATTTGTTCTGCTATTCATACTGTTCAAACATCAAAAACTCCGAGGTCAAGGTTATAGCAGTGAGACAAATGCTACATTGAGTTCTCCCTGTCAGCCTGACATTCCACCTCAAGCGCAATCCTGGAAATGGCACCCAGGAGACTCTCTCATTCTCTCTTTCGATACCTTACTGTCAGACTGCGTGATGTCTATGTGACGTTACCAGATCAGAGGTAATTATGTTAATTCTGAGAAACGTTTTACACAATGCACTCGAGTCAATTCCAGAGGATGGTGTTTTCTTATTCTACGTAGGCTTGATTGAAATACAGTTTCCGGGAGCATAAACATTACATTCTAAACTGCAAAAATAACCTTGTATATAGTTTTCACTGAAATTCTAGCATTTCTACTCAAAATCCCCAAAGACTGACAGGAAGTATTTAACAATAAAGATTGTTAATATGACGTGTATTTAACATTAAGATTGTGAATATCAAGTATATTTAACATTGTGAAGCAGACAAGAAGCCAATCTTTTGATTGGATTTAATTTAAAATGAATGGAATCTAATAATATCCTGTTGTCAGGTTATGGGCTAAATTGTTGAAACAACATATTTGTAATGCTGGAGTGTACGATGACAACTAGACTTTGCACTGGACAATTTATTATAAGTTTAAAATAATTTTGCTGATGCTGTAAATCTGAAATATAACCATCAAATGCTAGCATTATTCAGCACATCAGGTAGCGTCTGTGAAGATAGGTTTTTACAATTCAGATCATGAACGATTTCGTCCTGCACGATTATCCTTTAATAATACAAACTTCATCAACTTTCACCCTCTCACAGACTTTCCTGTTTGTTCTCTCCTCATTTCTCAGCATCTTAAATCATATAACCTTTCCAAATGTGATGAAAAATCATCTTCCACTGATACCTAACTTGCTGAATTTTTTTGACCACTGTCTTATTTCATTTCATAATGGGTATGGCGAACCAGAAAAATAAATATATTGCATAATGATCAAATCTCTGTTTTAGTTAAATAATAAAGAATATCATTAGTATTTCCACTGCAACAGTCACTAGTAATTATGTAAGGACGAAACTGCAGATGCTGGTTTACACTGAAGATAAACACAAAATGCTGGAGTAACTCAGCAGGACAAGCAGCATCTCTGGATAGAAAGAATGGGTGACGTTTCGGGTCGAGACTCTTTTTCAGACTGGAGAAGAGTCTCGACCCGAAACGTCACATAGAAACATAGAAACATAGAAAATAGGTGCAGGAGTAGGCCATTCGGCCCTTCAAGCGTGCACCACCATTCAATATAATCATGGCTGATCATCCAACTCAGTATCCTGTACCTGCCTTCATCTAACTCCCTCTTAAATATAGCCAATGAACTGGCCTCAACTACCTTCTGTGACAGAGAATTCCACAGATTCACCACTCTCTGTGTGAAAAATGTTTTTCTCATCTCGGTCCTAAAAGACTTCCCCCTTATCCTTAAACTGTGACCCCTTGTTCTGGACTTCCCGAACATCGGGAACAATCTTCCTGCATCTAGCCTGTCCAACCCCTTAAGAATTTTGTAAGTTTCTATAAGATCACCCCTCAATCTTCCTTCACCCATTCCTTCTTTCCAGGGATGCTGACTGTCCCGCTGAGTTACTCCAGCATTTTATGTCCATCTTCAGTCAGAAATAAGTGTTGCCATTGATTTTTAACAAATATCTTAATTTCTGTTTTGTATTCAGTTGACATGAAAACAGCAATTGTGTTTACATACATGAGGATAAGAGAGAAATAAAATGGATACTGATAAGATATTCCTCATTTTAATTTCTAAGTAACAGGCTACTTCACAAAGCAAGTTCATTCATTATAGGTACAGTAACTTTTCAAAGTACCTTTATATTTCAGTCTTTGAGCAGGGTTTGAGCTTGGCAGGGTTTCAGAAACACAGGAGTCATTTAGCAGTTTGAGTAGATTTAGTTCGGAATTTTGACAAGCAGTGAAACAGAAATAACATTTATAGAGAAATTGTGACTATGTACCCAAAGGAAAATATTTAATGCCGCGTGGAATCAATTCAGGTAACATTTTTGTTCATTCTCAAGTCAATAAACAAACATTTTATCTTCCACATTGATTTCCCTGGCACCTGCTGTGGAAATCTGTAGCATATTACGTTGTGAGGGTCAACTTGTGTAAAATGAACAGAGAGTAATCTGCTGGGATGTCACAGCATTTCTAGTGCAAGCGATAGACTACAGTGCTGCGACCACTATATACTTCTGAAGTGGGGTTCGTCAGTGGATCCCTCAATGGTCAATAATTGGAGAGCTCCACTAGAATAGTGAAAGGCTTGGATAGAGTGGCTGTGGAGCAGATGTTTCAACTAAAGGGAGAGTCTAAGACTAGAAGTCAGAGCCTTAGAATTAAAGAACGTTATTTTAGGAAGGAGATGAGGAGAAATTTCTTTAAGGATTAAAGTATTGAAGAATTAATGGACGTTCTTTTCGGAAAGAGATGAGGAGAAATTTCTTTAGTCAGAGGGTAGTGAATCTGTGGAATTATTTGCCACAGAAGGCTGTGGAGGACAAGTCAGTGGATATTTTAAAGGCAGAGATAGATAGATTCTTGATTAGTACAGGTGTCAGAGGTTACGGGGAGAAGGCAAGAGAATGGGGTTGGAAGGGAGAGATAGAGCAGATTGAATGGCAGAGTAGACTTGCTGGGCTGAATGGCCTAATTCTACTCCTATCCCTTATCACCTTATGAGCTTAATTTCTATTCAAGACAAATTTTAAATCTGTTCTTCTCTATCTAATCGAATCAGTCAAACATAAAGAATTATGTCGAAGAAGCCTCTTCTTCACTGCATGGAAACCTTTAAATTGTACAATTAAGCATACAGGCCCTTACATCCTGTTTTGCTATTATTTTTCCAGGTCAAGGCAAAATAATTTGTTGCTCTTTATTGTCCAGATGAAATTGTTGGGTCTCAAAGACAGGCACAAGTGTGTGATTCGAGTAGACTTAAAGGAAATTTTAAAATAGATTAAGGTTTCCTGCTTAGATCCTTATAGCTGAAAAATACTTTCGCTCTCATTGTTAGGGGAATAACTGTTTTTTTATGACAAAGGAGGCAGTTAAATTATTGGACAAAGCTTTCCTGAATAAATTGCTCTTCTAGATTACATTCACAATGAACATTCTTATCATTTTTTCTGACCATCTGTGGTAACATGGTTTTATTTAATTCATTTCTCTTTTCCCATTCATTTATTCATTTTTTAGATTTGCTGCAAAGCCAGCATTTATTGCCCATCCCTGATTAACTTAGTTTGCTAAGCCATTTCATAGAACATTTAAGAGCATTAGTAGATTTGGAATCACACTTCAGCCACACACTGTAAGGATGGTTGGCAGTTTCACAAGTTCACAAGTTATAGTAGAATTAGGCCATTCAGCCCATCAAGTCTGATCCGCCATCCAATCATGGTTGATTGCCTCCTAAACCCATTTTCCTGCCTTCTCCCCATAGCCCTTCACACCCATTCTAATCAAGAATTTGTCTATCTCTGCCTTAAAAATATCCATTGACTTGGCCTCCACAGCCTTCTGTGGCAATGAGCTCCACAGATTAACTGCCCTCTGACTAAACCTGAACTACATTGATGAGTCACATATATTTTTAAGGCAAATTGGATTTTTCATCTTTATGTTTGCTAATAACGAATTTATACGTTTCTTGGGATACCTGATTGTCAGGTTCCACAACTGCCGTGGTGGATTTTAAAACCAACTCTCTGGATTATTAATCCAATACTCTAGATTACTTGTCTGCTTAGTTATACACCACCATAACATGATAAACCTGAAGTCCATTGCCAACATTTGTGGTTGGTAAATATGGTTGGCAATGATTCTGATAAATGTCAATAATTAGCTAACCATTGCTGTGAGACATAAGTGACATGTGTGATTGTTGGGGGAATTAAGCAAATCCAATGTACGTAGTGGTTTAATTACCTGCAGTATGATTAAATATACAGTTACAGTTTAGTTAATTGTTACGTGTACCGAGGTACAGTGAAAAGCTTTTGTTGCATGTTATTCTGTCAGCAGAAAGACAATAAATGATTACTGTACAATCGAGCCATTTACAGTGTATAAGTACATGATAAGGGAATAACGTTAAGTGCAAGGTAAATCCAGCAAATCCTGATCAAGTATGGTCCAAGGGTCACCAAAGAGGTAGATAGTAGTTTAGCACTGCTCTCGGGTTTTGGTAGGATGATTCAGTTGCCTGATAGCAGCTGGGTAGAAACTGTCCCTGAATCTGGAGGTGTGCGTTTTCACACTTCTATACCTTTTGCCTGATGGGAAAGGGATGAAGAGGGGGTGACCAGGGTGCGATTCGTCCTTGATTATGCTGCTGGCCTTGTCGAGGCGGCGTGACGTATAAATAGAATCAATGGAAGGAAGGTTGGTCTGTGTGATGGTCTGGGCTGTGTCCACAATTCGCTACAATTTCTTGCAGTCTTGAGCGGAGCTGTTCCCAAACCAAGGTGTGATGCATCCTTAAAAAAGTTGGTTAATTTCTGCCATTATAAGAGAAAACTATTTTATTTGTACTGCCACATTTATGTGCAGTGAGGCTGTGAGTAGATCTTGGCATTGATGACAGGACAACCGATTTCAAGATAGCAGCAAATGTATACATCATTCCTTTAATAGTGACGGGTAGGTGCAAGTACCAAAGTACCTTTTTAGGATTACAGTGATTTTGACTGTGGCCGACAGATAACAAGAGTGAAATAACGTCTGATTAAAAAAACAGAACAAAACTGAATTTTTCAATATTAACCTCAAGATGTGTGACAAATAATAACTGTGAATGATTATGCACTTTAAGATTCTGCATCAAGTTTCTGATTCAATAGTTTTCCAATTTTACAAAATTAATCATCCATTCAAGTAAAATGTCAAGATGGGCAAATATGAATATCCATGCAAAACTATACTATAGATGGTTCTAAGTGTGGCATTAAAAATAAGTCACCTTAATTCTTTAACTTTGGGAATATAATTATTTGAACAATAAAAAGTTGTAGTGTTGTTTCATCAAACATTTCACACATTATTTCCACACACAGCACACACACACACACACACACACACACGCACACACACACACACACACACACACACACACACGCGCACACACACACACACACACACACACACACACACACACACACACACACACACACACACACACACACACACACACACACACACATACATTAGCGAGCCTTTGTTTCATATATATAAACAAAGAGTTGCTAATGTATCATTCCACAGAGGTTGAAACCATTAATGGTATCACCACAAGCAGGAGTGCTGTAGCGAGGGTAGGCAATATTGCAAACTTCTAACTAATGAATTCTTGACTGCATGATCAGAAAAAATAGCCATGTTTATTATTAAACTTTTTGGCCTTTAGACAGCATAATGTATTAAATTCTGTTACAAGATCTGAAAATTGTTTAAACGCTGTTGGCCTGATCTCCAGCATTCCTCATTTGTACTCTGAATCCCATATAATAACGCCCAAGGGAAAATCTTTCTAAAAGGGAGGGGTTTTTTTCAAGCTTAGGCCTTGAAATTCAGTCTTTGTTGCTCGTCGGTGTCACCCTTTCCTTCTTCAGCACACATTGTTGGGTGCAGAAGAACTATCTGGTAACGTAGCATCTGTCATCAGGGTCGGTGTTTACTCCAGCATTGCTGTTCCCTCACTTCCCGCACTGCTTGTGAACCCTCCCATCCCCCTTTTCTCTACCAACCACCTGGTGCTTCAGTCGCCACCCACAGCCAAGGTGGGACAAGGTAATCTCTTGCATATTTTCAACAACAAATTTCAGAATTAGCTAATTATCCCATAGGCATGGTGGTCATGGCTATGTAAATCTAAGTCAATTTGTCAGTCTGGCTCATTGCCAAAATGCAATGTAAAATGGTATTTGAAAGCATTGGGTAATGACAGATCCCTTTCGTAATGTGACCAATACAATTTCCAAGATGGGTTAACAGACTCATTATTTTTTACGTCAAATGCAGAATTTGTAATGTGAAACTTCAAAGAAAAAACTGCATGACATTTTTTTATATAAAAGACAATTGCAACATATGTAGCATTTAGTGAACTATTCAAAGTTATCTGCAAATACAATAATTTAATGAGATTAAATTCACATAGAGTGACTTTAAATAGACTTTAAGCATTTTCAATGGAATCTGACCCTGAATAAATCACGATTAGTTGTATTTTGTAAGTTCATTTTATAATAATGAACATCGGGAACCAATTACAAGGCAGAAATCTAATCAATGGATTCAGAAATTTGGGTCATCTTTTAGCCGCCATCCAAACCTATTATTTGATGGTCCCAAATTCCCCTTTGATCCATCAGTTCACATTTTCATCACATTACACTGAAATTTGAAGGGTTTATGGATGGTAAGACTGGGAGCAACATGAGTTGAATCTGCTCCAGCAAGGTCGGAAGCATTTTTGAGAGCATTTAATCAGAAGATACACATTTATGAATTCATTGTTAAAATGTATTGCTTCCATTAATCTGTCAGATCCTCTTTAATCTACTCATCCAAATCCAAATCTTTAGGTATGTGAAGAGGAAAAAAATAGTTAAGACCAAAGTTGGACCCTTGAAGACTGAAAAAGGTGAATTTATTATGGGGAACAAGGAAATGGCAGATGAGTTGAACAGGTACTTTGGATCCATCTTCACTAAGGAGGACACAAACAATCTTCCTGATATAGGAGTCGCCAGAGGATCTGGAGTGATGGAGGAACTGAAGGAAATCCACATTAGGCAGGAAATGGGACTGAAGGCTGATAAATCCCCAGGGCCTGAAGGGCTGCATCCCTGGGTACTTAAGGAAATGGCTCTAGAAATCGTGGATGCATTGGTGATAATTTTCCAATGTTCTATAGATTCAGGATTAGTTCCTGTGGATTGGAGGGTAGCTAATGTTATCCCACTTTTTCAGAAAGGCGGGAGAGAGAAAACAGGGAATTATAGACCAGTTAGCCTGACATCGGTGGTGGGGAAGATGCTGGAGTCAATTATAAAAGATGAAATAGCGGCACATTTGGATAGCAGTAACAGGATCGGTCCGAGTCAGCATGGATTTACGAAGGGGAAATCATGCTTGACTAGTCTTCTGGAATTTTTTGAGGATGTAACTAGGAAAATGGACAGGGAGAGCCAGTGGATGTAGTGTACCTGGACTTTCAGAAAGCATTTGATCAGGTCCCACATAGGAGATTAGTGGGCAAAATTAGGGCACATGGTATCGGTGGTAGAGTGCTGACATGGATAGAAAATTGGTTGGCAGACAGGAAACAAAGAGTAGGGATTAACGGGTCCCTTTCAGAATGGCAGGCACGACTAGTGGGGTACCGCAAGGCTCGGTGCTGGGATTCAGCTATTTACAATATACATCAATGATTTAGATGAAGGGATTCAAAGTAACATTAGCAAATTTGCAGATGACACAAAGCTGGATGGCAGTGTGAACTGTGAGGAGGATGCTATGAGAATGCAGGGTGACTTGGACAGGTTTGGGTGAGTGGGCAGATGCATGGCAGAAGCAGTTTAATGTGGATAAATGTGAGGTTATCCACTTTGGTAGCAAAAACAGGATTATTATCTAAATGGTGTCATTGGGAAAAGGGGAAGTACAATGGGATCTGGGGGTCCTTGTTCATCAGTCAATGAAAGTAAGCATGCAGGTACAGCGGGCAGTGAAGAAAGCGAATGGCATGTTGGCCTTCATAGAAACATAGAAGCATAGAAAATAGGTGCAGGAGTAGGCCATTAGGCCCTTCGAGCCAGCACCGTCATTCATTGTGATCATGGCTGATCGTCCCCTATCAATAACCCGTGCCAGCCTTCTCCCCATATCCCTTGACTCCACTAGCCCCTAGTGCTCTATCTAACTCTCTCTTAAATCCATCCAGTGACTTGGCCTCCACTGCCCTCTGCGGAAGAGAATTCCATAAATTCACAACTCTCTGGGTGAAAACGTTTTTTCTCACCTCAGTCTTAAATGACCTCCCCTTTATTCTAAGACTGTGGCCCCTGGTTCTGGACTCACCCAACATTGGGAAAAAATTTCCTGCATCTTGCTTGTCCAGTCCTTTTATAATTTTATATGTTTCTATCAGATCCTCCCTCATCCTTCTAAACTCCAGTGAATACAAGCCTAGTCTTTTCAATCTTTCCTCATATGACAGTCCCGCCATCCCAGGGATCAATTTCGTGAACATATGCTGCACTGCCTCAATCACAAGGATGTCCTTCCTCAAATTAGGAGACCAAAACTGTACACAATACTCCAGATGTGGTCTCACCAGAGCCCTATACAACTGCAGAAGAACCTCTTTATTCCTATACTGAAATCCTCTTGTTATGAAGGCCAACATTCCATTAACTTTCTTCACTGCCTGCTGTACCTGTAAGCCAACTTTCAGTGCCCGGTGTACAAGGATGCCTAGGTCTTGCTGCACCTCCCCCTTACCTAACCTAACCCCATTGAGATAATAATCTGCCCCCTTGTTTTTGCCGCCAAAGTGGATAACCTCTCATTTATCTAAATTATACTGCATCTGCCACACATCTGCCCACTCACTCAACCTGTCCAGGTCACCCTGCAACCTCCTAACATCCTCTTCACAGTTCACACTGCCACCCAGCTTTGTGTCATCCGCAAACTTGCTAGTGTTGCTCCTAATTCCCTCTTCCAAATCATTAATATATATGGTAAACAGTTGCGGCCCCAACACCGAGCCTTGCGGCACTCCACTCGCCACTGCCTGCCATTCTGAAATGGACCCGTTCACTCCTAGTCTTTGCTTCCGGTCTGCCAACCAATTTTCTATCCATGTCAACACCCTACCCCCAATACCATGTGCTCTAATTTTAGTCACCAGTCTCCCGTGCGGGACCTTATCAAAGGCTTTCTGAAAGTCTAGATATACTACATCCACTGGCACCCCTTCATCCATTTTACTTGTCACATCCTCAAAAAATTCCAGTAGATTAGTCAAGCATGATTTCCCTTTCATAAATCCATGTTGACTTGGACTAATCCTATTACTGCTATCCAAATGCCCCATTATTACCTCTTTAATAATTGACTCCAGCATCTTTCCCACCACCGAAGTCAGGCTAACTGGTCTGTAATTCCCCGTTTTCTCTCTCTCTCCTTTCTTGAAAAGTGGGATAACATTAGCTATCCTCCAATCCACAGGAACTGATCCTGAATCTATTGAACATTGGAAAATGATCACCAATGCGTCCACTATTTCTAGAGCCACCTTCCTGAGGACCCTGCGATGCAGACCATCAGGTCCAGGGGATTTATTATCCTTCAGTCCCATTAGCCTACCCAATACTATTTCTCGCCTAATGACAATTTCTTTCAGTTCCTCTACCCCCTTAGATCCTCTGTCCTCCAGTACATCTGGGAGATTGTTTGTGTCTTCCTTAGTGAAGACAGATCCAAAGTACCTATTCAACTCTTCTGCCATTTCCTTGTTGCCCATAATAATTTCACCCGTGTCTGCCTTCAAGGGACCCACATTTGACTTTGCTACACTTCTTCCCTTAACATATCTAAATATGCTTTTACTGTCCTTCTTTATATTCCTGGCCAGCTTCCCTTCGTACTTCATCTTTTCAGCCTGTATTGCCTGTTTTGTTTCCTTCTGTTGTCCTATGAAAGTTTCCCAATCCTCTGGCTTCCAGCTACTCTTTGCTGTGTTATACATCTTTTCTTTTAGTTTTATTCTATCCCTAACTTCTCTTGTCACCCACGGTTGCCTCCTACTCCCCTTAGAATCTTTCTTCCTTTTTGGAATGAAATGATCCTGCGTCTTCCGGATTATGCCCAGAAATTCCTGCCATTGCTGTTCCACCATCATTCCTGCTAGGATCCCTTTCCAGTCTACCTTGGCCAGCTCCCCTCTCATGCCCTCTTCATAGTCCCCTTTGTTCAACTGCATCACTGACACTTCTGATTTAACGTTCTCCTTCTCAAATTGCAGATTAAACTAATCACATTATGATCACTACCTCCAAGCGGTTCCTTTACCTCGAGTTCTCTTATCTTATCTGGTTCATTGGACAACACTAAATCCAGAATTGCCTTTTCTCTGGTCGGCTCCATTACAAGCTGCTCTAAGAATCCATCTTGGAGGCATTCTACAAACTCTCTTTCTTGGGGTCCTGAACCAACCTGATTTACCCAGTCTACCTGCATATTGAAATTCCCCATCACCACAGTGGCATTACCTTTGTTACATGCCAGTTTTAACTCCTGCTGCAACTTACACCCTACATCTGGACTACTATTTGGGAGTCTGTAGATAACACCAATTAGTGTCTTCTTGCCTTTACAATTCCTCAACTCAATCCACAGTGACTCTACCTCGTCAGTCCCCATGTCTTCCCTCGCAAAGGAGTGAATTCCATCCCTCACCAGCAGAGCTACCCCCCCCCCTCCTCTGCCCACCTGCCTATCCTTTATAGGATGTATAACCCTGAATATTAAATTCCCAGGCCCGATCCTCCTGCAGCCACGTCTCAGTAATCCCCACAATGTCATATCTACCAACCTCTAACTGAGCCTCAAGCTCATCTACTTTACTTCTTATACTTCGTTATCTGAGGAAAAAAAAAGCCTTTATACTTCAGTGCTTGGATAACTGGAGCTTGGAGGGCGATACACTGACACAGTGGTAAGTCTGCTGCCTCACAGCGCCAGAGACCTGGGTTTGATCCTGACTATGGGTGCTGTCTGTACGGAGTTTGTACGTTCTCCCTGTGACCGTGTAGATTTTCTCCGGATGCTCCAGTTTCCTCCCACATTCCAAAGATGTGCGGGTTTGTAGCTTAATTGGCTTCTGTAAATTGTCTCTAGCGTGTAGGATAGAACTGGTGTGAACGCGTGATCGCTGGTCAACATGTACTTGGTGGGCCAAAGGGCCTGTTCCAATTCAGTATCACTAAATTAAACTAAATTTTAAATTTTAAATTAAACTAAACTGGAGTCTTGAGTAAGGAGGTGATTTCTGTTCTGTTTTCTTTCCTCAGAGGTGAAATGCTAGAGCCAAAGGCAGCTCCTTCTGACAACATGGGTGATTTCTGAATGAGCCCATCATGTCTCTGTGGGTAACAGGGGAATTCACAATTCAATCACTGTATGGAGTTGATCTGTGGAAATAGAAAGCACATATTATAGCAACTCCTTCACAATGCCAGACACAGCCTGCTTATTTTGTCCCAAGGAATAATTGTAAAGATTATGACTGTGACTGGTTAGAACGTTGCTTTTCCTTTGATGTGGGACTTTGCCATGCAAAAACAACACTCATGGCCTCTATCACTGAACTTTAAAATCAAAGTTCATTTTTTTAATTTAAAAGAATATTTATAATTCTGTATTAAACCAGACCAAGCAGAAACATTTTTTTTAATCAGCACAGTTGAGATATGATAACTTTCAAGTCACATTTGAGACTGTATCTTGTTAATATCCAGAGTATTTTTCCAGTAATATTTAATCTGTCCTAAATCCGTATAACTTGCCTTCTTTAATTAATTTTTGCACTAAAATGGCAGATCACAAAGCAATATTTCTCATTTCTGCTGATAATGGTAGATAATATTAAAGAAAAGCCAAAGATTTAATAAGTACATTAAGGGAAAGATGGTGACCAGAGAGAGTATAGGGCCCCTCAGAAACCAAAGATCTTTGTGTGGAGCAGCAGGAGATGGGCAATGTGCTCAATGAGTATTTCTCCTCTGTTTTCACCATGGAGAAAGACAGGAAGACTGGGGAACGTGGAACAGTTATTGGAGTGTCTTGAGGACAGTAGTATCGTGGTCATTGAGGTGCGGAATGTCCTAAGGCGTACGAAGGTAGACAATCTCCCGGACCTGACGAGATATATCCGAGAACACTGTGGGAAGTTAGAGAAAAATAATTGTTAGTGCCTTTGCTGAGAAATACAAAGCGCCGTTAAATACGGGTGAGGTGCCAGAAACATAGAAAATAGGTGCAGAATACTGGAGGGTGGCTAATGTTGATCCTCTATTTAAGAAAGGCTGCAAGGAAAAGCCTGGGAACTATAGACCAGTGAGCCTAACATCTATGGTCGACATGTTACTGGCGAATATTCTGAGGATAAGATATATATGCATTTGGATAGACAGGGGCTGATTAGAGATATTCAGCATGGTTTTGTACATGGGAGATCGTATCTCATGAATCTGATTGAGTTTTTTGAAAAAGTAACCAAAAGGATTGATGAGGGCAAAGCCATTGACGTGTCTATATGGATTTTTGCACGGTATCCTTATAAACTGTTTAGTTCTTCACTGCTGGTTCCTGAAAATTCCCAGTCCTCTGGTTTACCACTAACATTTGCCATTTTATGTTTCAGTGTTTAATTTAATATTTTCCTTGACCTTCTTTCTAATTTTACATCTTTCTGGTTGAGATACGTTTCTGCTGAACCTTGCAAAATAGTTACTTAAATACCTATGACTGCTCATCAAATGGCCTTTCTTTGTCTACTTTGGACAGCTTTTCCTTCATACCTTCGTAATTACCCTTATTTAAGTTGAGAACACTCATTTTAAATTGAGAACAAGATGTTCTGTCTCAAACTGTATCTGGAATTCTACCATGTTGTGATCACTGCTCCCTAGAGGATTCTTAAATACAAGAACTCTTATTACTCCTATTTTGTTACACATTGGCAAATCCAATATAGCTTGTCTTGGATAGGTTCCATTATGTTATGCTCCAAAGAAATATCCTTAATATATTTTATAAATTCCAAAATACCTTTGCAAATTTGATCAGTCCAATAAAAATACAGGTTAAAATCACCCATGAAAATTGCAGGTCATTCGATATGCCTTTGATAATTCTCCATTTATGCTTTTCCCCACCATGAGGTAACAGCTTGATGTCATATATATCATTCCCCATTTCTCCCTTCCCCTGCCTTTCCTTATTTCCACTCAAATTGATTGCACATCAAGACCCACTGTACCCATATCAAATCTCACCACTGCAGTCATACCTTCTTTATTTAACATTGCTACCCCAACATTTTTTCCTTTTTGCCTATTCTTTTGGGACACTGAGAAACCAAGAGCGGTTAGTTCCCAGTCCTGGTCACCATGCAATCACCTCTCTGTAATAGCTGTTAAATAAAACTCATTATTTCACCCTGCACTGTCAGCCCATCTAGATTGTTAGAACCATTGTATGCATTCAGGTAAAAAGTCTTTTTGTTTCAACTTGTCAACAAAACTTACAACTTTTTGCTAATTTCTTCTACATACGTTTGCTTATGTATTCTGTCCCTTCCTGTCATGCAACCTTTTACTATAATGTGCCAATGCACTCTCATTAAAAAAAATATATATTTATCTTCTGTCACTTGGATCTCACCCATTCTAATTATTTAAAAACTGTCTACAACCCTAGGTTTCAATGGGCCAGAATACTCGTCCCAGAATAGATGAAATGAACCCAATGCAAAGAAACAGCTCACCTCCTAGTGTTGCTGTCGAAGCTCCGTGAATCTGAATCCATTTTCCACGCCAATCTTTAATCCAAGTGTCTACTTCTTCAATCTTATTTTTATGCCCTCTGCTGATTTACAATCGGCTCAGGTAATAATCTGGTGATTATTATCTTTGTGTGTCTGCTTTGCAATTTACATGTTCTAACCTTTTTTTAAATATGTTTTAGTGTAACAACAAGCAATTTCGGGGTATCCAACCAGCCGAGTGAATATTGTCTTGGGGAGGCAGCCCAACACAATATTTATTAATGGAGATACACACAACAAGCTGGAGTAACTCAGCGGGATGGGCAGCATCTCTGGAGTCGAGACCCTTCTTCAGACTGGTAAGGGATAAAGGAAACAAGACATATAGATGATGATGTAGAGAGATAAAGAACCATGAATGAAATATATAATAAAGGAAACAGGCCATTGTTAGCTGTTTGTTGGGTGAAAACAAGAAGCTGGTGTGACTTGGGTGGGGGAGGGATAGAGAGAGAGGGAATGGAAGGTTTACTTGAAGTTAGAGAAATCAATGGGCTGTAAGCTGCCCAAGTGATCAATGAGTTGCTGTTCTTCCAATTTGCGTTTCGCCTCACTTTGACAATGGAGGAGACCTAGGACAGAATGGAGACTTCCTCAGTTCCCTGCTGCAAATGTATTGCATGTTCTGGCGATGACTGCTGTTTTGTTTTTCCTGATGGAGCTTTGTACAGGCACAATATTGCAAAGTGCAGACATGCGAGAATAACATGGTAAGATATGAAAACACAAACTGGGCTGGGGGTCCAAGCCCATAGCTCCCTGAAAGGGGCAACCAAAGTAAATGGATTGAAAAGGAATGCATCTGGTATACTTGTCTTCATCAGTCAGGTTTATATGCTGGTTTATACTGGAGATAGGCACTAAATGGTGAAGGTGAAGTTTTGGGTGGGAAACTCTTCTTGAGATTGTTTCTGAAGAAGGGTTCTGACCCAAAATGTCACCTATTCCTTTTCTCCAGAGATGCTGCCTGACCCGCTGAAGGCAGTTACTGTGCACACACAGACTGCTCACTTAAGTCACACTTAAGCAAGCACTGTGAAAGGTAGCTTCTGCATGAGTTGCTCATACATAGAACAATCCAGTTATGAACAAATAAAAATTATAGAAGCAACACCCAGAAATGCCTTCCATGCCATAAGACATTTTCATGGTCCACCAAATATTAACCATCAAATACTTCGATGATTCAGGATGAAAATCCTAGGTTGCATATAACTTTAATGAAGATCCTGATTTTTAATTGTGTTTGATATTTTTATTCCAATTGGATCACAAATCACAATAAAATATGACACAATGTAATGCAGCTTCCAGGTACAAGGCATTGAGTGGCCACGGTGGCACAGCGGTAGAGTTGCTGCCTTACAGCACTTGCAACGCCGTAGACGCAGGTTCGATCCCGACTACGGGTGCTGTCTGTATGGAGTTTGTACGTTCTTCCCATGACCACGTGGATTTTCCCCGAGATCTTCGTTTTCCTCCTAAACAAAACTACATGAGTCTTCAGTGTTGCATCGAGAAATTAATCTCATTGGTGTTTGTATGATGCAGCAGATGATTCTATTCTCCAGCAACCTTGCACCATTCCATGCACTGGGTCAACCCATCATAAACTCAAGACCTGCTGTGCCTTTGCTGCATTTAAAATGTGAGTGCAAACCACCTCTGTTGCTGTGGACTTAAACGTAAGTTAAGAGCAAGCCTCAATAAAGCCTCAAATTTCATGCAAAGATACATTGCAAAAAATGTGCATTTGCATCAGTTTTGCTTGCTGTTTCTTCAACGTACATTTCAAATACAAGCAAAAGAATATCTGTGAGGGCCAGATTTCATTAATCCATGATAGTTTTGTAGTTGTTTGTCAGGAGATATAATTTATTTTAGTACGTTACATCTGTTATTGGAGGTTATTTCAATGCAATATTTTATTTTTGTCATACCTTAATATTACAGGAGGTGGGGATCATTGGCAAGGCCAGTATTCATTGTCCATTTCTAACAACCCATGAACTGAATGTCTTCATGGGCCAATTCATAATGATAGCTGAACTACAGCTCTGGAGACACATATAGAACAAACTAGTTCAGGACAGACTTCTTTTCCTGAAGGATTTAGTGAAGCAAGTGGCGTTTACATCTCAGTTTAGTTTAGTTTAGAGATACAACGGCCCACTGAGTCCACACCAACCAGTGATCCCCGTACACCAGCACTATCGTACACACTAGTGACAATTTTACTTCAGAGTCACATGAGTGACTACGTGAAGAGCCCGCCAGCCTGCATGCGCATCATTACGTCTAACGCATGGCGCAACGACTGGCTGGCAGGCGCGTCGCTCCTCCAGCGGTCAGTTTTGAAATCCTGCAGGTAAGTTTTTGAACTTAATTTCAGGTTGTGCTTTTTCCTTGCAGGAACCTCTTTTACAGAATTCCTGCTGGATGACATTCCGGGGTCGAAATCCCGGCTCCGCGGAGAGACCTGGCTCGGGGAAACCAGGCTACGGAGACCGCGGGGAATCCTGGCTCCGCAGAGAGACCCGGCTTGGGGAAACCCGGCTACGGAGACCGTGGGGAATCCCGGCTCCGCGGGGAAAACCCGGCTCGGCGGGGACACCCGGCTCGGGGAAACCTGGCTACAGAGACCGGCGGCGGTCGGGTTCGCTACCCAAGTCGCTGACAGGGCGGTCAGCAACTCCAGACTCTGGCAGGCCCGAGAGGCTGTGCAGCCGAACGGAGTCCGATAGGCCTGGACTGGGACAAGTCAGGCCAGGAGGGTTCCCCTCCATGGGTACATCCTTGGATGTTTACCCAGGTGGAGCATGGATGCGTCCACAGGGCGTTCATCCCACTGAGGAGATGCTTCATCCTGATATGGTCCATGGAACGGGGCCATATCAGCGCAGGTCTCGTCTGGGACTTGCAGCAGCACCTGTTTCAGGGCTGCTTACAAATCTCCCTCTCTGTGGAGGGGAGTGCGAGGGGTCAGTGTGTGACGGACTCCAACCTCGGAAGTATGTCCGTGAAACATACTGGAGTACATGCGTGAGGTTCAAGATTTTCTGTCATGGCATCAAGGGTTGTGATATCCTCGCAAACGGAGGAGCCGCAGCAGGAAGAGTTGGCTTCCAGCCTATGGCAGAAAACCCGGGGGGGAGGGGGGGGGGGCAGAGTTTCCCCTCACATTACAAGCTTGGTAAGCATGAGTGACCTCACGTCACACCATTACAGGAACATACACCTGTAAATTGTGCATTCCTGAAGGTGCCGGCAGTGAACAGCGCTATCTGGGGAGACTATGGATGGTGAGGCCAGCAATGTCCAGCCGCCGAATCTTCTCCTTGGAGAAGACCTAGCCAAACAGGTAAAAAACCTCGATGAGGAAGCAAAGCTGTCGGACTAATCAAGGTACCAGCAATGAGCAAAGCTTCACCATTTCGGCGACAAACACCCCTACGCCTCCATCAGCAGTAAGCGGTTCACTGAAGCTGGTGGCAGCTTGAAAGCTGATTCTCTGGGCGGAGGTCTTCAGGCCTAGGCCCAAGCCGGCCCTCATGGAAAATGTGTAATCCACGTAACCCAGCAGTCCTACCCTCCAAATCGAGGACGGGAATAGAACCCACATCAGGGGCCTTTGGGCTTACCGTAGGACCACCGGAAACCATGCAGGTACGTGGGTCTGGTTCTTTCCGACACATGGGTTGTGTGGATCAGTTACAAGTTGGTGATATTACACTTGTTTAGAATGAAAGGTGTTGGATAACATCAGATTCGTTTATACTGCACAGTATACAATGTTTCCAAATTGAATTCATTTCATTGCCACCCACTCAGCATACGCCAAACCGGACATTGTCCATTCATAACAGGAAGGTTTGGATGTACAAGCTGAAATTCAAAAGTTATATACAAGGGGCAATTGAGAAGTTGAGTCGTGAACCAATTTGTTTCTAATATATTTTGACTAGACTTAACTGGTTTTGTGCAGTATAGACATTTCAAAATGGAAAACTTTGTTACTGCCAAACGACTGGTTTCCATACTGATGTTATATGGCATGCATCGATCTCAAAGATGCATACTATCTCGGTACCCTTTCGCTGGGATCACCGGAGATATTTGAAATTTAGCTGGATGGGGCAACTGTGGCAGTTTAAAGCATTGCCTAATGGGTTAACTTCAGCCCAGATTATTTACCAACTTATTGAAGCCAGTACTTGGGCTACTTCGAGCTCAAAATCATATTGTTATGGCATATTTGGATGATATCCTAATCATAAGGAAAACCCTGGAGTTGGCTAAATTAGCTGTTTCAGCCACTAAACACATGTTTGAGAGATTGGGGTTCTCATCCATCCAGTTAAATCAGTTGATACCATCTAGAATTATTGAGTATTTGGGATTTACCATTAACTCTATTTCACATGTCTGTGACTCTGCCTGGGGCAAGAGATTAGAATTAATAGAAGCCTGTTACAATCTCGTTGTTATGGAGCAACCTTCTATTCGACAATTAGCCAGTGTAATTGGCAAATTAGTGGCTGCTTTCCAGCTGCACAGCTTGGGCCTTTGCATTATCAGAATGTGCAAAGGAGCAAGCACTAATACCATGCAGGTCTCTTTAATCAGACCTATGCGATTGCCAGCTGAAGCCATTTCTGAGTTTCAGTGGTGGATGACCAATATTTGGCATTGCTCCAGTAACATTTGGTCAGCAAATCTTTTACAATCTGATGCTAGTGCTCAAGGTTGGGGTGCTACCAATACCATCTCTAGCTACGGTGGCAGATGGAATGTGCATAAGTCATCAGTTACATGGTATCAACTATTTAGAGGTGCTGGGAGCACTCTATGGGTTGAAGGCTAATGGTGGGAATATGCATCATCTGCATGTTCAACTACAGATTGACAACACTACAGCGGTGGCATATATTAATCACATGGGTGGAATCAAGTCAGTATCTTGGGATATTGGGCACTGGTGTATTGCAAGAAACATTTGGGTTTCAGCTACCTACTTACCAGGTAGGTTTAACATGGTGGCGGACACCAGGTCACGGAAATTTAATGACAACACAGAATGGATGTTCGATCATACGTGTGAATGACATTGTTGCTCGGTATGGAAAACCGGACAGCATGGGAGCCAGACCCAGGGGCAGTGGCGATGGATGCATTCTCGCTACACTGGGAAGGAATGTACTTTTAGGCATTTCCCTCCATTTTGCCTCATCAGTCGGTACTTGCAAAAATACAGCAAGATCCCACGTCAGGCATGTTGGTAATGCCTGACTGGCCTATGCAGCCATGGTTCCCACTGATACTAGGAATAATATCAGAGCCTTGTATGGCCGTTCCCAAACGCAGAAATCTGCTGGTTCACCCCGTGACTGGGGAGGACCATCCACTGCATGATCAAAACAATTTGTTGGTTGGCCAACTCTGAGAAGACCTTTTCTGGGGCTCGGACTGTCAGATCATACGGAGGACGTGATCACTGCGGCCTGGAGTGATAGTACCAAGAAACAGTACATCTCCTATATCAAGAAATAGGAAGTGTTCTGTTACAGTCCTACATATCGTATGACACGGCATGTATACAGATGGGTTGTAATTCCTCTCAAAACTATATTTTGATGAGGGATTGAGTTATAGTGCCATAAATGGTGCCAGAAGTGCCATGTCGTCATACTTGTGCTGGGATCGGGACACCACTCTGTTGGGTCTCACCCTCTGATATCCAGGTTTATGAAGGATATCTTCAACTGAAATTCCCCCAGGCCCAGGTATTCGGTGATATGGGATGTTAACGTGGTGCTCACGCTGCTTCGCCGGTGGGCTCCAGCTACATCTCTGTCCTTGGTCAAACTCACTTACAAAGTGCTTATGCTCATGGCGCTGGTTTCAGCACAATGGGTCCAGTCGTTACATGAGCTGCGACTGGACAGGATGGTTACATCTGCAAATATTATAACATTTTATGTTTATGACTTAGTCAAGCAGTGTAGACCAGGGGCGTCCAGTCTCAAATTAGTTTCATGGCATACCCCATGGACCTTCGGTTGTGTGTGGTCATTTATCTATAACAGTACATTAAGGTCACCAAGAGCCTTAGAGGCTCTGAACTAACAAGGTTTGTTAGTTACAATAAACCTCATAAGAAGGTATTAGTACAGACCATCTCCAGGTGGTTAAAACGGGTTCTGGCTTGTGCAGGAGTGGATACTGATGTTTTCAAATCTCACTCCACCAGGGCTGCAAAAACTTCAGCAGCAAGGGTTATGGAGGTTCCACTCGACCATATCCTAGCGACTGCAGGATGGTCAAACGAACAAACTTTCCAAAACGTTTTATAACAAACCCATTGCCAGACCAGGGGTATTTGCCAATTCCATTTTAAGTTCATTTGCTCATTAACAAGCATCAGCATGTTTGAAATCTATGTCATGTCTGAATGCATTATTATTTTTACTCATCCTTGGTCAATTGATGCAGTGTGTGACGCATGGACTCGTGTCCACAGCATGAATTCACAGAGCTTTGAAATCTTCACGTAGTCACTCACGTGACTCCGAAGTAAAATAGTAAGATTAAACGTGAACTTACCAGTTTGAAGTTTGATCTTTATTTTATGAGTTACGATGTCATAAAGGTCAGCTGGTAATTATAATTTCTCGAATCTTATTATATTCAGTTCAACAACTGTTATCTGTGACTTCACACCGCTGCTTTGAAGATTGACGCGCATGCGGGCTGGTGGGCTCTTCACGTAATCCCTCATCGTAACTCCTCATAAAATAAAAATCAAACTTCAAACTGGTAAGTTCTCGTTTAATCTTACTATTTTACAACTTATGGAAGCCAATTAACCTACAAACCTGTCTTTGGAGTGTGGGAGGAAACCGGAGCACCTGGAGAAAACGTATGCGGTCACAGGGAGAGCGTAAAAAACTCCGTACAGACAGCACACGTAGTCAGAATCGAACCCGGGTCTCTGGCGCTGTAAGGCAGCCAGTCTACCGCTGCGCCACCATGCTGCCCTGTAGGGAGAGAAGTCTAGTAAGCATTTTAGGTTGATGACCATTCATCAATCTTGGAAGCTTTAGAAATCGAACACATTTTCAGTTGCAGAGAAGGGGGAGAGCTGAAGTCTTTGTAATGACATGGAGACCAAGAGAGACTACATGGCATGAGTGCTGGAGGTGCCTGATTGGAGAAGGTCGTGAAAACCAGTTGGTCAGTGCTGAACTATCTGGAGAGCTGTAAATATAAAATAAATGAATGAACAGAGAGGGAGAGAAACTAGAAGAGATGAAACTGTGCAATGCAAAACAAGAGAGACCCTGGAATCTAAAATAAAATAAATAATGGAAATACCCTGCAGGTATTTGGAGATAGTGACCATAACTCCATATATTTTAACATGGTTATGAAAACAGACAGGGATAGAGCAGTAATAAAGGTCTTACATTGGGGGCAGACCAATTTATTTGACATAAGGGAGCACCAGACAAATGTAGTTGGAAGCATCTACTGTACTTGCAAGTAAGTCTATGCCTGCTCAGTGAGAAGTATTCAAAGGAAGAAGAAGCACAAGTTCAAGGCCAACATATCCCTGTAAGGGTTAAGACTAGGTGTGTCAGTGGATATAGAGGGTTGGATAAAGAGGCAAAATAGGAAGCATTTGCAGGGAAAGGGCAAGGATGTCAGGGAAGCCTCTCTAGAGCGTCAAATCTGGTCCATCTCTACCTTTGCAGGTTGAACCGGGGTTTTCTGCAAAACAGTCAACCAATTTGCATTTGGTTTCTCCAGTGCTCTCTTAGGATGATGACACTTTCTGCACCACTTCTTCCCAGACGTCAATTTTTTTTTCCCTAAACTTCTGTTTAATCTGCAAAGGTAGAACTGGGCCACCATTTGCTGTCACTTTAATTCACCAGTAAACGCCCACTCTCATCTAACCAAGATATGCAAAGAGTTACCACATAAAGGGCGTCGACAATGTTGCAAAGTTTACAAAGTATCCCGCTCCAGGTCCTCCTTTGCTCTCCCCCTCCCCCCCTCCTCAGGGCAGTACCACACCCTCACTAATTCAACTTTGCACTGGTAGTCACATTGTTATGACCCCATCTTCATAGACAGTCACTACAAAACTCAGAGAAATAGTAATATTTGTTGACACTGTTATGTTTGACAGTTTAAAGTTTTGGGGCGGCACGGTGGCGCTGCGGTAGAGCTGCTCCCTTACAGCACCAGGGACACGGGTTCGATCCTGACTACGGGTGCTTGTCTCGACGTAGTTTGTACGTTCTCCCCGTGGTCTTGCTTGGATTTACTCCGGGCTCTCCAGTTTCCTCCCACACTCCAAACAAGTACAGGTTTGTAGGTTAATTGGCTTGGTTTAATTGTAAATTGTCCCTAGTGTGTGTAGGATAGTGTTAGTGTGCGGTAACCACTGGAAAGGCATGGACTCGGTGGGGCGAAGGGCCTGTTTACACGCTGTATCTCTAAACTAAACTAAACTAAATAAAACAGTACCAATTTTCATGAGATTCCTCCTGCTAGCACATGCTCACTACAAAATAAGAGCTAAGCAAGGGGTTTATTTACTAAAACTTTGCAAGAATCTATTTTACATTATTTTTTCCTGCTCGATGTGACGGCCTGCACTCATTAACAGGTTCATCTGATTATATCCATGGGAATTTTCAACAGTTTGCCCCTTATCTCAGAGCAAATAGCTCATAGCTGACCTTCCGGAAGGGGCTCATTAACACACAGTCCCAGAGGAATACTGGAAGCTCTTAATTAGGATGTTCAAGTAAAGATTCCAAGTGCTTGAAGATGGCAGGAGGAAGCTGGATGTAAAACACGGGCCGCTCCATCTCTCAAAGGCAAGCTGCAAAATGGTGCAAAAAAGAGTCGACCGGAACGTACACTCCAGTCATTGTTTTCGAGCAATCAAATGCTTAGCTGGGAAAATGGGATATATCTGAGCGGTAATTCAAATGATTTTGTTTACTATTTGGTCAAAAAGATTTCTCATGGAGAAAAATAGTTCTCTTGTAAATAATAAGTTTAGTTTAGTTTATTACTGTCATGTGTACCAAGATACATTGAAATTATTTTGTTTACCTGCTATCCTGTCAAAAAAAAGATGCAACCAAGCTGTCCACATTGTACAGATAAAGGATAAAGAGTACAACTTATAGTGCAAAGATATAACACTGAAGTTTGATGAATTATAAATCAATAAGCTAGATTGGAGGTCAGGACTGCACTCTAGCTGATGAGTGTAGATGAGGGGTGGCACGGTGGAGCATCAGTAGAGTTGCAGCGCCGGAGATTCGAGTTCAATCCCGACTGCGGGTGCTGTCAGTATGCAGTTAGTACGTTCTCACCATGACAGCATGGGTTTACTCCGAGATCTTTGGTTTCCTCCCACACTCAAAAGACCTACAGGTTTGGAGGTAAATTGGCTTGGTAAATGTACAAATTGTACCTAGTATGCATAGAATAGTGTTAATATGTGGGGATCGCTGGTCGCCGCGGACATGGTGGACCAAAGAGACTGTTTCTACGCTGTATCTCTAAACTAAACTAAACTAGGATGGAATCGATGGAAGGGCCGCAGATTTGTGTGATGGTCTGGGCTAAATTGGAGCCAATTGAATGGTCCACGTGAACAATATATGATAGAAAGGAAAAGAACTTAGTCGCAATACATATTGGAGAAATGGAGAGTGAGGTATTTTACTGTGGTCAGAGATGGAAGAAGTACTTGTTATGACTAACAATTGACTATCAAAATCCAGTGAATTATGTACTACTGCCAGTTTCCTAATCTCCACCCCAACCTCCCCATCCTATTTCTTACAGATCCCTCAATCTTTTCTGCTGTGGGTGTAAGCATGCACTGCTTACATTCATAACAACCACCAACTCACCACCCACCACCAGCCATTATTGTAGCCTTAACCTTGCGCCCTAGTTCCAGAAGCAATTAAATGACCTGATAATTAAGACATTTGGACAGGTGCATGGATAGGAAAGGTTTAGAGGGATGTGGGCCAAACACGGGCAGGTGGGACAAGTATAGATGGGGCATCTTGGTCGGTATGAACAAGTTGGGCTGAAGGGTCTGTTCCGTGCTGTACAACTCTGTGACACTATAGTGAAGCTGGCACTCATGGATAGCAGCTCCATATTATCATCTACCAGACTTAGGGGTTAGCCGAGAGATGGAGTATTCCAATAGTGAGCCATTGTGTAGCTGGCCTGCATCAGGGCAGATGGCATGGGTATAGCAGATGTCAGCCCCCCCCCCCCCCCCCCACCCCTGACAAAATATGCTGCAGACAACACAGATGAGAACTTCAGTGGGGCACTCCACTAGAAGCTCTGTGGGTATGGGCATGGTAAGACTGTCGCAAAGCCGGCTTCCAGTATCAGGTAGAATCCGGTACCAGTCTTTAGTCAGAGGGTGGTGAATCTGTGGAATTCTGTGCCACAGAAGGCTGTGGATGCAAAGTCAGTGGATATTTTTAAGGCAGAGTTAGATAGATCCTTGATTAGTAAGAGTGTCAGAGGTTATGGGGAGAAGGCGGGAGAATGGGGTTAGGAGGGAGAGATAGATCAGCCATGATCAAATGGCGAGTAGAATGATGGGCCGAACGTCTAATTCTGCTACTATCATATGATCCTATGATCTTATGACCAACCTTGTGCCAGCATGGGAAAATAGTTACTGCCATGAACTCAGTGCAATCTCAGATAGCCGCAGTCTCTGCTTCCACGGCAGAGGTCACTCAACATGTGAATGCAGCAGAAGTTCAGGCTTCTGTCATGCAAGCTCAGCTTTGCTATGGGGAATGGGTAATGTTTATGCTCTAGAATAGGTGCTAAGAAAGTGCACAAGGGTGAACAGTTAAAGTTTCTATACAATATGCAGTGCCCTGACATACAAACTCACTTTGGAAAGTGAATTTTTTTGGCCGCTTTTACTTTTGACAGAGCAGATGGTGTGATGATCAGGGAAAGGTGGAGGGAGGATGTGAGACTATTGCGGAAAGGGAATAAATGGTTCACAGATGGTCTGGAGAAAGGGGTTAGCTAACTTGAACTATCCTAATCCTCTTCTTATTCTTTCTCTTCCTTCTCCTCTTCCACAACACCACTCATACTGTTCCTTGTCAGCAGCGGAGCGGCATGGTGGCGCAGCGGTAGAGTTGCTGCCTTACAGCGCCAGAGACCCGGGTTCAATCCTGACTATGGGCGCTTGTCTGTACAGAGGTTATACGTTCTCCCCATGCCCTGTGTGTGTTTTCTCCGAGATCTTCGGCTTCCTCCCACACTCCAAAGCTTTGTATTCATGTAAAATTGTCCCTGGTGTGTTCAGGATAGTGTTAGTGTGCGGGGATCGCTGGTCGGTGTGCACTCGGTGGGCCGAATGGCCTGTTTCCGTGCTGCATCTCCAAACTAAACAGAGGACATGCCCTTATGGTGATGATATTTGGCAATATTTAGCAAACTGCCTCTGGTCCTGATACAACTTCGGCTATTTGTTCCAGAGCTCTTCTAAGAACAGTCATGCACATGCTTTATTTACCATCATGTGGGATCAAGGCATTGATTGGGTGCACATTTCCCACGTTTGTATGTCGTGTAAACTCAGACAAGAGGAATGGTGGCAATGGAGAAAATGGCCTGATTGGTGGAGTGCTGCAGATATAGTTGTCCTTCTGGAAGGTTCTCCCATCTCCACGGAGGAACTCTGGAGCTCTGTCAGAGTGACCATCGGGTTCTTGGTCACCTCCCTGACCAAGGCCCTTCTCCCCCGATTGCTCAGTTTGGCCAGGCGGCCAGTTCTATGAAGAGTCCTGGTGGTTCCAAAGTTCTTCCATTTAAGAATGATGGAGACCACTGTGCTCTCCGGGACCTACAATGCTGCAGAAATTGTTTTATACCCTTCCCCAGGTCTATGTCCCGACACAATCCTGTCTCGGAGGTCTACGGACAATTCCTTCATCTTCAAGGCTTGGTTTTTGCTCTGACATGCACTATCAACTGTGGGACCTTATATAGACAGGTGTGTGCCTTTCCAAATCATGTACAATGAATTTAATTTGCCACTGGTGGACTCCAATCAAGTTGTAGAAACATCTCAAGGATAATCAATGGAAACAGGATGAACCTAAGCTCAATTTTGAGTGTCATAGCAAAGGGTCTAAATACTTATGTAAATGTGATATTTCAGTTATTTATTTTTAATTACTTTGCAAACATTTCTAAACACCTGTTTTCGCTTCTTCATTCTGGGGTTTTGTGTGTAGAGTGATGATAACAATAAATGCATTTAACCTATTTTAAAATAAGGCTGTAACGTAACAAAATGTGGAAAAAGTGAAGGGGTCTGAATACTTTCTGAATGCACTGTATAGAAGTTCATGGTTGAGATTAGCGTTGGACGGTGTTCAAGAGCCTGATGGTTGTTGGGAATAAGCTATTCTTGAACCTGGTGGTCACAGGTTTCAGATATACCTTCTCCCCGATGGTAGGAGTGAAATGAGTGTGACCAGGGCGATGTGGATCTTTGAGGACATTGGGTGTCTTTTGAAGGCAACGCCTCCATGGGAACCTTCCATCTTCTGCTCACTGCTGCGAAAGAACAAAATTACATATCGGCATTTGCAAAGAGAGAATCGTGATCTCCCTACTGTGGGCAGTGGATATAACATTACGAAATGCTTCAAATATCTCTAACTTCAGGCATGTTGGCATTTGCCGCCACAGCCAATGCAGTACTTTCCTTGCTCTGAAATAATGGTTCCGGTGAACAGCTGTCTGATCTTATGAGAAAATTCCTACTGAAGCCTGACATATTGGTCCTTGCTCAGTCAAGGTAGAAGAATTGCTTGTTGGATGGGCATGTCCTTCGTTCCCTCTTGCTCTCCCCTCTCCAGGTACCTCATCCTGCTCTGTGTGTCCCCCCCCCCCCTTGCTCATACTCCAAAGGGAACACCTACTAATGTAGTCAATGGTCTGGAAGCAATTGGTTTGTGCAGAAGCCTTGAAGTCAGGACAAAATCCTTCAACACCTGTCACATGACTCCCTGTAGGTTTTACAAACGTTACAGAGCTCCAGGAAGCTCCAAAGGTTTGTACAATTACCGCGACAGCCTGTGGAAATCAATCAGCAACTAACCTGGAAGTAAACTTTCAATAACGATGGTATGGAGAGGTTTGGGGAGGATGAGGGGTGAGGGTTCTTCCTGTTGTTGATCTTGTGTTCAGCTGTGTGAGATTAATGGAGAAGTTAGTCAGAAACTTGAGCTCTAAGAGAGCTGAAATCAGTGCAGCACAACCGCTGACAATACTGTGGACTTCCATCAAGAATTAGATCGGTACATTGTGGATGGCCCGATTATAATCACGTACTGTCTATCCACTGACTGGTTAGCACGCAACAAAAGCTTTTCACTGTACCTCGGTACACGTGACACTAAACTAAACTCAACTCAACCTCAACTCATGTCACTTTACCGTTTCCAGACCATCGGGCAATGTGGCAGGCCTGGCTCACCCACCACGGAACCGGGAAACCCTCCTGAAGAGGAAATCCTGGAGAGGGAAGACACCGAGCCCGGCCCTTGCTCGGCCCCGGGAACGGAGAACCGGAGAACCGGAGGGGAGGGTGGAGGGAGTCGGCGACGGCAGACGCAAGTACAAAGGGCCAGTAAGAAGAACCGGGGTCTTCCCTTCCGTGCCCTCAAGGTCGGCTGCAAGAGGCACCCCCGAGCCACAAAGGCTGAACGAACGGTGGCCGAGTGAGGAGAAGGGCAGTGGTTCGTGGGACAATCCGGATGGAGGCGATGACTGCAATGGGCCTTTATGGCCAGCTGCAGCTTGGACTTTGAAAATGGCACCAAACCTGGCATTCTTGTGTATGGTCTCAGTGGGCTATTTCTATACACTTTGTACTTAATCTGAGATTGTGCTTATGTATAGTAATAATTTACCGAACTGTATGCAAAGAAAATAATTTCACTATACCTCGGTTCATGCGATTAAAAGAACCATTGAACCGTTGAAGAACTGAATGGCAGTTGGTGGTTATTGAACATGTTACTATATCAGAATCTGTGGAGGTCTGTGTAGCCAGACAGAGAGGAGGGGAGACGGCATTGTCCATCACACCCAACAGAAGGAGATGGGAGAGACTGTAGGATATGGGCAGTCTGTTGACAGGTGGGGAAGAGGGGCAACACTGAGCCCCACTCGCAGTGGTGAACAGCCTCACCACTCACTCCAGCCCACCCCCACCCAACAACAGCCATCGTGCATTGCCTTGGTGATTCACTCCACACCAAGTCTGGGCGGCACGATGGTGTAGCGGTAGAGCTACTGCCTTACAGCGCCAGAGAGCCAAATACAATCCTGACTACGGGTGCTGTCTGTATGGAGTTTGTACGTTCTCCCCGTGACGTGCATGGGTTTTCTCCAAGATCTTCGGTTTCCTCCCACACTCCAAAGATGTACAGGTTTGTAGGATAATTGGCTTGGTATAAATGTAAATTGTCCCAAGAGTGTGTAGAATGGTGTTAATGTGCGGGGATGACTGGTCAGTGCAGACTCTGTGGGCCGAAAGGCCTGTTTTTGTACTGTATTTCTAAACTAAACTAAACTAAAAGTCATGTGGAATGAGATTGCTTTTATCATTTATTATTGCAAAAGGGTGCAGAAGAGGTGTACCGCAATGATACCTGGATTGGAGTGTATTCAGTACAAGGGGAATTGGATTTTTTCCCTGAAGTACCAAAGGTTGAGGGAAGACCTGAGAGGCATAGATAGGATCAACAGTGAGAACCTTTTACCAGGTTGAAAATATCAAAGACTAGAGGGCATAGCTTTGAAATGATAGGGGCAAAGTTTAACAGAGATGTGCAGGGTGAGTTTTTTTACAAAGAGTAGTGGGTGTCAGGAATGTGCTGCCAGGGGTGTTGGAAGAAGCAGATATGATAATAGTGTTTAAGAGACTTTTATAGAGACACATGGATCTGCAGGGAATAGAGGGATAGGGATCATGTGCTGTCAGATGAGACTAGTTTATCTTACAGTCATGTTCAGCACAGACATTGTGGGCTGAAGGGTCTGATCCTGTGTAGTACTGTTCTATGTTCTCTATATGTTTTAATGACAGATTTTTCACTAATAATCTCTTTTTAGGGAATGCATATTGAGCATAAAATGAGGTACCAGTGCATACTTGCCTGCACTTGCTTTAATAGTGTAGCTGCAAGAACGCTAAAAAATCATAAAAATCCAACAACATTAATTAAATGGTGTAATATTGGAGCAGCCTGCCCAACAGTATTCTGCAAATAAAAATAAAATTAACTGCAGATGCTGGAAATCTGAAATAAAAACAGTAGGTAGGTCAGGCAGCATCTGTGGAGAGAGAAACAGAGCTAATGTTTCAGGCTAAAAGCCCTTCGGCAGAACTGGGGACAAGAGACAACAATTGTTCTTCCTCTTTCCCAATTCTGACAAAGGGCTCAACCAATCATCAAAATCAAGCCATGATTTATTTACAATTTTTCTGTTTAATTTTTTACAATTTAAATTTTATAACCTTGGGGCATGATTTTTAACCCATTGGAACAACTAAAGCATAGTCCATGCAGCACGTTGGCACAGCGGTAGAGTTGCTGCCTTACAGCACCAGAGACCCAGGTTCAATCCTGACTATGGTGCTGTCTGTACAGAGTTTGTACGTTCTCCCTGTGGCCACGTGGGTTTTCCCTGGGTGCTCCGGTTTCCTCCCACACTCTAAAGAAGTACAGGTTTGTAGGTTAATTGGCATCGGTAAAAAAGTTAACTTGTCCCTAATGTGTAGTGTGTGCTAGTGTCACAGGGATCACTGGAGGGTGTGGACTCAGTGGGCCGAACGTCCTGTTTCCACTCTGTATCTCTAAACTATTTTTTTAAAATGAGCTTACACTCGTCTGTAGGAAGACCCAATAAAGAAGACCCGGTTGAACTCAACATCATATTGTGGGCTACACCAAGACCACATAGATAACCCTCTTCTTTGCAAACCATGGTACAAATTAGCTGGTCCTTTGATAAAATGTCACAGGTCCATTGGCTTAAGTTCACACAGCCAATAGTATAAATTCAAAATTCCAGGCAACATCCTGTACTTCACCCACTTGGCTCTTTTTCATGTGTATAACTAAACACTAAGGCAAATGGTCTTACTTTTCTAATGTTTTCTAACTTTTAAAATCATTTTCTAATGTTCTATTGTTCCTCACTGTTTCATTAGGCAGTGTTAGCCAAGGCAGAAGCCAGAGCAGGACTCATTCACTACGGGCTTCCACTAAAACATGAATTGACCAACAACTCCTGGAGGAGTTGATGGTTGTTTGGCCTTAGATGCATGCAAATGGGGAGCCGCTGGCAATGACAGATGCGAGGAGTGGACAGTGGGAGAGGCTTCAAGGTCGGCTGCAGGAGGCATCTCCCAGAACACAGTGGCGATCGACAGAGGAGAGGGACATCGGGTCATGGGTCTGCAGCAGCCTGAGGCTTACCTGGGCTTACCAGGATCGGGGATGCTCCAGTACTTTCAACACTTGGACCGGACTTTGGACCTTGTAAACGGCTTCAAGACATGGCGACTGTGCATTTGTGGTTGTGCAAAAGAGTGTCACTGTGTTGTGCATACATGACAATAAAAAACCGTTGAACCACGGAACCATTGAAGAAAAAAAAGGCAGGACTAGTGGACTGAGGGGAAAGAAAATACTGTAAGACTGAAACACAAAACTAGCAGGCGGAAGGAGCATGATCCATTAAATTTAGAATATTTTCCTGTGGGACCCATTTATGGTATGCAATGCAAGAGGAGCTGTCCCCTTGTGTTGGGTAGCTTCTATCTTTTCAGTATAATAACTGAACTGCAGTTATTTTTTCCATCTGACTAAATTGAATTTGGGCGAGGGATTTGAAGGTGTTTGGAGCAGAGGTTTAGTTCATCGTGGTTACAAAGGGACTCAGGATCATTTGAGGGGGTTTAGTCGCAGGTTTTGACTGCGAGGGCAACATAATTGAGCCCAACTTTGCCCCCGCTGGCATTGATGTGGTTTTTCCAATATGGATCAACAACAACATCTCTCGTTCGTTCGTTCGCTCGTGTGTCAGACGACGTATAGCTCGCTGTTGGCTTTCATGTCGACGTCCAACATGTTGACAGAATTGGTCACCCGACGCGTCACAGAGTGCATCGTGTCTTGGTTTCCGGGGATCGCCACGAGGAGGCTTCTGTCATGATCCTCAAACAACATCTCTGCTTTAATGTTTGTCAGCTGAGGGATTGGAACCAATATCTCCCAAGTAGCTGACCCAGAAGTTCAATCTAGTGTTAATTCAATACCACAGGACTGCATATCAAGAGAGCCCTCACTATAAGTAATAACATGTGTGGGCTAAGTAAATGTCAAGTGCCTGGTTCATAAAATTAAATGTTACTGAAATACTGAAGCAGATTGAAAATTAGAATATAACATGTGTTATTATTCTTTCAAATTTGTTTGTGGTTGTAAATCTTTAATAAAAGTTAGTCCCAAAGTCAGACTTCAGATTGAGAAACACTAGTAATAATTCTACAATAATTCCAGCTCACCTCCATAGCACAAACCAACCTCCCTTCCATTGACTCCATTTATACATCACTCTGCCTCAGCAAGGCCACCAGCATAATCAAGGATGAGTCGCACCCTGTCCATTCCCTCTTCTCCCCTCTCCCATCGGGCAAAAGGTATCGAAGTGTGAAAACGCACACCTCCAGATTCAGGGACAGTTTCTTTCCAGCTGCTTTCAGGCAACAGAACCTTCCTCCCACAATCAGAGAGCAGTGCTCAACTACTATCTACCTCATTGGTGACCCTCGGATAATCCTTGATCAGACTTTACTGGCTTTACCTTGCACTAAACGTCATTCCCTTATCATGCATCTGTGCACTGTGAATGGCTCGATTGTAATCATGTATTATCTCTACGCTGACTGGTTAGCACACAACAAAAGCTTTTCAGTGTACACGTTGACAATAAACTAAACTGAACAACTGAACTGAACAAGACAAATGGAATTGGGGTGGTAAATTGGCCACAGAGGCTCTGAAGACACTGGAACTGGGTGTTTGTGGTTGAAGGGTTAATCACATCAGTCTCTAAGCTAACTGCCTACATTGCAGCTGTTGCTGGATCTTGTTTCAAAATCACCTGCAATGACTGTGAATACAGGAAGAGACTGTCAGAGAAAACCAGGATAATTACCTCTAGTCATCCGCACGTCTTCTCTCCTACCTAATTGAAGTTTAAATAGTGTCAGCAGAGTATTTTCTTACACTTTTAAATAAATCTGTCTCATTCGAACCGCAGACCCACTCATCTGAGCATTTGGATGCGTTAAGTCTGACCCCTTTATAATCCTCAGCACAGTTTCATTAAGGGTACTTTTCTTTATATACAAGTTTTCCAGGAAGCATTCATCATGTCAGATAAAGCTCCAGTTTAATTTTGTGACCTGAAAGCAGCTAACTGTTAGGTTTGTGCTGACGCGAGGGCAGATTGTTCCACTGGGAGACACTAAATTGAAATTAAGGCTGTTGCTGATGACCTACAGGATGTGTCTGCGAATGTAGCAATATTGGAATGGTGAAAAAGCCTGTTCGTGTCTATTCATACTGGGTGAATGGCCAGTAAATGTTCCTTACCCGTGGGGATGGTGGTTGCATTACAAATGAGGAACGAAGGCAGGAAGAAAGGGATGGATATGACATAACTTTATTCGGTGCACTACAGGTTCCCTCCTCCCTGTGGCCTGATGGTATGCTCCTCTGAGCCTTGTTAGGAAGGAACAGACTGAACCTCTGGTTAAGGGTCTTCAGGTAAAGATCTGACCAAATGTCCTCAACATGCCACCTTTACAGCTGTCTGAGAAGCAATAAGAGAGCTGCCTGCCTCAAATTCCTCTCTCACTTAAAAAAAATCAAATAGCTAAGAAAATTAAAGCATTCATAACCAATCTGACAAGCCTACAGCAGCTTGTTGAATTGTCCTGTAATTAATTTTATAACATCATGGACTTTATTACCCTCATAAAAAATCATAAAACTACCTTGCAAGGTATTGGATTTCACAACCATTTGAGGTCTTAAATACCTTTGCACAAATGTCAGATTAATGGTTTACAATGCGAACATACTTTTCTTTCAGCTGAAGTGTTTTAATCTTTGTTTTGGTCTGCCAAGTGCGCAAAATGAAACTCAAATCAACTCCAGGACAATGTATGTTACACAATTCTGTAAAATGATATACGAATTAAGGTTTTACAGTAGATAGCCTTTACATTTTACGTTTTGAATCAGATTTGAATGCAGACATTCTTGAGGAATGATATTTCTTTAAACATCACATCAGATTTAAACCAAATTAAATGTGCAGACTTGTAATTCAAGCAGACAAAAAGAAGGTAGACACAAAGAGCTGGAGTAACTCAGCGGGCTAGACAGCATCTCTGGAGAAATGAAATAGATCGGCGTTCAGGTTGAGACCTTCTTCAGTCTGAAGAAGGATCTCGACCCGAAACATCACCTTTTCCTTTTTTCCAGAGATGCTGTCTGTCCCCGCTGAGTTACTCCAGCTTTTTGTGTCTATCTTCCTTTTAAACCAGCATCTGCAGTTCCTTACTACACAAAAAGAAGGAATGGAACAGAGCGGTATTTAAGATGACAATCTAACATTTTCTATTGTGTTGTGAATGTAATCGCAATTGCTGGTTTTGACCAACTTTGGGATGTCCAACCAAAGACAAGTTAATTAATATTTATAGTGAAGCAATCATGCCCATCAGACTCTTGTCATTTTAATACCTGATTATGCCAATGGTGCCTTATGCTGGAGGTGAAGTAAAAGCTGGTGTCAAGTGTACACAGGTCCACACAAGACCATTTCTCATGGCCTCCATCTTCAAAACCTTGCATGGGGCTTTGCAAACGTATTGGTTCCAGTCTCTTTAATTTTTCCAAGCTCATTTTTACTAATGCAAATTTCATGCAGCACTTTAGTCATCTTTGACCTGTGGCTGTCCACGCATTCAGCATCTCTCACTGAAGGCAGGTGCTAAACACTTCTTTAATTTCTTTGCCATTTCCTACTCCCAATACAATTTCATATGTCTCAGTCTGTAAAGGGCGTACATTAATTTGTTACATTGCAAAGACTTTTGGACAGATATGAGCCAAATGCACGCAAATGGGAATAGCCCAGAATTCCACTTTTGTTGACTTGACAAGTTGGGTCAAAGGATCAGTTTCCATGCTCTGTAGCTCTATGACTCTATGATCCTAATGTCTGTATTTATGTTTATAGAGTCACAGAGACGGACACCTCAGCCCACTACATCCAGGCCTGCCTTTGCCATCTACACTATAATTCCATTGTTATACATTATACACCTCTATAAGGTCACTCTAAATAAAGATATCCTATCAATCTCCAAAACGAAAGTTCTCATAACCAAGCAACATCCTGGTGAATCTGCACTGTACTCTCTCCAGTAATATACAGCATTCTTCCCATTACTTAATAACTAGAAATGCATGCAATGCTCCTACACATACAGTAATACTCCAAGTGTAATTTTACCAGTGTTTTGTAAAGATGCAACATAACATTCTGACTTTTATATGTCTATGCCTCGGACTATGCTTGAATATAGACACTCATTTCAACTGCCTTCTTCACATCCTATCTAACTTTAGTATAGTTTAGAGATACAGCACGGAAACAGGCCCTTCGGCCCACCGGGTCTGCACAGACCAGCGATCCCCGCACATTAACGCTATCCTACACACACTAGGAACAATTTACATTTATACCAAGCCAATTAATCTACAACCTGTACATCTTTAGAGTGTGGGAGGAAACCGAATATCTTGGAGAAAACCCACGCGGTCACGGGGAGAATGTACAAACTCCGTACAGACAGCACCCATAGTCGGGATCGAACACGATTCGCCGGTGCTGCAAGCGCTGTAAGGCACCAACCCTATCTCTGCGCCACCGTCGACTGTGTTAACACTTTCCAGTAACTATGGACTTGAACTCCTTCTTTCGTCAACATTTCATAGCTGCAAATCATGTAGTGAGAATCATGTTGTTATAAGCTATGCACTAATTATATACATTTTAAATATTTCTCATTCACTATCACATCATTTCATGTATTCTCCTGACCTTTCATAACCAACTCTCACCTTATATTGTTGTACCTTCCTGTGATTATATTTAAGATCCTTGTTTTAGATTAAACAAAATGACTTCCAATTTTTATTTAAAATTCTACCATATTATTCCCTCAAGGGCCCTTAACTGCCAGGCTATTAATTGATCCTTTCTTATTACACACCGCTATGTCTAAAAAGCCTGTTCCTTCATCAGTAACTCAGCGTACTGATTTTTTATAACCATCTTTTAATATAGTCCTCAACTCGACACTGCAACTAGTAATTTGGCTTGCTCAGTCCACCTTAAATTAAAGTCGGCCTTTGCATATTTCATCCGGGCATAACAGGAGACCATTTGCCAATCAGGTCTACGTGCATTTACAGAGCAATCCCATTCCAAGGCAACTCTCCCCATTTTCTACTATCAATTGCACCTGGGCCAATTTACCATCGACAACTAATTTACCAACCCAAATACTTTTGGGAAATGGGAGGAAACTGCTCATGTCAGATAACATGCAAACTCCACACAGACAGCACTAAAGGTCAGGATTGAGGAGCTGTGAAAAAGTTGCACCACTGTGCCACCTTATTGCATGAACCTCTAATTCGCTGATTTATATTATCCCTTACATAACCAATTCCCACAAATCTTTCCTGCCGCTTGCTGACTCTTAGCTCCACTCAAACTGATTCTACTTCTTAGTTTTCTAGGCTAAGACTCATTCTCGCAGCAGACTTTGCAAACCATGTATCTTAAACCTGTATCTTCAGCACCGGTTATTTAATTCATTAGAACATTGATCCCACCTACTGATCCATATAAAGCCCATTGCAAAAGAACAGTTTCCTCTTTGGCCATTATTGATGCAAGTGCTCCATTTCTCACCTACCTATGTTTGATCAATTTTAGACAGTATACTCTGATCTCATTTAGTTCTTTGGCAAAATAGACACAAAATGCTGGAGTAACTCAGCGGGTCAGGCAGCATCTCTGGCTTCGACCTGCCTCACCTCTCTTCCAGCCTGAGGTGAGTTAATCAGTCTGAAGAAGGGTCCTGACCCGAAGCATCTCCTATCCATTCTCCAGAGATGCTGCCTGACCTGCTTAGTTACTCCAGCACTTGATGTCTTTTTTTGCCAAACCAGCATCTGCAGTTCCTTACATCTCAATTTTATTACTCCAGAAATTTGCACATGGCTCAAATAGTAATTCGGAGAATATTTCCTTTGTGTTTTTTGCTTTTTAATTTGAAACTACTTAATGACTCCTACTTTTCAAACGCAATCTCTATCTCTGTCTGTGATGTGGGTTTCCATAATATGGTCTTCCCCTTCCTGTTCCAAGTTCTTCTCCAACTATGAGGCGATGAAATTAACCCTCCCACCAGCAGGCAACACAATCTTTGTATCTCCTGTCTTTGCATGTTCTATGGCAATCACACATCCAGCCTGAGCCACTGGCTCCACCAAAGAAAAATCTTATAGACACATATAAAATTCTTAAAGGATTGGACAGGTTAGATGCAGGAACAATGTTCCCGATGTTGGGGGACTCCAGAACTAGGGGTCAGAGTTTAAGAATAAGGGGTAGGCCATTTAGGATTTTTTTTAATATAAAGCCTCACCATTGCACTTATCCCTCCCAATTTCTGATGCATCAAAGACAACATTTTTATATACACTGTGCTTAAACATGTTGATTTTCAAATGCTGCACTTAACCACTGAATTAATATCTATAAAATCAGAACATTTGGTCAATTCACCTTTGCAATGCAGCTACAAAGGTCACATATTGCAAGGACTATCTTTACACAAAGCTATTTGAGTTCCAGTCACCTGATCCTAGCAGGCAATCCCAATGGACCATTTATATTTACTGCATGCAATTCCTAATCCTTGTATAACACCAAATAAAGGATTCTAATCTGTAAAGTAAAATGCTTTATCGTCATGCTCTGTCTTTAATCATAGTCATCCAATTTGATTGGTATTATGCTAGCCTAATCATTATTTTGCACAATGTTTTGTTCAGCAGGCTCTGGTCCTTTTTTAGATTGAATTATTGAATGTTCTTTACCAGAGAACACCGAGAATCTGCAGGAAGGAACTGCAGATGCAGAACTAATCGCAGATAGACACAAAATGTTGGAGCAACTTAGAGGGACAGACAGCATCTTTGGAGAGAAGGAATCAATGACGTTTTGGGCCGAGAGCCTTCTTCAGTCTCCCAAAACGTCACCCATTCCTTCTATCCAGAGATGCTGCCTGACCCGCTGAGTTACTCCAGCATTTTGTGACCAGCTAGAATCAGGAACTCACTGTTACATGGAGTAGTTGCTCTAACCTGGAGTGACGCCTTAAAGCACCAGATTGAACTTCGACTATAGAATATAGAAAAGTACAGAACAGGAACAGGCCCTTCGGCCCATAATGTCTGTGCTGATCATGACGCCAAACTAACATCATCTGCCTGCACATGATTCATACCCCTCCTTTCCCTGCATATTCATGTACCTATCTATAAGCCTTTAAAACATCACCATAGTATCTGCCTCCCCCAAAACCTTGGCAGCACGATCAAGGCACCCATCACTGTGTAAAAACCTTGCCCGACATATCTTCTGTAAGCTTTGCCCATAACCCGACCGTGGTCGGCAGTCGATGAGAGCGTGGTGGAACCGCCGTGAGGGGGGGAGGGGAAGGAACAATCGAGGACCCGGCGTGGGGGGACCACCATGAGGGAGGGGGAAGAACAATGGACAATGGGGACCTGGCATGGGGGGACCACTGTAGGGGAGGAGCACGAAAGGAGGAGCCGACGTGCTTTGTAACTTTGTCACCGCTGTCGGTGGCTGCTATTTGTAATCACTGGGTATGCAAGCAAAGAATTTCACTGTGCCTTGTCACATGTGACAATAAAGTATTTCATTCCTTTCCATTCCATAACCTGGATAAATAGATTAATATGAAATTAACGGCAGCTAGCAGAATTAGATAAAATGATTAAAGAGGGGGCTCATTAAGAATATTAGTACCACCTTTGACTGGTTTGGTTGTATTGGTTGTATTTGGTATCGGTTGTAAAGGACTCCATCCCCCACTCCCAATTCCTCCGTCTACGCCGCATCTGCTCCCAGGATGAGGCGTTCCACACCAGGGCATCTGAAATGTCCTCATTCTTCAGGGAACGGGGGTTCCCCTCCTCCACCATAGATGAGGCTCGCACCAGGGTCTCTGCCATACCCCGCAACACTGCTCTCTCTCCCCATCCCCCCACTCACAACAAGGGCAGAGTCCCCCTAGTCCTCACCTTTCACCCCACCAGCCGTCACATACAACAAGTGATCCTCCGTCAGTTTCGCCACCTCCAACGTGACCCCACCACTTGCCACATCTTCCCATCTCCCCCCATGTCTGCCTTCCGCAAAGACCGCTCCCTCCGTAACTCCCTTGTCAATTCTTCCCTTCCCTCCCATACCACCCCCTCCCCTGGTACTTTCCCTTGCAACCGCAAGAGATGCAACACTTGTCCCTTCACCTCCCCCCTCCACTCCATTCAAGGACCCAAGCAGTCGTTCCAGGTGTGACAGAGGTTCACCTGCATCTCCTCCAACCTCATCTATTGCATTCGCTGCTCTAGATGCCAGCTGATCTACATCGGTGAGACCAAGCGGAGGCTTGGCGATCGTTTCGCCGAACACCTCCGGTCGGTCCGCAATAACCAACCTGAACTCCCGGTGGCTCAGCACTTCAACTCCCCATCCCATTCCGTATCTGACCTCTCTGTCCTGGGTCTCCTCCATGGCCACAGCGAGCAACACCGTAAATTGGAGGAAATGCACCTCATATTCCGCTTGGGCAGTCTACATCCTGGGGGTTTGAACATTGAATTCTCCCAATTCTGCTAGCCCTTGCTGTCCCCTCCCCTTCATCAGCCATCTGGTTGTCTCCTCCCCTCCCCCAGCCCTCGGGCTCCTCCTCCGCCTCCTCCGCCTTTTTCCTTTTTTCCTTTCTTCTCCCCACCCCCTATCAGTCTGAAGAAGGGTTTCGGCCCGAAACGTTACCTATTTCCTTCGCTCCATAGATGCTGCTGCACCCGCTGAGTTTCTCCAGCATTTTTGTGTACCTTTGGTTGTATTACCTGTTGGTCTACTAATTCTACCTTATTCCACATGAAGTTCTAACTCAGATATTTTACAAACGTCACAGTGAGCTACTATTTCCATGTTTTGAATTTTGTAATCATTGGGATAATTTTTAAAAGTTAAAGTAAAGAACTGAAAACTTACCCATTTCTTTCATATGTAGAGGAATATTATCAATCTAATACTTGATACCAATCTGTGTGAAATGTCTTTCTTTATGATGATTAAATTAATTTAAAGTAAGGTGAATGATTCAATCACCAACTTCCGATGTTAAATGTTCATACATAACGGCACATGGTGTAATTTTAAAATCTGAATTTCAGCATCAAGCATCACTGATCAAAGAATACCATTAAATGGACCATAATGCGGTACAACAGTAAAATAAATATATATACTCTATATATACTCTATCAATGTGACATTTTTGGCACACAGACCAACCATCATGTGCAACAAAGAAGACAAATAAAGAATGCTTTAATTCAAACAGTTTGAACTGGATTTCCATGTCGGGTCCAAAGATGGTAAATCAATGTTTATTTACTTATTTATTTTTAACATGGTGTGGGCCCCACTGTTTATACCAATATTTATTGCCCATCCCTGATTGACCCCCGAGCTACTGACTTTCTTGGCCATTTCAGTGGAAAGTTGAAAGTCTACAATACCATTATGAATCTGGCATCACATTTAGGGTGGAAGACAGGCTACTTTCCCTAAAGAACCAACAATGGATAAACCCCACTCCAAGAGTTTCCCAAATTTGATCAAATGAAGGAGTTTGGATATTCACCCTGTGACCATCAGAATTTTTTCAGGATGCTCTGGTGCATCTAGCATCCCGAAGAAACCCAAAATGTGCCATTTAGTAGATTAATTGGCCCCTGTAAAATGCCAGAGTGCTGAGGCGAGTAGTAGTATCTTAGAATATCTTAGAATGAATATTTGGGAGAATTTTTTTTAGAAGGAACTAATGGAGGATTAGTGCAAAATGTGTCTTGATGGTGGTGTGGATCTGTGCCATATGGTAAAGGATAAAGGATAAAGGACATTTATTGTCACATACACCAATTGGCGCAGTGAAATTTGAGTTACCATGCAGCACACAAATAAGTTAAACAAAACACTATAGAATTTAACATAAAACATAACCCCCCCCCCCCCCCCCCCCCCACAGCAGAATCAACGTTTCCCACTGTGAGGGAAGGCAACAAAGTTCAGTCATCTTCCTCTTGTTCACCCGTGGTCGGGGCCTATTGAGGCCTCCGCAGTCGCCGCAACGGCGGCCCGATGTTTCAGGCCCTCTCGCCGGGATGATCGGATAATCGGAGCTCCAGTGTCAGAACGGAAGAACACCCTTAGCAACTTGGAATTTTCGAATTGTCCGAATCAGAATATGACATGGTAACTTTATAAAATAATTCACCAAACCACAACAAAGTTAGCGGTAAACGTTATGGTAGAGTCTGTCATTGAAAGAGCAATCAAAGGCACTTACTCATCAATGGTCTGCTCAATAATGGTCTACTTAGATTCAATTAGGACCACCTGGCTCCAATCCTCATTACAGTTTTAGTCCAAACTTGGAGAAAGTTTGTGTGGGTGGCTTGCTCGATTGTAATCATGTATAGTCTTTCTGCTGACTGGTTAGTGCACAACAAAAGCTTTTCACTGTACCTCGGTACATATGACAATTAACTAAACTAAAGTAATTAACTTCCAGTGAAAAGTGAGAGTGACTAGTCTTGACATCAGGGCATATTTTAACTGGACGTGGCATGGCTAAGTTAATCATACCCCTGGCTGTTACAAGTACTCCCTGAGTTCTTGAGTGCCATCTTACAGCAACTGAAACTACTTTTCAATGTGACACCCTCCACATCAATTTGTACATTCACAAGGAAATATACATTCTGAACAGCTGATTTTCACTGCAGCCACAATGTTTTATTGGTAGCCTTCATGCCTTTTTCTAAAAATAAATATCAGTGAAAACCAGTACAATTAAGCCTCAGTCAATTCACACTAATTAGTTCCAACCAACAAACCACAATTTCAGATTGTTTTTAATGAACTGCAAAAGAGAACACAGATAAACTTAAATTTATTTCATAGTTAAGTTTATTTCAGAGCCTCAAGCTCAACTTGTGATCCTGCAAAATTCCAGTCAGAGAGAAAATGGCAGCTGATTATCAGATCTGTATTGGACTGAGACGTCCAGATTGTTCCTTTGTATTCTGTACTGAAATCGAGTATGAAGCAGTAACCCTCTGTTAGATTTCCTGCAAAAATAATGACAAAATTGGCCAAAATCCAATGAGAAATCCTGAAGCAAACCCTTAATTATCAATCAGACCCTTAATTACCCAGGGCCTTCTTGACTGTTGCATCATGTGGTTGGTCCGCACAAGATCGTTAGTAATATTAACATCAACGAACCTGAAGATCTCAACCATTTCCACTTTGGCCCCATTAATGCTGAATAGGGCATGTACTCCACCGTGCTTCCTGAAGATAATAATTTGCTCTATCATCTTGCTGACAATGAGGGTGAGCTTGTTGTCCTGCAACCATGTTAGTAAGTTTTCCATTCCCTTCCTGTACTCGGTCTCGTCACCATTCATGATCCAGCCCTCCACTGTGATGCCATCTGCAAACTTATAGATGAAGCTACCGCTAAATTTGCCCATACAGCCGTGAGTGGATTGGGAAATAGTACAGGATTAAGAACACAAGCTTGCGGGGCTCCAGTGTTGAAAATCAATGTGGTTTGCAGGTCAGAAAGTCGAGGATTCAATGGCCGAGGAGAGTACTGATTCCTAGGTCCAGAAGTTTAGAGATGAGTTTGAATGGGATTATGGTGTTGAAGGCGGAGTTATATTCAATAAATAGGAATCTAATGTAGGAGTCCTTGTTTACACATTCCAGAGATGAGTTTAGTGCCAGGGAGATGGTGTTTGCTGTTTACCTGTTGCAGCGGTAAGCAAACTGCGGTAGATCTGCGGTGGAACTGCAGTGGATCAAGGCTGGCTGGGAGGCTGGAGTTAATGTATACCGTCACTAGTCTTACGAAGCACTTCATGATGGTGGATGTCTGAGCCTCTGGGTGGCAGTCATTAAGGCACACCACCTTACTTAGTTTGGCACTGGGATGACAGTTGTCTTCATGAAGCAGGTGAGGATTGCAGAATTATGTTGTAGGAGGTTAAAAGTTTAAAGGAGATATGCAGGCCAAGTTTCTTTACATAGAGCATCTCTGGCTTCGACCTGCCTCACCTCTCTTCCAGCCTGAGGTGAGTTAATCAGTCTGAAGAAGGGTCCTGACCCGAAGCATCTCCTATCCATTCTCCAGAGATGCTGCCTGACCTGCTTAGTTACTCCAGCACTTGATGTCTTTTTTTGCCAAACCAGCATCTGCAGTTCCTTACATCTCAATTTTATTACTCCAGAAATTTGCACATGGCTCAAATAGTAATTCGGAGAATATTTCCTTTGTGTTTTTTGCTTTTTAATTTGAAACTACTTAATGACTCCTACTTTTCAAACGCAATCTCTATCTCTGTCTGTGATGTGGGTTTCCATAATATGGTCTTCCCCTTCCTGTTCCAAGTTCTTCTCCAACTATGAGGCGATGAAATTAACCCTCCCACCAGCAGGCAACACAATCTTTGTATCTCCTGTCTTTGCATGTTCTATGGCAATCACACATCCAGCCTGAGCCACTGGCTCCACCAAAGAAAAATCTTATAGACACATATAAAATTCTTAAAGGATTGGACAGGTTAGATGCAGGAACAATGTTCCCGATGTTGGGGGACTCCAGAACTAGGGGTCAGAGTTTAAGAATAAGGGGTAGGCCATTTAGGATTTTTTTTAATATAAAGCCTCACCATTGCACTTATCCCTCCCAATTTCTGATGCATCAAAGACAACATTTTTATATACACTGTGCTTAAACATGTTGATTTTCAAATGCTGCACTTAACCACTGAATTAATATCTATAAAATCAGAACATTTGGTCAATTCACCTTTGCAATGCAGCTACAAAGGTCACATATTGCAAGGACTATCTTTACACAAAGCTATTTGAGTTCCAGTCACCTGATCCTAGCAGGCAATCCCAATGGACCATTTATATTTACTGCATGCAATTCCTAATCCTTGTATAACACCAAATAAAGGATTCTAATCTGTAAAGTAAAATGCTTTATCGTCATGCTCTGTCTTTAATCATAGTCATCCAATTTGATTGGTATTATGCTAGCCTAATCATTATTTTGCACAATGTTTTGTTCAGCAGGCTCTGGTCCTTTTTTAGATTGAATTATTGAATGTTCTTTACCAGAGAACACCGAGAATCTGCAGGAAGGAACTGCAGATGCAGAACTAATCGCAGATAGACACAAAATGTTGGAGCAACTTAGAGGGACAGACAGCATCTTTGGAGAGAAGGAATCAATGACGTTTTGGGCCGAGAGCCTTCTTCAGTCTCCCAAAACGTCACCCATTCCTTCTATCCAGAGATGCTGCCTGACCCGCTGAGTTACTCCAGCATTTTGTGACCAGCTAGAATCAGGAACTCACTGTTACATGGAGTAGTTGCTCTAACCTGGAGTGACGCCTTAAAGCACCAGATTGAACTTCGACTATAGAATATAGAAAAGTACAGAACAGGAACAGGCCCTTCGGCCCATAATGTCTGTGCTGATCATGACGCCAAACTAACATCATCTGCCTGCACATGATTCATACCCCTCCTTTCCCTGCATATTCATGTACCTATCTATAAGCCTTTAAAACATCACCATAGTATCTGCCTCCCCCAAAACCTTGGCAGCACGATCAAGGCACCCATCACTGTGTAAAAACCTTGCCCGACATATCTTCTGTAAGCTTTGCCCATAACCCGACCGTGGTCGGCAGTCGATGAGAGCGTGGTGGAACCGCCGTGAGGGGGGGAGGGGAAGGAACAATCGAGGACCCGGCGTGGGGGGACCACCATGAGGGAGGGGGAAGAACAATGGACAATGGGGACCTGGCATGGGGGGACCACTGTAGGGGAGGAGCACGAAAGGAGGAGCCGACGTGCTTTGTAACTTTGTCACCGCTGTCGGTGGCTGCTATTTGTAATCACTGGGTATGCAAGCAAAGAATTTCACTGTGCCTTGTCACATGTGACAATAAAGTATTTCATTCCTTTCCATTCCATAACCTGGATAAATAGATTAATATGAAATTAACGGCAGCTAGCAGAATTAGATAAAATGATTAAAGAGGGGGCTCATTAAGAATATTAGTACCACCTTTGACTGGTTTGGTTGTATTAGGTTGTATTTGGTATCGGTTGTAAAGGACTCCATCCCCCACTCCCAATTCCTCCGTCTACGCCGCATCTGCTCCCAGGATGAGGCGTTCCACACCAGGGCATCTGAAATGTCCTCATTCTTCAGGGAACGGGGGTTCCCCTCCTCCACCATAGATGAGGCTCGCACCAGGGTCTCTGCCATACCCCGCAACACTGCTCTCTCTCCCCATCCCCCCACTCACAACAAGGGCAGAGTCCCCCTAGTCCTCACCTTTCACCCCACCAGCCGTCACATACAACAAGTGATCCTCCGTCAGTTTCGCCACCTCCAACGTGACCCCACCACTTGCCACATCTTCCCATCTCCCCCCATGTCTGCCTTCCGCAAAGACCGCTCCCTCCGTAACTCCCTTGTCAATTCTTCCCTTCCCTCCCATACCACCCCCTCCCCTGGTACTTTCCCTTGCAACCGCAAGAGATGCAACACTTGTCCCTTCACCTCCCCCCTCCACTCCATTCAAGGACCCAAGCAGTCGTTCCAGGTGTGACAGAGGTTCACCTGCATCTCCTCCAACCTCATCTATTGCATTCGCTGCTCTAGATGCCAGCTGATCTACATCGGTGAGACCAAGCGGAGGCTTGGCGATCGTTTCGCCGAACACCTCCGGTCGGTCCGCAATAACCAACCTGAACTCCCGGTGGCTCAGCACTTCAACTCCCCATCCCATTCCGTATCTGACCTCTCTGTCCTGGGTCTCCTCCATGGCCACAGCGAGCAACACCGTAAATTGGAGGAAATGCACCTCATATTCCGCTTGGGCAGTCTACATCCTGGGGGTTTGAACATTGAATTCTCCCAATTCTGCTAGCCCTTGCTGTCCCCTCCCCTTCATCAGCCATCTGGTTGTCTCCTCCCCTCCCCCAGCCCTCGGGCTCCTCCTCCGCCTTTTTCCTTTTTTCCTTTCTTCTCCCCACCCCCTATCAGTCTGAAGAAGGGTTTCGGCCCGAAACGTTACCTATTTCCTTCGCTCCATAGATGCTGCTGCACCCGCTGAGTTTCTCCAGCATTTTTGTGTACCTTTGGTTGTATTACCTGTTGGTCTACTAATTCTACCTTATTCCACATGAAGTTCTAACTCAGATATTTTACAAACGTCACAGTGAGCTACTATTTCCATGTTTTGAATTTTGTAATCATTGGGATAATTTTTAAAAGTTAAAGTAAAGAACTGAAAACTTACCCATTTCTTTCATATGTAGAGGAATATTATCAATCTAATACTTGATACCAATCTGTGTGAAATGTCTTTCTTTATGATGATTAAATTAATTTAAAGTAAGGTGAATGATTCAATCACCAACTTCCGATGTTAAATGTTCATACATAACGGCACATGGTGTAATTTTAAAATCTGAATTTCAGCATCAAGCATCACTGATCAAAGAATACCATTAAATGGACCATAATGCGGTACAACAGTAAAATAAATATATATACTCTATATATACTCTATCAATGTGACATTTTTGGCACACAGACCAACCATCATGTGCAACAAAGAAGACAAATAAAGAATGCTTTAATTCAAACAGTTTGAACTGGATTTCCATGTCGGGTCCAAAGATGGTAAATCAATGTTTATTTACTTATTTATTTTTAACATGGTGTGGGCCCCACTGTTTATACCAATATTTATTGCCCATCCCTGATTGACCCCCGAGCTACTGACTTTCTTGGCCATTTCAGTGGAAAGTTGAAAGTCTACAATACCATTATGAATCTGGCATCACATTTAGGGTGGAAGACAGGCTACTTTCCCTAAAGAACCAACAATGGATAAACCCCACTCCAAGAGTTTCCCAAATTTGATCAAATGAAGGAGTTTGGATATTCACCCTGTGACCATCAGAATTTTTTCAGGATGCTCTGGTGCATCTAGCATCCCGAAGAAACCCAAAATGTGCCATTTAGTAGATTAATTGGCCCCTGTAAAATGCCAGAGTGCTGAGGCGAGTAGTAGTATCTTAGAATATCTTAGAATGAATATTTGGGAGAATTTTTTTTAGAAGGAACTAATGGAGGATTAGTGCAAAATGTGTCTTGATGGTGGTGTGGATCTGTGCCATATGGTAAAGGATAAAGGATAAAGGACATTTATTGTCACATACACCAATTGGCGCAGTGAAATTTGAGTTACCATGCAGCACACAAATAAGTTAAACAAAACACTATAGAATTTAACATAAAACATAACCCCCCCCCCCCCCCCACAGCAGAATCAACGTTTCCCACTGTGAGGGAAGGCAACAAAGTTCAGTCATCTTCCTCTTGTTCACCCGTGGTCGGGGCCTATTGAGGCCTCCGCAGTCGCCGCAACGGCGGCCCGATGTTTCAGGCCCTCTCGCCGGGATGATCGGATAATCGGAGCTCCAGTGTCAGAACGGAAGAACACCCTTAGCAACTTGGAATTTTCGAATTGTCCGAATCAGAATATGACATGGTAACTTTATAAAATAATTCACCAAACCACAACAAAGTTAGCGGTAAACGTTATGGTAGAGTCTGTCATTGAAAGAGCAATCAAAGGCACTTACTCATCAATGGTCTGCTCAATAATGGTCTACTTAGATTCAATTAGGACCACCTGGCTCCAATCCTCATTACAGTTTTAGTCCAAACTTGGAGAAAGTTTGTGTGGGTGGCTTGCTCGATTGTAATCATGTATAGTCTTTCTGCTGACTGGTTAGTGCACAACAAAAGCTTTTCACTGTACCTCGGTACATATGACAATTAACTAAACTAAAGTAATTAACTTCCAGTGAAAAGTGAGAGTGACTAGTCTTGACATCAGGGCATATTTTAACTGGACGTGGCATGGCTAAGTTAATCATACCCCTGGCTGTTACAAGTACTCCCTGAGTTCTTGAGTGCCATCTTACAGCAACTGAAACTACTTTTCAATGTGACACCCTCCACATCAATTTGTACATTCACAAGGAAATATACATTCTGAACAGCTGATTTTCACTGCAGCCACAATGTTTTATTGGTAGCCTTCATGCCTTTTTCTAAAAATAAATATCAGTGAAAACCAGTACAATTAAGCCTCAGTCAATTCACACTAATTAGTTCCAACCAACAAACCACAATTTCAGATTGTTTTTAATGAACTGCAAAAGAGAACACAGATAAACTTAAATTTATTTCATAGTTAAGTTTATTTCAGAGCCTCAAGCTCAACTTGTGATCCTGCAAAATTCCAGTCAGAGAGAAAATGGCAGCTGATTATCAGATCTGTATTGGACTGAGACGTCCAGATTGTTCCTTTGTATTCTGTACTGAAATCGAGTATGAAGCAGTAACCCTCTGTTAGATTTCCTGCAAAAATAATGACAAAATTGGCCAAAATCCAATGAGAAATCCTGAAGCAAACCCTTAATTATCAATCAGACCCTTAATTACCCAGGGCCTTCTTGACTGTTGCATCATGTGGTTGGTCCGCACAAGATCGTTAGTAATATTAACATCAACGAACCTGAAGATCTCAACCATTTCCACTTTGGCCCCATTAATGCTGAATAGGGCATGTACTCCACCGTGCTTCCTGAAGATAATAATTTGCTCTATCATCTTGCTGACAATGAGGGTGAGCTTGTTGTCCTGCAACCATGTTAGTAAGTTTTCCATTCCCTTCCTGTACTCGGTCTCGTCACCATTCATGATCCAGCCCTCCACTGTGATGCCATCTGCAAACTTATAGATGAAGCTACCGCTAAATTTGCCCATACAGCCGTGAGTGGATTGGGAAATAGTACAGGATTAAGAACACAAGCTTGCGGGGCTCCAGTGTTGAAAATCAATGTGGTTTGCAGGTCAGAAAGTCGAGGATTCAATGGCCGAGGAGAGTACTGATTCCTAGGTCCAGAAGTTTAGAGATGAGTTTGAATGGGATTATGGTGTTGAAGGCGGAGTTATATTCAATAAATAGGAATCTAATGTAGGAGTCCTTGTTTACACATTCCAGAGATGAGTTTAGTGCCAGGGAGATGGTGTTTGCTGTTTACCTGTTGCAGCGGTAAGCAAACTGCGGTAGATCTGCGGTGGAACTGCAGTGGATCAAGGCTGGCTGGGAGGCTGGAGTTAATGTATACCGTCACTAGTCTTACGAAGCACTTCATGATGGTGGATGTCTGAGCCTCTGGGTGGCAGTCATTAAGGCACACCACCTTACTTAGTTTGGCACTGGGATGACAGTTGTCTTCATGAAGCAGGTGAGGATTGCAGAATTATGTTGTAGGAGGTTAAAAGTTTAAAGGAGATATGCAGGCCAAGTTTCTTTACATAGAGGGTGGTGGGTGCCTGGAACACACTGCCAGCAGTGGTGGTTGAAGCAGATATGATAGTGGCATTTGAGAGACTTTTGAGAGACTTTTAGATAGGCAACTGGATATGCAGGGAATGGAGAGACATAGATTGTGTGCAGGCAGATAGGAGATGATCTTGACATTATGTTTTGCACATTGTGGGCAAAAGGGCCTGTTCCTGTGCTGCTGTACTGTTCAATGTTCTATGTGCCGATACTGGCCAAACAGGCATTGCCGAGAAATGATGTTTGGTAAGTGCTTGATACTGGGAATAGTTCAAGCTCACTGGCACAAAACGTGCATGGAAGTTCCTAGTCCAATTTCATTCTTGGTGCAACTTCACTGGAAATGAACTGCTGTGTGGTCTATTCTGGATAAAATCAAAATTAGACTGTCTAGCACTCAAAAGACGAAGTAGAATTTGCTTTCTATAATAAATCAATTGTTTGATAGATTGTAATGCTGATTGGTTGTTCTCTGATAGGCTGAATGTTTGTAATATTAATGTCATCTATTTATTCAAACCTTGGGTGTGTTAATGAAGACCTCACTTCTTCTATGTGCTTCAGACAGCCGGCATTATCAGGGTTTTCTTATAAGAATGTGGCCTAGTAATTCAACTACTTAAAGATCATTATTTCAGCACCAGGTAACTGAAAATGCATGTTCCCCAGATTAAACTTGGAATATTGTATTTTTCACCACTGTCCTCAACCCTTTAATCTGCCACTGTTCTGACAGCCAGGAAATGAAAAGAAACTGTGGATGCTGGAATTCTGAAACAAAAACAGAGAATGGCTGAAGCATTCAACAGGCCGGGCAGCATCTGTGGAAAGAAAACAGAGTTAACGTTTCAGGTCAAAGATAGCTTGCTCGGACTACCAATTCCCCCAGTTGCTGAGGTCAGCCCGAACCCCCCTATCTCCACTGTGGAACTCTTGAGCCATTACCACTGTCTCCAACTCCACAATTCACGTGTATATCAGTATTGCAAAGCTTAAACTCAACACCACCCTGATCTGGAATGACCATTTCAGAGCCCTTGCCTCCTGATCCAACCAATAGCCAAACTAAACCTAACACCTTCTCAGTGCTTCAACGGGTCTCTGCCCGAGAGAATTTCTTTCCTCAAACCCCCCAACTCCCAGACCCAGCAATAGTCCAGACAGCACATTTTCCATTACACACAAAGGAGAAAGTACAATGTTAATTCAGTGGCATGCAAGGCCTTGTGCATGACTTAATTGGGCAGCTGCATAACCAAACTGGCCATTGCCACACAGCGAAAAGACCAAATGGCACAGATATAATGGTGCATAATAATTTCTAGGTCATGCTATTAACAACAACTTGCAGCACCTTTAATGTTGAAAGAAAACTCTCCCCAAGAGCTTCACAGATGCATAAAGTTAAAATAGATAAAGATACAGAAGAAATGTCAGAAGGGATAGCTATCGGCTTGGTCATTTTAAGGAAAGACCATAAGGAAAGGCATAAAAAAGTGGATTGTTTAAGGCAATTTCAGAGAGCAGTGAGGGTCCAGCTGCCTGTGTACAGAGTTGCCACAAGCCTAAAAACAGGGGAAGTTACATGATGCATGAGGAAGGTAGACAAAAATGCTGGAGTAACTCAGCGAGTGAGGCAGCATCTAGGGAGCAAAGGAATAGGCGACGTTTTGGGTCGAGACCCTTCTTCAGACTGATGTGGGGGGGGGGGCAGGATCTGCAGTTCTGCAGTTCTTTCTTAAACGTTTTGTCTCATCCGCAGTTCTTTCTTAAACATGATGCATGAGGAAAGTCAATTCTTCATGATTATCAATATGTAATATTTTAATTTTAAAAGTTTCAATTTTGTTACATTAAATATAACTTCCATAATGTATACACATTTAAGGTGAGTGCACTGAGAGTTTCTCTCATGAAAGTGAGGTTTGGTATTTTGAATGTGTAGGATGGAACTGTGGATGCTGGTTTATAACAAAGGTTTACACAGAATGCTGGAGTAGCTCAGCGGGTCAGGCAGCATCTCTGGAGAGAAGGAATAGTTGACGTTCCAGGTCAGACTGAAGAAGGGTTCCGACCCGGAACCTCACCTATTCCTTTTCTCCACAGATGCTGCCTGATCCACTGAATTACTCCAGTATTTTGTGTCTATCTTGGGTATTTTGAAAGTTGCCACTTTTGTTATGAGTGTATCTCGAGTCAGGAGGTGGCGGACGCCCCCAGGAGGCTGCAGCCCTGGAGAAGTCAGGCGGCGGGTCCCCGTGGCCGGAATCAGGGTGGGAGATCGCGGCCTCATGGGGGAGCCGTCCAGCCGGTCCCAAGACCAAACTCAAAGTCTGTGGCTTCAGGGTGAGCCCCGTGGTCGCACTGAAGGTCCAGCGGATCGTCTGGCCGAACGGAAGACTCGAAGGAACGCGGCCTGCAGGAGGGAGTCACCAAGCCGGCCCCTTGTTCAACAGACCCAGCGGAACTGCTGGCCTGGAAGAGGGACACTGCTGTGCCGGCCATGGCACAGAGTTTTTATTCAACATTAAAAGTGCTGCAAGTTGTTGTTAAAAGCATGGCCCAGCTGCTGTGCCGGCCCCTGTGTTCGGTACGCCGGAGACCAGAGACAGGGAGGATGGAGCCAGTGACGTCCGGGCAAGGAGTGAGGCTGGGAGGAGAGAAGAGGCAACCAGGGTCTGGCCTACCGCGCCCTCATGGTTGACTGCAAGAGGCGCCCTGGGGAACAAAGGGCGGGCGAGGGGAGGGACGTGGTGTCCAAGGAAGGAGACTGGTGGAGGCCAGCAACAGCCTGGGATTTGCCTTCTACAGGCAACGCTCGTAAGAACTAGAGTATGGACTATGAACATGGCGCCAAAACATGGCGCCTCCAGCATATACGACTCAGTAGATTCATTGCCGCGGATGGCTGTGGAGGCCAAGTCAATGGATATTTTTACAGCAGAGATTGACAAATTTTTGATTACGAAGGGTGTCAGGGGTTATGGGGTGAAGGCAGAAGAATGGGGTTGAGATGGAAAGATAGATCAGCCATGAATGAATGGCAGAGTAGACTTGAAGGGTCGAATGACCTTATTCTGCTCCTAGAACTTATGAAGTTATGAACTTATTATTACTGTGCACTTGCTGATCGGGGGTATGATGATACTCTACTGGACTGTTTGTAAGGAAAATAATTTGACTGTGTTAACAATTAACATATGTGAGAATATAAAGCACTATGACTACTGAATGGTGACAGAATGTGCAGCACTCAAAATATTGGATGGGATAGTTTAGGAAAGATCAGAGGACAGTGGCCCAAATGCAGATAAATGGGACTGGCCTAATATTGCCAAGTCGGTCGGCATGGAAGAGTTAGGCTGGAGAGCTGGTTTCCGTGCTGTACAGTTCGACGATCAAATGATGATCCAATTATTCAATTGCTGGCAGCTATGGGTTCATCACAGGTGGTAGGGATGAAACTGAGCCCACAGGAAAATATAATTAGGTTTTCTCAAGGGATAGCTTAATACATGTCTCACATGATACATTAGCCCTATCAACCCAACTGAACATTTGAAAGTTTAGACTCTTTGATGACTGAGTAACTTACTGTGCTAGTGGAATAATGTTATTATAATTCAAATATACACCCTTAACATTTCAATAATATGCAATGAAATTTGAATTATAGAACTGACTAGTGTAGTCTTTGAATCCACCACTCTCAAACATTTCTTCAAACAAATTATATCATCCCGTTAAATCTGCTTCATTCCTGGGTTATCCATTCTCCACACATAAAATAAATTCTGTGACAAGGCTTGCCATAATTCAGCCTCAAAATGTGTGAAGAGCCACATCAATCTCATGCCAAAAGATCAAAGTGTGTGTTCAATAAATAGCTATGAAAAATTCTTCCTACATTAGCTCATTTGTGAACCCCATTAACAACAGATATTGTAACCATGTCCCTTAACTACTTCCTGGTCACTAATGGTCAGATTCTCCTATTGCTGCAATGTAATTTAACTCCTTCTCACACAGCCCATGTTGTGGTCTTTTCACATTAAATAGTTTAATTAATACCAGTGGTTATCATGCCAAATCTTATTAAATTGAGAAATCATAGCAGTCTTTGGGAAAATAAAGTCCATTCAGTGTTCCCTTTGGGCAGGTTGAGGGTCCAGATGTCAGCGTTTCAATCCACTTGTTTCCAAGATTTTGGTTTGAAGGAAATTCAAGATTAATGTGATACGTTAATGACAAATCTTCCCAATCATGATTGTTCAAATCTACTTAAGGCACTTAAGCAACAAGTTGCTATTTTGGAACGAGAGGCAGGAAAGGTTCAGGAATTTATAAAGGATGAAATCATTCAGAAAATGGGCAACATTTCAATTGCAATTTTACGGCATCCAAAGTCCACAGCAGCCTTTACAAAGCTTTATTTGGTCATTCTGTAGTTTCCACTTGGCCTTCCTCTTTGAATATATTCTTTCTGCTTCACAATGTGTGGAATGGGTGCAGCATCTCAGCTTCAATATTTATGAACAGGATAGAAGGAAATCCATTCTAACTCTTTGTGTGCCAACATATCACCAATGATGATAGTTTAAATCTAAGGCTCAAAGTAGGAACATTGTTGAGGCTGCACTTGGAGTATTGTGTTCAGTCTTGGTCACCCTGCTATAGGAAAGATGACATAAAGCTGGAAAGAGTGCAAAGAAGATTAACGAGAATGTTGCCACGAATTGAGGGCCTGAGCTATAGGTAAATGCTGAGGAGGCTAGAATTTGTTGAAACAAAGAATTGCAGATGCTGGTTAAGTCTGAAGAAAGCTCTCCACCCGAAACATCACCTATCCATGTTCTCCAGGAATGCTGACTGACCTGCTGAGTTACTCCAGCACTTTGTGTCCTTTTGCAGGCTAGGACCTTATTCCTTGCAGTGCAGGAGACTAAGGGGTGATCTTATAAAGGTGTATAAAATAATGAGAATAGATGTGGTCTTTTTCCCAGAAAAGGAAAATCAAGAACTAGAAGGCATATGTTTAAGGTGAGAGAGGCAAGATTTAATAGGAACCTGAGGGGGAGATTCAGTATATTGATGATATCAAACTAATACGATGTACTGTAGAAAACATTCTGGCTAGTTGCATCATGACCTGCTCAACTCAAATACCCAGAAATGAAGGAGAATACAGAGAATCATGGACATTGCCTGGTCCATCTTAACCCGTAGTCAGGACTAGCTTCTTCTTCTTGCATATGGCGTGCACAGCCTAAAGTTGTAGGACAACTTGTTCTATTTGATCTTATTTGATTGTGCACACCGGGTTGATTGCATTCGTCGAAACAGGTCGGACCACGTGAGGGTTACAATCTTCCACCCCAGGACTAGCTTAAACAAGGCATCTTGTTTTGCATGGACAGGTTGGGCCGAATGGCCTATTTTTGTGCTATATGATCCTATGACTAAGCACACAGCAGGTGAATCAGCTCCGCCCTTTGTACAAAGATGATCCATATCTTAACTCAGTTTATCCACTTGGCTTCAAAACCCTTAAAACATTTATGACATAAACTATATCAATCCTGGTTTTTAAATTACCCTCATCAGCTTTTTTGAAGGAGAGATTTCCAGATTTCCACAGCTGTCATTAATAGTAGTAGTAACTTATTATTGGTGTAGAAACACATGTGCTTGTCAATAAAGTAGCTGCCTAAACCTATTAATAAAAATATATGAGGTCGCTGAGCAAGACTCTCAGCTGATCACACTACCAGCAGCAGTTCAATGTGACCAGTCAACAAAGTTTGTTAAGTTGGAGGAACATATGAATATTTTCTTCAAACTATTTTTAGCACGGTGCTATGTTCCCATTGATTCTATTTTTGACCTGTTATTAATACATTTGTTTTAACTAGGTTTGGCAACAGCAATTAAGGCCTTTGGTAGTTTGACTGGGTGTCCGTGCTCATTTTGCAAGGAAAGATAACTTTGATCTTGTTTGCAGGAACGCAAAGATGTATGCAGAATCTTCTCAAAATGCTTACATGTTACAGTTAATTGGGAAAATCAAATGGAAAGTTCTCCAATAATGGTAATAGTTTACTGCTGAGCCTGACTAATAGATAAAAAGCACTGTGAATAATCTTATGTCACACCAACTGTGGGTTATTCAAATTACAGCACTGGTGGAGAAAAAACAAACTTGAAAAGAGTACTAAAAAACAACAACATTTCAGCTCTGTCTCTGAATGAGGGACACACAATGACATCCGAAAATAAGACCCGTTCAGTCCCTTCCAACTATAGCAGCCCCATCAATCTCATTCGTTCCTTCGTCTTCCATTCGTCTTCATTCCATGTAGCTATGTGACCTACTTTCTCTCACATTTCCATCAACTCTCCCTTGAATCTTCTGTTACTTGCCCACACTGAGGGACGGTCAATCAATCCACTGGCAGGCGACCATGTCCATGGTAATGCAGTCTCCATGAGTCTATCTGTGGAAGAATGCATCCAGTTGAAAATACGAAAGCTAACAATAACGATGCATAAGTGAAAAGTAAAAGAATTGCATGTGCTGGGAATCTGAAAAACTGCAGTAAAAACAGCAGGAAATACTCAGCCGATCAGGTAACATTTATGAAGAAAGAAACAGTAACAGGTCAGAACCCTGATTAAAGTTGTGATGAACAGTCGTCCATCTGAAAATTTAACTGTTTCCTTCTTCCCTGCTGACATTTGGGATCTGGACAATAATGGCATGGCCATCATTTATTGACTATCCCTCATTGCCCATGAAAGAGGGATCTGCTCTGCTGGAAAACTCTCAGGTGATCTACTCCCAGGAACTGTTGCAGGTCTTAAGGTAAAGGTTACACCATAATGCTTTTGGGACAAGGAGTCCTGGATTTCGACACCACAATGATAAAAGACCAGCAATACATTTCCAAGTCAGGATGATATGTGGTTTGGAGGGAAACCTACCACATTTGGTGGTGGCGTTCCAATGCATCTACCACATTTGCCCTTCTTGGCCATGAGGAGAAAGCAAGAACAAGTCAGAGATGGCGACTAAAGTGGATTATCAGTCATGACCATATTGAGCGGTGAAGTGGTTCCACAGAGCCTAAGTACCTCCCCTGCTCATAAGTTCCATGTTTCTATGCAAAGGTAGCAGATGTAGTAGTTATTGTCGGAGCAACCTGAATGAGAAACTGCAGTGCATTTTGTAAATGGTCCACTCTGCAGCCACTGCACTTATGTTGACGGGTCTGAATGTTTAGAATGATTAAAGGGATGCCAAGTGCTTTGTTCTGGATGGTGTCAGTCATGTTACAGCTTTTTGGTGCCGTGCTCACTCAGGTAAGTGGAAAATATTCTATCGCATTTCTTATTTGTACTTTGCAGATGGCAGAAAGTGTTTCGGAGATCACCGCGGAATATCCAGCCACTGATCTGCTCTTGAAGCAACAGTATTTATGTTTCTGGTCTCGCTGGATTCTAGGTCAATGATGACCCTCAGGGCGTTCATGATGAAGAAGTTGGGGATGGCAATAACTTTGAATGCCTCGGATAAGTGGTTACAAACTTTCTTGCTGGAGATGGTTATTGCTTGGCACTTAAGAGGCACAATAGTTACCTGCCACTTTTTAGCTGATGCCTGACTGTTGTCTTAGTCTGCTCCTTTGTTGAGGAGATGCAAATGGGACCGAACTTTGTGCAATCATCAATGAACATCTCCAGATCTGACCTAGTGGAAGAAAGGTAATCCGTGCAGCAGATCAAGTTGGTTGGGCCTAAGCCTGCCCCGAATAACTCCTGCCATGATGTCCTTGGCCTTGGATGAGTCAGCATAAGTGGCTAAATGTGCATGTATACGTACCTTGCTTGCTGTTATTTACCCATATTACTGCTGCTGACGAAGGCAGATATTTTAAATATCATATACACAACATCAAGTTAGCATTGGATTCTGCAACAGTGCTTCAGTATTTAATGGTGCAATTTGTTTCTAAATATTTGTGCTTTGAAGATTGTCCAAAAGATCAGGGCAACAGCATTCAACGTGCATTATTCCATTCTCCAATGTTTCCATCTACAGTAAGATGGTTGATTCCTGCTCATGAGCTATTTTTGATCTCTATTCTCTTCTCCCCATTTCGCATGAAGATTTGAAATTCACAATGTTCCGATTAGCTAGCTGCATACAGTTCCTCCATGAAGAAAGGTCTGTCAGTTCTGGAGTAATGCAGCAAGTGGCTAGGAGGAGATAGGGGCTAATGGCCGGTTAAATATAGGAAATGGGTAAGAGCGGCACAGTGGCGCAGCAGTAGAGTTGCTGCCTTACAGCGCTAGAGGGTGCTGTGTGTATGGAGTCTATACATGCTCTCTGTGACCACGTGCTTCAGTTTCCTCCCACAATCCAAAGACGTACAGGTTTGTAGTTTAAATTAACTTCTGTAAATTGTAAATTCTCCCTAGTGTGCAGGATAGTGCTTGTGTACGGGGTGATAGCTGGTCGACGTGGATTCAGTGGGCCTAACAGTCTGCTTACACACTGTAAATCGAAAGTAAAGTCTAAAGAATTTCCACTGTGCTTTTAGATGGTGAATTCCAAAGATATACCAGATACACCAGATACACCAGATTCTTGATGAAGAAATACTGTATCTCTCATCTGAGGCCAGAATGGCCATCCCATAATTTTGCAATTCTGGCCCCAGCCAGAGAATAGATAAACTACTGAACTTCATTGTCAAGCCCCATATGAAAGTTGTAGGCTTCAATATGATCAGCTTTCCTTTTACCAAGCTCCTGAGAATGCAGGCCTAATTTGCATCAGCCCAACTAATAGAACAAACTCACCATCTCAGTCGGGTGAACTTTTGCTAGATTCAGTCTATCGCAAGAATATCCATCCTTAAGAAGGGACACCGGACTTTCAAACAATATTCCAGACACAATCTGACCAGAGTTTTACAGTTTCTGCAAGATTTCTCTACTTTTGTACTCAGATCTTCTTAACGATAAAATCCAATGTACCATTTTGCCTTCTGAAATGCTTGCTACTTTACATTAATTTTAAGTGGTTTGTGTACAATGACTCAGGATCCTTTGAACATCGATACTTTACAATTTTCCACCATTTGTAAAATTATTTGTCTCTATTGTTTCTCAAAATAATTTTAATTTCATATTTCTCATTATATTACTTTTGCTATGTCAATCATGGACATGAAAACCGATCCTTCAGCCCATCGAATCCATGCCAACCATCAAGGCCTCATTTTCATTTTCCCCACATTCCCAGCCTATATGCTCCCTGAAATCACTCTGCACCCAGCTCACAGCATACACTGCCATCTAGCTTTGTATCATCAGCAAACTTGCATACATTATTACACTTATCCAAATCATTGTTGCAGATTGTGAGCAGATGGGGATCCAGCACCAAATCCCAATGAAATCCCACTGGTGAGAAATACCCAACCCCAAAAAATGGTCTCTATATTTCAACACCCTGTTTTCTAATTATTAACTACTTTATTTACAGTATTATCCCAAATACAGGGCACTGTTCTGCCAGTTGCAGCCTCTAACAATTTCCCTTTCAAAAATCTGTGTGATGCGGCCCAATCTTATTATCATTATCTAATTGCCTTGTTATTATTTCCTCAATAATAAATGTCAGCATTTCTTTTACTACTAATGTCAGGCTACCTCACCGATGGTTGTTTTATTCTTCATTGTCTTTCATCTCCTTCATCTCTTCCTTCTTTCCTTAAATAGCATTTAAGGTTACATTTGCTATCTTTCATCTGACATAATACCATCTGTAACTTCTTTTGACCCACATAGAAAGACCACATAGAATCATAGTTATACAGCATGGAAATAGGCCCTTCAGCCCAACTCATCTATGCCAACCAAGCTCTGTTCAAGCTGGTCCCATTTGCCCACATTTGCCACTTTAATCGCTCAACCTTTCATATCTATATACCTATCCAAATGTATTTTAAATGTTGTCATTGTACCTGCCTCAACCACTTCTTCCGGCAGCTTGGTCCATATGCCCACCACCCTCTGAGCGAAAACGATGCCCTTAAAGGTCATATTAAATCTTTCCCCTCCCATCTTAAATCTTTCCTCTACCCTGGGAAAAGAACACTGCATTCATCCTATCTATTACACTCATGATCATATACACCTTTATATCAACCTTCAGCCTCCTGCGCTCCAAGGAATAAAAGCCTAGCCTGTCCATCATCTCAGGAGCTCGGGCTCTCGAGTCCCGGCAACATCCTTGTAAATTTTCTCTGTACTCTCTCTAGCTTAAAAGCATCTCTCCTATAGCATGGTGACAAAACTGAATAGAATATTCCTAGTGCAGCCTCAGCAGCATCTTGTACAATGTCTTGTATAATTATATGTCCTGTATAATATTCTAACATTTATATTAAAACTCCCTGACTGATGAAGGCCTGCATGCATAAAGACTTCTTCGTCACCAACCTATCTTCATGCAATGCCACTTTCAGGGAAGTATGTACCTGTACACTTAGATCCTTCTGTTCCACAACACTATCCAGGGCCCTACTGTTCACTGTGAAAGTCCTGCCCTGGTTTGACATTCCAAAATGCAACGCCTCATACAAATGTGACTTGCACTCCATTCCCCGTTCCTCAGCCCACTTGCCTAGCTGATCAAGATCTTGCTGTATTTTTTGATTATCACCTTCACTATCTACAATACCATCCACTTTAATTTGATCTGCAAACTTACAAAGCATGCCTGGTACATTGTCATCCAAACTGTTAACATAAACCACAAACAGGAACGAGCATGGCACTGATCACTCAGGGACACCATTAGCCACAGGCCTCTGGTCCATAAGGCAACTTTCTACCACCCCCCTCTGCTTTCAACCATGAAGTCAATTGCGTTCACCAGCTTAGTGGTTCATCCAGGATGCCATGCGATCTAACCTTCCAGAGCAGCCTATCATGCAAAATCTTATATCCTTATAGACTGCATCTGCAGCCCTGCATTCATCGCTCTACTCTCCAACACACCCCAGGATCCTATCATTTACTGTGAAATTCCTACCCCGGTTTGACGTCCCAAAATGCAACATCTTACACGTGTGTGAATTAAACTCCTCTCGTCATTCCTCAGTCCACTTGCCCTACTTGGATACTTCTTCAAAAAACTGAATAGAATTTAGATCTGCAATAGGGACATGACCTTGTACGCACCAAACCATGTTGGCTAGCCCAAATTAACCACTCTCTTTACAAATGTATGCATATCTTATCCCTCAAAATCATCTCCAGTAACTTCACTGCCACAGATGTTGGGCTTACTGGTCTATTGTTCCCAGATATTTCTTTGCAGCCATTCTTAAACGGAGGCACAACATTAGCCACCTCACATTCTTCCAGCACCTCACCCACATCTAACGATGATTCATATATCTCAGCCACGACTCCTGCAATTTTTTCTCTAGTTTCCCACATTGGCCTTGGATATACCTGATATGGCCCGAAAGATTTGTCTGTCTTACCTTCTCGACTGTAATGCAGATTGTTGGGTTTTCTTGCTGTGTAGGAATATAAATTACCCGTAAGTTAATTTATTGGTAATTAATTTATAAATTACCTGTAAGTCATGTATTAATTATTTAACAGTTAGCCATTGTTTAACCTCATATATTTTAATGTCATAATGTCTAGAAGAAGGGTTTTGACCTGAAATGTTGCTATTTCCTTCGCTCCATAGATGCTGCTGCACCCGCTGAGTTTCTTCAGCATTTTTGTCTACCTTCGATTTTCCAGCATCTGCAGTTCCTTCTTAAACAACTTGCAGTCTATCACATTCATCTTTGCTAGCTTTACCTTACACCAAATGTTATTCCCTTATCATGTATCTATACACTGTAAATGGCTCGATTGTAATCATGTATTGCCTTTCCACTGCCTTTCCATTCAACTAGAGCTTTTCGCTGTAACTCCTTACACGTGACAATAAACTAAACTGAACATCTTACACCCCATGCCTTGATAGTTAGCTCTAATCAGAATTAGGACCTTGGTTACAGATTGAACCACAAACTGTTTAGACTTTTTATAAAGTTCTAGTCCATTTTGATCACAATTTCACTGTGAGACCCTTATACACCAGGTCATAGAATAACCCTTTCTTATTACACAATACTAAATCTAAAGTAGCCTGTTCCTTCATTGGTTTCTCAAATCAAAACCATTTCTTACACACTCCATTCATTCATCTTCCACTTTATTACTGTTAATTTGATTTACTGAATCGATATGTAGATTAAAGTGCTCCAAGACTGTTGCTTTATCATTGTTATGTGCACCAATATTTATTTGATTCATATTGTACCCTACATTACCACTATTGTTTGTGGGCCTGCTATTCAAAGCTGCCGACAATGGTTTTTATTTTGTGCAGTTTTTTTTAGATCTAGCCAAACTGATTCTGCTTCGAATTTTTTGAGCTACTGCAGGTATCTTCATTCCTGCTATTTTAATACAATTCTTTAAAATCAGGACAACCCCACATTCTCAATATTCCCTATCACTTTAGTTTAATTTAGTTTGGAGATACAGCATGGAAACAGGTCCTTCGGCCCACCTTGTCCGCGCCAACCAGCGATACCCGTACACTAATTCTATCTGGAAGTTTATTTCCAGCTGTTGTCACAATGCAACCATGGCTCTATAAAATGCCATTATTAATCTGTCTTATTAAGACTATTTGGAATCACAATACCAGCAGAAACCTCAGCAAACATATCACCAACACAAGAAAATACAGGTCAAAGTCAAATATAAGCCAGATGTCACCTGACAAGATATAAAGAAAAGTGTTGTCTTCCATGAAATTGGTGAGGAGAAGGTTATATTTCTGAACACAGGCTATCAAAGAAGTCTCTCTCAATAGAACTTCTGTTAGACTGGGAAACTTGCCACAGTATTTTTTCTATGTTCTTGGAAACCCTGGCTCTGAATTTTTAGATCATATCAACTATTCCTAAACTCCAACACCAATTGAAATAATTTATCTTGATCTACCTTGCCAGTTCCTGTTAATGTAATGAAAACTGTCCCGTTGACCATCTTGGTCACTTAAAATGTAAACATTGTCACAATCTTGTGTGAATATGAATCGTTGGAGTATTGTGAGCAATTTTGGGCCCCATATCTGAGGAAGGATGTGCTGGCTCTGGAGTGTGTCCAGAGGAGGTTTACAAGAATGATCTCAGGAATGAGTTGGTTAACATAAGGTGAACGTTTGACGGCACTGGGCCTCTACTCGCTGGAGTTTAGAAGGATGAGGTAGAAACTCATTGAAACTTACTGAATAGTGAAAAGCCTGGATAGAGTGGATGTAGAGAGGATGTTTCCACTAGTGGGAGAGTCTAGGACCAGAGGTCATATCCTCAGAATTAAAGGACCTTCCATTAGGAAGGAGATGAGGAGCAATGTCTTTAGTCAGAAGGTCCAGATACGACCTTGGTATGGCCATCAAAATGGCCAAAAGAGACCTGCTCCAAGCTGGAGAAGAGGCAGGCGGATGTTCGGCAGGGTTTGAATGTTATCACCTCCTACAAGGCGAAATCAGGAGCGAAGCATCGCTCCCTGACGAGCTCAATGCGTTTTACGCACGCTTTGATAGGGAGAATACTGATGTGCCTTCCCGAGCCCCCATTCGCCGTGATGGCATTACGGTCACAGTCACAGAGGCCGACGTCAGATGATCGTTCAGAGGGGTGAACCCTCGGAAAACGCCTGAACCTGACGGTATACCCGGGCGTGTTTTGAAAACCTGTGCGGAACAACTGGCTGGAGTTTTTACGGACATTTTCAACCTCTCACTTTTGAGGTCTGAGGTTCCCACCTGCTTTAAAAGGGCATCAATAATACCGGTGCCCAAGAAGAGCAAGGTGACGTGCCTCAATGACTATCGACCACTGGCACTAACGTCTGTGGTGATGAAGTGCTTTGAGAGGCTGATCATGGCACAAATTAACTCATACCTCGACAAAAACCTGGACCAACTGCAGTTCGCTTACCGCCACAACAGATCAACAGTGGATGCGATCTCACTGGCTCCCCACTCCGCTCTGGACCACTTGGACAACAAAAACTCATATGTCAGGCTGTTATTCATTGACTACAGCTCGGCATTTAATACTATCATCCCCTCCAAGCTGGTTACCAAGCTCACAGATCTGGGTCTCTGCTGATTCCTCTGCAATTGGATCCTCGACTTCCTCATTCACAGACCACATTCTGTCCGTATTGGTGGAAATGTGTCATCTTCGATAACAATCAGCACGGGAGCACCTCAAGGCTGCGTGCTCAGCCCCTGCTGTACTCACTCTATACTCATGACAGCGTAGCCGGACATAGTGCGAACTCCATCATCAAGTTCGCCGACGACACCACTGTTGTGGGACGTATCACTGATGTGGACGAGTCTAGAAGTGAGATGGACCGATTGACCAAATGGTGGCAGCACAATAACCTGGCTCTCAACACCAGCAAAACCAAGGAACTGATTGTGAACTTCGGAAGGGGTAGGATGGGGTCCCACAGTCCCGTTTATATCAACAGATGGTGGAAAGGGTCAAGAACTTCAAATTCCTGGGCGTGCATATTTCTGAAGATCTCTCCTGGTCCCAGAACACTGATGCAATCATAAAGAAAGCACATCAGCGCCTTTACTTCCTGAGAAAGGAGGACTCTCTCAAACTTCTACAGGTGCACAGTAGAGAACATGCTGACCGGTTGCATCGTGGCTTGGTACGGCAACCTGAGCGTCCAGGAGCAGAAAAGGCTGCAAAAAGTCATAACCACTGCCCAATCCATCATCGGTTCTGACCTCCCTACCATCGAGGGGATCTATCGCAGTCGCTGCCTCAAAAAAGCTGCCATCATCATCAAGGACCCACACCATCCTGGCCACACACTCAACTCTCCGCTGCCATCAGGTAGAAGGTACAGGAGCCTGAAATCTGCAACATCCAGATTCAGGAACAGCTTCTTCCCCACAGCCATCAGACTATTAAACAAACTTTAAAACAAACTATGAACTATAACAACCTATTGCACTTTATCTGTTTACTGATGTGTGTATATATATATATATATTCTATGGTATATGGTCACGCTGATCTGATCTGTATTTATGACTACAATATTCTGTTGTGCTGCAGCAATGCAAGAATTTCATTGTCCTATCTGGGACACATGACAATAAACTCTCTTGACTTGTCTTGACTTGGTGAATCTGTGGAATTCATTGCTACAGAAGGCTTTGGAGGCCATCAATGAATATTTTAAGGCATAGATAGATAGATTCTTGATTAGTATGTGCAGAGACGGAAACCACTGTCAAAACATGGAGGGGACCGGGGACAGGGGGGGCACAATTTCTTGGCGGCCGCGCGCGCATGCGCACACTCACACACACACGCGATGAATCGGAAGCTTCAGCGTGCGCCCTGTGAATGATAATTAGCTCGGGATTCTTCCAGTTTCCAGCCCCGCGACGTGGATGCCTCTACTACGGGGCCGTTACAGTTAGAATAAGTCAAATACTGCAGATCTGTACCACAGATTTAAAAAACACTGGACATCATGCTGGACAACATAATATAGGACAGGACACTTTCAAGCAGCTTGTCCTGTCGTATATTATGTTGTCCACTGTCCAGCATGATGTCCAGGGTTTTTAAAATCTGTGGAAGATTAGTAATCTCCAGAGAACTTGGATAGGTGATGTTTTGGGTCGGGACCCTTCTTCAAACTTTAGACCCTTCTTTCACCCGAAACGTCACCTGTCCATGTTCTCCACAGATACTGCCTGACACGTTGAGTTATTCCAGCACTTTGTATTTTTTCGTAATCCAGCTTCTGTAGTTCCTTGTGTTCCAAAATGTAATGCTTTATAAATGTCCAGAGATGCTGCCTGTCCCGCGGAGTTACTCCAGCACTTTGCGTCTGTCTCCCTGGAGACCTCGTTTCCCACGCAATGTGACATCTACCGTGCATACATTGCCAACTGTTGTTTTGGCACGGCCCATCGTTAAAATGCATCAGTCTCTGTGATATTGGAGTCAATTCTCCTCAACTGCTTGGCGTTAACGGGGAGCTCCCGAAGCAGAAGGCGTCCCGATATGAATAATGACATGTTTCACTTAACTAAACACAAGACCGGACGGCAAACACATATCAAAAGTTAAAACTCTGCGCCCGGTTGGAGAGTGGGGATGGTGGAAGAGGAGACAGTTCACATACACCAGCATCAAATACAGTCCCGAGAATTCATGCAGCTATGCAGTAGGGCCGAAGGGCCTGTATCCGCGCTGTATCTGTAAAACTAAAAACTAAATGGGGAATATGAAGGACAGTGGGGAAATAGGCCCAGAAATTTCAGTAGTGTGAAGAAGGGTCTGGACCCGAAACATGGGGGACAATAAATAGGAAGAGCGGCGTGCTTTGTAACTTTGTCATCACATGTGACAATAAATAATTCCTATTCCTATTCTTACTCCTTTTCTCCAGAGATGCTGCCTGAGTTACTCCGTCTTTTTGTGTCTACCTTCAGTGTGAACCGGCCTCTGCAGTTCTTTCCCACACAGCTTCCATACACGACCAGCTAGAGCGCAGGGGACATTTTGGGATGGGATGAAAGCGTTTGTCTTCCCAGGTAATGGGAAGCGCGGCTCATCTATCACTGGGTTTCCAACTTGAGATACCGGAGTGCCACGGCGGTTAACGTGATTATACCTGATATATTCTTATATCTTCCAGAGACACGCAGTTACAATCAAATGACTTAAGTTGAAATCCCACCAAGGCTGCGAAGGGATGTAAATTGTTATTGATAATGGTGTCAACAAAGCTATGACAGATGACTGTAAAAACATCTGGTTTTCTCTTGCTTCTGAGGAATCTGACATCCTTGCCCGGTGTGATACACGTGCAACTCCTGGTCGCCCGTAACGTGACCGAGTCTGGAATGGGCAAGCAAGCCATTTGGTCAAGGACATTGGCCTTGTCAATAACAGCCATATATATGAATAAATATGTTTTTTTGCCAAACACAAAAATGTTGGAGGTCTTCCAGCATTTTATTATTTATTTGTTCAAGATTCCATCACCTGTAATCTCTTGCGTCTCAATGTCACTAAGTTAGGTGGCGCGGCGGCACAGTGGTAGAGTTCCTGCCCCACAGCGCCAGAGCCCGGGTTCGATCCCAACTCATGACTTTGCCATCAGCCAGGCTTGTGCTGGAGCTGTCGGGCTGGGGTGACTGTAGGGCTCTGAAAACGTTGTTTCCCAGGGCTGGGTTGAGTGTGAAAGGGGTGGTTTCTGGGCAGATCTGCCCAATCAGCAATGTTTTGAGCCGCTGCTTTATAGAGAGACACATACTGCTATCCCTCCAGTCTACGGACCTTGCTGTCGGGGGAAAAAATAACGTTAATGTTCAATTTACCTAATCTTTTTGTTAGAAGGTTACCAACGTTTTGATGAGAGATAAATTAAGGGAATAAAACAATCTTACTAGACACAAAAGCTGGAGTATCTCAGCCAAGCCGGCAGCATCTCTGGAGAGAAGGGTCGAAACGTTTTTTCAGCCTGAAGAAGGGACTCGACCAGAAACGTCACCCATTCCTTCTCTCCAGAGATGCTGTCTGACCCTCTGAGTTACTCCAGCTTTTGATGTCTATCATCGAGGTAAACCAGCATCTGCAGTTCCTTCCTACACAACAGAACAGTACGAGGAGCGGTTAATGTTAGAGGCTGCTCACTAATCTCACTATGTTTACATCGTCCTCTCTAGCAATGAATAAATATAATTCGGTTACCGTATTATTGACTACAGCCGCCCGTCTGGATGCCTTCTCTTCAAACATCTCCGCATTGGACCGTCAGACATTTCGATGTTCACAAATCAGCCTCCAAAGTTCAAATGATAATTGTGCTCGCGCCTGACATTTTTTAAATGCATCTCCCGTTAATTTTATTCAAAGGAACGCATCATACTTGAAGCAAGGTCAGTTCACACAATTATATTATGAGGATTAATGAATGGATTTCGATGCAGCAATGACAGACAGTTAACACATCGTTTTTGCTTCAAATATTTTGCGTTCCTTTGAATAAAATTAATGGGAGATAGACAATAGACAATCTCATTAAAACTCAGATGCATCGAGGCATTTAACACTCCATTCCATTCCTCTGACATGAAAACAATGTGACAATTATAATTACTAAGGATGCAGGAATGGATCCTTTAGTGGATCGATAGCAGTTAACAGTCACAAAGACACCGTTTTTTTTGTCAGAGGAATGCAGTGATGAACGAACGACTCGAATCGAACGTCTCGACTCGAAACGAACGACTAAACGAACAAAATTAAACCCGACATACCTTACAAAGCTTGTAACGTGAGGGGGACTGTCCCCCACCTCTGAAAACATGGAGGGGACATGTCCCCTCTGGCCCCCACTCCCCCCCCCCCCCGGGTTTTCCGCCAATGACTGTATGTGTGTCAGGGGTTATGGGGAGAAAGTAGGAGAATGGGGTTGAGAGGGAAAGATAGATCAGCCATGATTTAATGGCGGAATAGACTTGTTGGGCCGAACGGCCTAATTCTGTTATCACTTACGAACATGAACTATTCCCATTTTATCTTGGTTCCAGATCCATATTTAGGGTTCTCATCACACCCTTATCCCTGTCCCCTCTATCCCTGTCCCCTCTATCCCCGTCACCATCCATAACCCCATTCCACCACCACACAGGATATTCAGCATTGCATAGAAATATAGAAACATGGAAAATAGGTGCAGGAGTAGGCCATTCAGCCCTTCGAGCCATTCAATATGACCATGGCTGATCATCCAAAATCAGTACCCATTCCTGTTTTCTCCCCATATCCCTTGATTCCATTAGCCCTAAGAGTTACACCTAACTCTCTCTTGAAAATATTCAGTGAATTGGCCTCCACTGCCTTCTGTGGCAGATAATTCCACAGATTCACAACTCTCTGGGTGAAAATGTTTTTTTCCTCATCTCAGTCCTAAATGGCCCACCCCTTACTCTTAAGCTGTGACCCCTGGTTCTGGACTCCATCGACATCGGGACCATTTTTCCTGCATCTGGCCTGTTCAATCCCTTAAGAGTTTTATATGTTTCGCTAAGATCCTCTCTCATCCTTCTAAATTCCAGTGACTATAAGCCCAGTCTTCTGTGGAATTCATTGCCATTGAAGGCTGTGGAGGGCTAGTCAATGAATATTTTTAAGGCAGCCAGCCTTCTTCTCCAATAGCCGCTCACTGGTTTGCACTAACATGTGGAACTGACACCCCCTCTGTTTGCTTACTTTCTGGCTAAGACAGTGTTTTCCTCAGATGTTCATGCGGCGATCTGGCGTGAACCTCAAGAAAAATTTCTGATTAAACCCAGCCTGCTCAAGAAGATTTCCATGCTCTGTGCAGATGTTTCAGTTCCATAGATAGGCAAGCCTTATTCCTCCCAAAAATGTGACCTAATGCAGGAGGTAATCTTGGGTTACAGTTCCCTAGGGTGAAAAGTGAAACATTTTTACTGATGCGTTTTCCAAAATAACAATTGAGACATCAACGGTAAACAGATGGATAATACATTTATGCTAATAACGCTCTCAGAAGCCCAGCAGTGGTATGATGGATTGAATGGCCTCTATTGGTACAGCAACGTTCTAGACATCTAAGAAGGGAAATAGTCAGAAAGACTTCCTGACTTATTTACATGATTTCCTTTTCTTTGATGAAGGCATGGACAAAAGGAAAATAAATAGACTCCTTCACAATTAATCAAAACTGTCAGCCTGCACAAAAAACAAGTTCAAAGACTCAGTGTGCATTAAGCTTCTTGAGCAAACAATAGAAAGTCTACAACAACTCTAAAAACATTCAACTTGAATGGCTCTTCAGCTTCCAACATGAATACAGGAAGAAAATTAACTTGATCTTAAAGTACCATTAATGTTGGTTTCAACTGGGATATGTGCAGGAAAGAACATTCAACCCTCTGTCCCACTTAACTATGATAATCTGTTAACTGACAAACCTTTAAAGGAACAGTGGTGGACTGTTGCCACTTATTTTCCCACAGTTATCACTCAATGAGGACATTCACCAGGGATATAAATTCTATCAAGAAATGACAGGGTGGGCAGATGATAGTGCGTGCAGGAAGGAACTGCAGATGCAGGTTTAAACCAAAGATAGACACAATTCAGTCTGAAGAAAGGTCTCGACACGAAACGTCACCGATTCCTTCTCTCCGGAGATGCTGCCTGTCCCGCTGAGTTACTCCGGCATTTTATGTCTACTGTATCTTGGGCAGATGACAGGCTGGTTCCCCTAGATGTGTAGTCTACAACCAAGAGATTACATCTCAGGACATCAGCCACTGAGATGTGGGTGAGCAGGACATTTACAGTTAAAGGTAATTGTTATATTCAGACTGCATCGAACCACATTAATCTAAATAAACACACGTGTGTAAAAGAAGGGTGCATGTTGTTTAACTTTGCAAGCACTTGAAAGGACCATTCAACAACAGCAAAAATATCAACCAACTGTCTTTTTTTCCAGACTTCTCTTTCTTATCTTACGTTATTTATTTTCCTTCAAATATTGAAGCATCAAAAAAGGCTGATCAAATTGGCTCATGTGCATGCTTTTTCCATTCTGAATCAATGTTCCACATTAGAGCTTCATAAATTGACATTAATATCATTGTAGAGAATGATAGTTACGCCAACAAACTTTAGTTTCAGGTGGAGGTTCTGCAGTCTTAATTGTTAAGCATCCTTGTGCCAAATTCCCAGCCAGTGATTAGGCAAGTAACTTTTGATGTGGTCACTTAATTTTTGCTATTATAGCATTTGTAGCCAGAAGTACATCCCAATGCCTCATTTTAAAATTGTAATACTAGTGTGTTAATCCTTCCATGATCTTGCCCACCCCTGTGTGTGTTACCACTCACGGTCCTACATACTTCCTCTAGCGCTACTTTCCTTTCCTCTGAGCAATCTCCTCGACCATAAGCTTTCAGCAAACAAGATCCAACATACTATATCTTCTATCCTTCCATCTCTCTATCTGCCCCCAAGACTTACTTTGCTGAAGCTTTTGGTCATCATTTCCAATCTCTTCCTTGTTTTCAACACCAGTTCCTGTGTACTCAAAAGGCACTGTTAGATCTGTTTGTCATTGAAACCATATTGTTGACATTGTTTAGATTTTTCTCACCTCATTTTGCAAATGCATTGACAATCTACAAGCATGAGGTATTTGACAATAAATCAAGACTGATTTATCTTGCCTAGACTGATTTAGCCCAGCGCAAATTGGAGAAACAGCTCATATTTCACTTGGGCAGCTTACACCCCAGCAGTATGAATATTGACTTCTCTAACTTCAAGTAACCTTTGCCTTCTGTCTCTCCATCCCTCCCTCTTTCCAGTTCTCCAACTAATTTGACTGTCCTTGTTTACATTTTATCTCTGTTTGCTTTGTTGTTACCTTCTAGCAAACAATGATCTATTCCACAATTTCCTTGAACTTCATCCCCTTTGTCTCGTTTTTCACACCTTACATTTCCTTATCTCTGTATCTCCCTCATCTGATTCAGTGTGAAGAAGGGTCTCGACCCGAAACGTCACCCATTCCTTCTATCCAGAGATGCTGCATGTCTCTGAATTACTCCAGCATTTTGCTTCTATATACTGATTTAGTTTAGTTTAGTTTAGATATACAGCATGGAAACAGGCCCTTTGGACCACCGGGTCTGTGCCGACCAGTGATCCTTGCGCACTCTGCACACTATCCTACACACACTTTCTTCCCAGTTGCCATCAGGCAACTGGATCGTCCGATCGCCAACCAGAGTGTTGTCCCAACCTCTCACTTACTGCACTCAATTGAATTGTGCTGTAAACATTTTTTTAAAGGCAGCATTTTAGATGGATTTTTAAATATTTAGCTATTAAAGGGAACTTGGGAAGAATATTTATCACTTCACATACCGCAGATCATTTGGGAATGGAACACACAGGAAAGAGATGGTAAGAAATGGGAGCAACAAGATGTAGGAGTGTAACAGAATGCGTATAGTGTAAAAGTTATGACACCAGAGAAGCAGATTAAATGAAACACAATGAGATTTTAAAGGAAGTATGGTTTACACTACGTTTAAACCTTGGTGTTTCCACTGAAGTGAAGCATAAAATGTGGAGAGATAAATTAAATGGTCCTTGGCTTTTCCCTGTGAATCCTACTTTCGAGCACTGGTAAATATTCTAAAGGATCAGAAAGGAAAATCGTTCATGGAACTTGGCAACATCCATCTTATGAGGGTTCAGATGGAGCTACAATCCATTCTCAGGGTCCGCTATGCTAGTAACATTCCTCAATATTTGCTCATTCATCTTCCTTCCCTGCGGAACCACTGCATAAGTTTCCCAAAGCTGGTATTAATATCACAGACCATTGTAATACAGTTATTTTCATGGAGCCCTTTAAGGAAGTCATGTGGCTTTAATTGGTCCCCTGTGTCCTGGAGGTCTCCATGTAGCTCGTTGTTTTAACTCACATAATCGTCAATGAACTGGAAAACTGAGGAAGTGGTGATCATTGCCTACGTTCAGTCAGTAACAAGGCTGTTTTGTTAAAAGATCAAGATTCTTCCTAGTCCCCAAACCTCTTAAAGATTTCATGTGCGTGTGTGTATGTCAGTTCCTCTGACAGCAATTCAGCAAACGTATTTCCGTGCCCTTCTTGATTTTTTTTTAAATGTTCCAAAATCTGTTGTGAAAACATTTGAAGGCAACAGGATTGCAGATTCAATCTTATAATCTTTGTTATTCTTAAGGATCCTTCAAGGTAACAGGTGCACACGGCATTGTTCCGATTTTCTCTGCGGACTGAAGGAAATCATAAACCAAATATGTGACTGCAGGATGGATGCAGGGTGCCCCGCGAGCAGGCTGAGAAGGACATGGATCAACAACCAGTCTTCAGGGAGCGTAAATCAACAGCCTAAAAGGGAGCTGAATATACTTACTTAGCCTCATGAGCTCAACCGAAGGCCGAGGCTCTGTCAGTCAGGTCCTTCACTAATGTCAAAGCCAGCTGTAGCTGGAAGCCAGCAGCTGAGGAAATGATTGAGCTATATCTGTCAATTACTGGCAGTCCACTAGAGGCCATTGTACTGCCGTTCCATGTAGAGCTGGAAAAGTGCTGCCTAAAATACAGCCACCCCGATCCATAAATCAATTCACACACGCACCATTCCTCGACTCAAAGTTATTATTTCTCTAGTGACTCTAGTCACACCTAAACAAAAGTTTAAAAATTGAGCTATCCTGTTGTAAATTGATGTTCCCTATTAAGCAGATAGTACCATCAGAGGAAATTGCAAAGAAACATTAAGTTTAGCAAAATCCATTTTTGACTTGGAAGTCACTAATCTTAGATGCCAAGATAGACCATCTTTGATTTATGCAGCTCATAAAATACAAACAGGGCTTTATGTCAGAAATATCATCAATGCATTTTGTGACTTTTTTTCTCTGATGGTAGGAGCATAAAAATGTTACCCTTGGTAATTGGAGCCTTTCATATCCACGTACATCTAAATCAGCTTGTGTGTTCTATCACTTTCATTAATCATTGATGTCACTTCTGATTGATTTTTACATTCACAATAATACCTTCCATATTTGGCCATGTTCTCCTTTGTGTGAGGATATTGGCAACGAGGACTGTTAAATGAAGAGAAGATCGGAGTTCCTAACCGATTGGAACAATTGGAACATCTTGCAGGGTTCTGTTTGTTATTGATGTTGGGTCCAGATGTGGGTCCAGAATCTGAAATGTGGTTAAGGTGCGCAAAATACAATTAGTATTTTGTAGACTATCATCTTTAGTAGACTATCATTAAAAAAATACAACATTTACATGGATCAGTGTTTAAACAATACCAATGTGCATGCAGAAATGCTGACTTTTGCAGTGTGCTCCTCGCCATTCACGGATGTTTTCAAGAGAGAGTTAGATATAGCTCTTAGGGCTAACAAAATCAAGGGATATGGGGAGAAAACAGGAACGGGGTACTGATTTTGGATGATCAGCCATGATCATATTGAATGGCGGTGCTGGCTTGAAGGGCTGAATGGCATTCTCCTGCACCTATTTTCTATGTTTCTATTCTATATTTCTGTCCAAGTAATGGGATATAGCAAAAGCATGCAGGAATCCTACCTCTTCCCTCCTACCTCTGCTATTTTCAGGCAGATTCTTATCACTCGTACTGGATCTGTAATAAATATTGCTAAGAGATAAGTAAACTTGTAAAAAGCTTTAAGGAATAAAAACGCATAACATCAAAATCTACATCTGCACTCTAACATAAGCAAAAATGGCCAATTTATAAACACTGCACATTGCTGAAGATATCCAGCACAATATAGTTTGATGAGGTCAAGCTGAATGTTGAATATGCTTAATGAAGTGTGCAAATACATTGTTGGATACACTGCTAATAAAAAACTGCAAATATCAGAATTCCTAATAATCACAGATACCTGATCCTTATGTTTCCATGTGTAGGAAGGAACTGCAGATGCTGGTTTACACAAAAGATAGACACATAATGCTGGAGTAACACAGTGGGTCAGGCAGCATCTCTGGAGAAAAGGAATAGGTGACGTTTCAGATCGAGACCCTTCATCAGACTGGGTGAAAAGGAATAGTTGGCGTTTCAGGGCCGAGGCCCTACTTGCTGCTCACTTAAGGATAGGGAAACTGGTCAGGACTCCCTGCTTCACCCTGAACCCCACTCGCTGCTCCTTCCTCCCATGTGGTAATTGTGGTCTCTTTAGTCGCACCCAGAGCGGTAGTGCAACGATGTGGGTTAAGAGCTATTGCACATGTGTTAAGTGGTGGAAAAGCAGGAAGATGAAGGGTTAAGTAGAAAGGAATTCTTTGGAGCAAGAAGCAGGGAAGTTAATGATTGTGCAAGTGAGAGGTGAATGGTGTTGGGGGCCAGTGTGAAAGGAAGAGGGAAATAGTGTGTGCACATGGTAATGAGAATAAAAGATGATCATCATTTTATTCTGGTAATGACAATGATGATGTAAGAAAACTGTCAAGAGTAACAGAGGGGAAGAGTATAAAATTTCTGCCAGGCATTTTAGAGGGAAGGGGATAAATGAAGTGATGTGCTCTTCCTTCATACTCCATTGAGGTACTTGAAGTGATTCCAGCCCTCCATCCAAGTCGTACAGCTGACTATCAGCTTGTTTATTACTAATGGAAGTTTGATAGGTTTTATGTTTGTTTTTCAACATCCAACTTCTACCCCAAATAACTCACCCCTCATAAGCTTTTTTTTTTTTATTTATAAATTTAAAATGGCTGACCTTCCAATCCGGCACCATGCCTGGATTTTTATCCATTGCTGATGCACTTTTTATCTTTGTTTATTTATCTTCAAATACACACAAAGAATAATTATCTAATCAATTTAGTCAGCAAGAATACACTGCGTATAATATCCAAATTTTGTGTATGCCACGTCCAAATTTTAAACAGTGCTCCCAGAAGTCAACCCTTTCCACAAAATGGGTGGCACAGTGGTAGAGTTGCTGCTTTAGAGTGCCAGGGACCCTGGTTTGATCCTGACCACAGGTGCCCTCTGTGGGGAGTCTGTCCGTTCTCCCTTGTGACCGCGTGGGTTTTCTCCGGGTGCTCCGGTTGCCTCCCACATTCCAAAGACGTGCAGGTTTGTAGGTTAATTGGCTTTGTAAATTAACCCTCGTGTGTAGGATGCAAAACTGAGATAACATAGAACTAGTGTATAGGTGATCATTGGTCGGTGCGGACTCGGTGGGCCGAAAGCCCTGTTTCCACATTGTATCTCCAACCTAAACAAAACTAAAGTGATAGTAAATATTGAGAAGGTGGGGTTTTCCTGATTTCGAAGAATTGTATTAAAGAAGCAGGGATGAAAATACTTAGCTCAAAAACTTAGAAGCAAAACCAGTTTGGCTAGATCTAAAAAAATACATGAAATAAAAAAACACTGATGTCAGCTTTATATGGACCTACACACAATAGTGGAAATGTAGGGTACAATATAAATCAAGGAAGTATTGGTGCACATAACAATAGTGTAATAAATTGCCCTTGTGTGAAGGATGCGAAACTGGGATAACATAGTGTGCAGGTGACCGTTGATCAGTGCAGACTCGGTGGACTGAAGGGTCTGTTTCCATGCTGTATCTCTAATCTAAAACAAAGAGCAGAAGGTGGAAATGTAAGCCTCATTGGGATCCCTATGTGTTCACCATTTAAAAGCCAGGAGAGAATATTTGGTCAAATTAACACATTGTCCTAATCCTACAATATTCACGCAACATCCAAGGAAACACACTAATGACTCGACTTTCTCAGAAGACTAAGGAAATTCAGCATGTCTTCAGTCATTATTATTCATTTCTACAGATGCACCATAGATGTATCAAAACTCAGATGTATCAAAACTTGGTTTGGCAACTACTCTGCCCAAGACTGTAAGAAATTGCAGAATGTGCGAATGGAGTCCAGCGATCACACAAACCAACCTTCCCCTGTTCGACTCCATCTGCACTTCACCTTGTCTCAGAAAAGCAGCCAACGTAATCAAGGAACGATCACACCTCGGCCATTTTCTCTTCTCCCCTGTGTCAGGGAGAAGACACAAAAGCTTGAAAGCAGGTACCAGCATATTCGGGAACAACAACTTCCCCATTGTTATTAGACTATTGAACAGACTAAAGGTGAAGCTAAAGGTGTAGTCCTGATCTCCCAACCTACCTTGTTGAGCCCTTGCACATTTTTACCTGCACATTCCCTGTAATGATAATACACTATATTCTTACACTCGGCTTATTTTTTCCTCTTTGCACTACCTGTTAAATTGTGTATAATTGCACTCATATACCGTTTGATTTGACTGCATAGCACACAAAATTACATTTTTTAAACTGTATCTCAGTATATATGATAATAATAAACCAATACCAAGCCCAATTCCAATTTCCCTCCAAGTGCAGGCTGCACTTACATTACATCTTTTTCAGTGATCTGAGATTTGCTTTAATATGCATTCCACATGCAAAACTTCTATGGAATTAATTAATATGAAAAATGAATTAAAAGAGAGTTTGTCTGCTTTTGTCCTAAGGATGAGCTCTGTTTCTGTCACAAGAAGTTTCTGTCATTTGAAATACTTACCATTTACTATGCTTTAAGGTCAAAAATCATATTTAGAAACAAAAAGCTTGACCATTTGCACTCTGCAGAACAAACACACTGTTGCCTCATTTTCCGGGGTCATTGTAACATCACAGTTTAAAACAGAACAGATTTTGTATATTAGTGTCAACCCAGTGAAATCTAATGAGCAGATAAACATGGATTATGTTTGGCTTTCTTGGCAAAATGGAAGTGTGTGTGTGTGTTTGTGTTTCCATCTGCTACTGAGAGATCCATACAGTCCCTGGTAACCTAGTGGGAGGAGAGGAGAAGTTGTTAACATGCACTGACTTTGAAAATCAAATCTAAAGGAGGTTAAATAATGGCCATAATATGTTTTATTTTGCTCACCCATGACACAAATCACAACTGGTTTCTGTAGTTCTCAATTTATGTTAGATCTGAAATGTCTTTACCTTAATGGCAAAAATCCCCAACAAGCAAAGACTTAAGCAAGTTTCATTTTGACAGTTTAACAGATTCCATATAAATATATCCACAGCAGAAAATTGTGGGCCCAATTTTCATAATTTTTTCCACTCATTTTTTATTCCTGGGGGAAAAGTTATATTTTCTAAATCTTTTTAGCAGCCCAGAAGACATACTGCAATAGAGCGGCTGTAATGAGGGAATTTGGGAGACGATTTGTATAAATTTAGCCAAGAATACATCAAACTTTTCTTCATCTGCTACAGCAAAGAATATGAATTCTTCTGTACCAGCATGATCAACCCATTCATAAAGATTTTATCTATTCACTCTTTCTGCTGCATCAGTGAAGGCAATCTGCAGGCTTTAAAAATTAGAAAAGAGAAGACAACATCATGAATGGTTTTGGGATTCTGTTGGACATAAATATCTGTTGAACACATGATAATCTCAAGGAGCAGACTTTGCCAGTGATTTGGACTGAGGGTAAATTACATGGCATTAGATACTAAACACAAATTACATGGAATCATGTCTTATTAAGTTGTTCTGACAGTATTAGTTTTGTGCACCGACCTCAGTGGTCTTACTAAATTATGTAAATTATTAATCTGTTTTTTTAGTTTTAGAGATACACCGCGGAAACAGGCCCTTCGACTCACCGAGTCCCCGCTGACCAGCGATCACCCCGTACACTAGCACTATCCTACACGCTACGGACATTATTGGACAATTTTTACCAAAGCCAATTAACCTACAGTCTTTTGGAGTGTGTGAGGAAACCGCAGCACCCGGAGAAAACCCACGCGGTCACAGGGAGAGAAACTCCATACAGACAGCACCCATAATCAGGATCGAACCCGGTGGTCTCTGGCACTGTAAGGCAGCAATTCTACCACTGCACCACCGTGCCACCCTAATTTCATTTGTTCACAGAATGTGAATATCACCGGCAAAGTTGTCCATCTGTCCCTGAATGGCTGGGGCAGGTAAGCATGAATCACATTGGTGGGTCTGAACTAACATAGGGCATTCATGATAAGGACTGCAGATTGCCCTCTCTGAAGGACATTAGCGAACCAGATGGGATTTTACGACAATCCAGAGGTTTCATGGTTACCTTTACTGAGACTAGCTTCTGTTTTTAAAATTCCGGCTTTTTTAACGACTTGAATTGAAACTCCCCAGCTGCCAAGTTGGGATGTAAACTCGTATCTCTGGATCAATGACCCAGAACCCTCACTGCTGGTCCTGTTACTTAACCCCTACACTACCATATCCCTTATCATGATGCTGGTACTGCAAACTCATTGCTATCTTTGATTTCATGAGCTGAGCTTAATGAACAAGAGTATGTAAGTTCCTTACTAATGCTCAATAACCAACCATCCCTGCCACTACCACAATTCTTCTTTCATTCAACATTTCCTTGATGTCAACAATTTTCCATTGCAACCAAACATAGTAGGAGTGTTTTTGGCCTGCCACATACACGGCTGCAGCGGACTGGAGAGGAATGCATATTGAGGGAGATGTACAGCAATTGTACAGTAGCAGGCAGAATAGTGGCACAGCTAGTATAGCTACTGCCTCACAGCGCCAGAGACCCGGGTTTGATCCTGATCTCGGGTGCTGTCTAGTGCGGAGTTTGCATATGCTCCCTGTGACTGGGTGCTCCCGTTTCCTCCTACATCCCAAAGATGTGCGGGGTTGTAGGTTAATTGGCATCTGTAAATTGCGCCTTGTGTGTAGGGAGTGGATGCAAAAGTGAGATAACATTGAACTAGTGTGAACGGGCGATCGATGGTCAGTGTGGACTCGGCGAGCCGAAGGGCATGTTTCCATGCTGTATCTCTAAACTAAACTAAATAAAACTGTACAGCAACACTACGCACCTTTCTCCCTCCCATCCACAGGTGGCATAACTACTTAGACAAATTAGAAAAAGCCTTCTATCAATGTGAACCAGCCAACATGGAGTTTATCAAATATGCCTTACAGCACCAGAGACCCAGATTTGATCCTGACCTCGAGAGCTGTCTGTGTGGAATTTGCACGTTCTCCCTGTGATCATGTGGATTTTGTCCAGGTACCGTTTCCTCACATGTCCCAAAGACGTGCAACAAAAAAGACAATTAACAAAAGGTTAATTGGCCTCTGTAAATTGCCCTAGCGTGTAGTGAATGGATGCAAAAATGGGATAACATAGAACTAGTGTGAATACATGAATTTTAGGGGCTGGAATTCCAAAATATAGAAGTAGGTATATTCACTGATGATTCTCTCGAGAGTATGTTCAGCAGCATTGACAACTCCTAAGATAATAAAGCAATCCCGTACAAAATGCAAAAGCCTTGGACAATATTCAAGTCTAGACTGGCAAGTGGCAAAAAACATGCATACTACACAAGTGCCAGATTATGACAATTTCCATGAGAAAATCCAGCTATCACCCCTTGACATTCAATGGCAATACCATCACTGAGTCCCCCACTATCAATATCCTGAGGGTTACCATTGCCCAGAAACTGAACTGAAATAGCCGAATATTCAATGTGGCTACATCAGCCGATCATACAGTCATTAGTCCAATTTGCCTACACCAACCAACATGTTCCATCTACACTAGTCCCACCTGCCTGCGTTTGGCCCATATCCCTCTAAACCTGTCCTATCCATGTCCCTGTCCAAATGTTTTTTAAATGTTGTAATAGTACCTGCCTCAACTACCTCCTCTGCCAGCTTGTTCATATACCCACAACCCTTGGTGTAAAAAAGTTGCCCCTCATGTTCCAATGAAATCTTTCCCCCTTCATTTTATACCTATGTCCTCTGGTTCTTGATTCTGAGATGCTTAAAGCCCTGATTTGAGAAACTCACCTCCTATCTCACCAATACCAGATTCAAGTCAGGAGTGTGATGAAATAATCTCCATTTATTCAGGTCAGGAGTCTGAAGAAGAGTCCCAAACTGAAGTGTCACCTATCCATGTTCTCCAGAGATGCTGCCTGAGTTACACCAGAACTTTGTGTCCATTCACCGTTGCTTGGTCTAGATACTGGAACTCTCTCCCTGACAACACTGTGGGTATACCCACACCATGAGCTCTGCATGAGGACAATGAGGGCTGGGCAATCAAATGTTGGTTCAGCCTGTGAAGCCCACATTCCTTGAAAGAATATTGAAACAAATTCCAGAAACAAAGACAATAGACAATAGCCAATAGGTGGAGGAGTAGGCTATTCGGCCCTTCGAGCCAGCACCACCATTCACTGTGATTATGGCTGACTTGGTTGGCCAGGAAATTACTACACAGCAGTCTGTTCTGAGCAGAGACGTCGGCGAGCGAGAGGGACGTTGGACAGGTAACGCACCCAAAGTCACGTCTGTCAGCGGGACAGGTAACGGTCCCGAAGGCTCGTCTGTCAGCGGGACAGGTAATGCGACCGAAGGCTCGGCGGACGCTGTAACCCAGAGGGAGCTGGAGATGTTGGATGTGAGGAGTTTGGGCTGGTAGGCCGGTCAACCGGGGTAATGCCTTCAATGCCTTAAAGGTAGACTGCAGGAGGCGCCCTCCAGGTAGGGTTGCCAACTTTCTCACTCCCAAATAAGGGATAAATTCCCGAAGACATAAAGTACAGAAGGCCTTCGTCGAGTCACCGTTGACGGGCTTAACTCACGTCTTTTTTGCTTCTCATTGCTTGTTATAGCTGCATACTTTTCTTTTTTGCAGGTTTATCTATATTTGCACATGCCAAGCCGACCGATCAACACCAGACGTTACTGAAACTTTTGTTTGGCAGGAATTGGCAAAATATAGCGTACAACTGATGCGCATAAGGGGCCCTGTGATTGGATGATGGGTGAATCACTCGTGCGTGGTGCCAACAGCGCCAGCAACACGCACGCACGCTGTTGTATCAGATCTAGGATCTGTCTGTAAGTGTGCCCTCTGGTGATTACAGAGTACAGATGCTCCTCGACTTACGATGCTTCGACATACGATATTTTGACTTTACGATGGTGCAAAGCGATACACATTCAGTAGAAACCGTACTTCGAATTTAGAATGTTGATCTTTTCGACGCACCATGCGTGCAACTGATGCACGGAAAGTGACAGGACGCCAACCAAGTAACCAAGTACGGGGCAATTCGTTGACCAACTCGGCCGTGGCTGGGTGAATGATGAGTTGGCCCGGGTGCTGGACTGCACACAAAGCCCAGCCGGCGGACCAGCTGATGTGTTTTGGCCCGGGTGCCGGACGTCGCTTGCAAAGTCCGGCGCCCGGACCAAAAATCCTCAGCTGGCCCGCCGGCTGGGCTTTGGGTTCTGCTGCACACAAAGTCCAGCACCCCATCCAACTCCATGAGAAGGAGGTGGTATTTAAGAAAGAACTGCAGATGCTGGTAAAATCGGAGGTAGACATAAAATGCTGGAGAAACTCAGCGGGTGAGGCAGCATCTATGGAGAGAAGGAATTGGCGACATTTCAGGTGTCGGCGGTAAGCGAAGGTCCGAAGGTCGGACAGCTGGTCGGGCTGCTGACCGACGGGGCCACTCCATGGGCTGCACTACATCGGGACGGGTGAGGCTGGGGCCAGACGCGGCGCTCCGACCCGACAGTCCCCTCGACCCGAGTAGTAGCAGTCAAATACGGGATAAGGGCGGTCCCATATGGGACAAACCAATTTAGCCTAATATACAGGATGTCCCAGCTAATACAGGACTGTTGACAACCCTATTCACCAGGCCCTGAGGAGAGCAGTTACGTTGCAAAAAGAACATGGATGCTGCGGTTGATCAGAGGCAGAAGAAGGGCATGTTTGATCAGTATGTGAGGGAGAAGGCAACAAGAGGATAGGTTGCACACACACACACTCACACACATACGCACACGCACACACACACACATACTCACACCCACACACGCACACACTCTCACACACACACAGATTCACACACACACGCATTCACATACTCACTCACACCCACACACGCACACACTTACACACACACACTCACTCTGAAGAAGGGTTTCGGCCTGAAACGTTGCCTATTTCCTTCACTCCATAGATGCTGCTGCACCCGCTGAGTTTCTCCAGCACTTTTGTCTACCTTTGATTTTCCAGCATCTGCAGTTCCCTCTTAAACACTCTCACACACACACTCACTTACATCCACACACGCACATACTCACACCCACACACACACACACACACACACACACACTCTCACACACACACACACTCACACACACACTCACTCACTCCCACACATGCACACATACGCGCGCACACACACATGTACTCACTCACACACACTCACTCACATTCGTTCTTGACTACGGGTGCTGTCTGTACGGAGTTCGTACTTTCTCCCTGTGTTAGCGTGGGTTTACTCCGGGTGTGCTGGCTTCCTTACAATTCCAAAGACATGCAGTGTTGTAGAGTAGTTGGCTTCTGTAAATTACCTCCTGTATGGTGCATGCAAAAGAGGAATAACATAGAATTAGCATAGAGGTGATCGATGGTCAGCACGGACTTGGAGGGCCAAAGGGCCGGTTTCCATGCTATATCTCCAAACTGAACTAATCTATATTACTAAAAGTAAGATCTTGACCACTTCCTGTGTTTCCTTGTCATGATTTTTGAAAAAACGCTGCCACTTACGGCTGTGAATTTTTGGCCATCTTATAGGTATGTTACAATACTTACCTTCAGCGGTGCTGCAATTCTGTCACTGGCCGTGTGCGCGATTTTGGCGCCATTGAGGGGGGGGCAGGGTTAAAACGCGGGTTTCTCCTACCTTGTCCTGGTTTATATTTCGTTGGAGTGCAAGCTTTTGCTGAAGAATCGTTCCGACGGGCGTTCTGTGTATTTTTTTTTTAAATCGCCCAACAATTTCAGCGCTGGAGTCATTTAAAAATCGGTTTCTAAAGCCGTCAACGCCGACAACAGGGACGGATTTCACGCATGGGACAGGTAAACGAAAGCTGTTTATTTTATGTATAAAAGTGCTCCTTAAGATGCCTTTAATTTACATTTTAAGTTGCGAAACGGTGATTTTTTTCCCCCATACGAACCGGCAGTATTTTTCATGCCGATACGGGTTTAAATTCACCACAACCGCAACGTTCCAAATGATCGCATTCCAGAAAAACCCACTCGCAAGATGATTTAAATGCCCATTAATTTACAGGTATTAAACAGGTATTCCTTCCATTTGGCTTATAAATCCATGACAATGAGATTTTAAAATCATGTTATATTGTGAATTACATAGAAAATACATAGAAAATAGGTGCAGGAGCAGGCCATTCGGCCCTTCGAGCCTGCACCGCCATTCAATATGATCATGGCTGATCATCCAACTCAGTATCCCGTACCTGCCTTCTCTCCATACCCCCTGATCCCTTTAGCCACAAGGGCCACATCTAACTCCCTCTTAAATATAGCCAATGAACTGGCGTCAACTACCCTCTGTGGCAGAGAGTTCCAGAGATTCACCACTCTCTGTGTGAAAAAGTTTTTCCTCATCTCGGTCTTAAAGGATTTCCCCCTTATCCTTAAGCTGTGACCCCTTGTCCTGGACTTCCCCAACATCGGGAACAATCTTCCTGCATCTAGCCTGTCCAACCCCATAAGAATTTTGTACGTTTCTATAAGATCCCCTCTCAATCTCCTAAATTCTAGCGAGTATAAGCCAAGTCTATCCAGTCTTTCTTCATATGAAAGTCCTGACATCCCAGGAATCAGTCTGGTGAACCTTCTCTGCACTCCCTCTATGGCTATAATGTCCTTCCTCAGAATTCTTGTGTGTATGTTATTTGGACACTTAGGCTATTTAAAAATGTTAATCTATTCTTAAGAAATTGATAGATGTTTAGATCTAGTAATTGAATTTTGTAATTAGCTACAATTAGGTTAACTAATTATATGCTTTAATTTCATGTCATCTAAGTAAGATTGTTTCATTTTTGTTTCAGAATGCTTCAATCTATAATAACTGAAAATTTCTTTCAGGTCTCTTAATTTTTAAGAAAGTTATGGGCTTTTTACTGTCCTCGATCACAGCTTTTGTGTTAAGTCAATGGAAAAGCAATAGGGAACAAGATGCTAATTTCCGAGTATGAAAATGGCCATAACATTTTTAATACTGAAGATATGAAAGTGAATTAGGTGTCAAATTAAACTTCTTTTTATGCTTTATCAGATGGGATAAATTACAGACTTGATATTTAAAATCTCAAAATGTTGTAACATTGCTACATCTTACTCAGAGTCCCACTCCGCTGCGCAGGACAAGAGGATTTTTCCCATCGATGAAAAATAAAAGAGTTATTAATGTTTTAAAATTGTTGACATTCTCTCTGCTGCCCCTGCTGGTGGGAGGGGGAGGGACTATACAACCTGGAAGTGTTGTGCCTCATTCAGTCTCTGCAAGATGGAGGAAACAAGAGGGCCACGTCTCTCTGAGCTGTGAATAACACTGAACACATGTCTACTCAACTGTGAGTGCCCTTAATGTGGTTTGGAAATGAAAATGTGGTTACTTTGAAATGCTGCACTGCAAATGGTTGTAGGTGGCGGCACCGCTTTGAAATGCTGCACTGCAAATGGTTGTAGGTGGCGGCACCTGCTTTGAAATGCTGCACTGCAAATGGTTGTCGATGGCAGCACCTCCTTTGAAATGCTGCACTGCAAATGGTTGTCGGTGGCGGCACCTGTTTTGGAATGCTGCACTGCAAATGGTTGTCGGTGGCGGTAGCTGCTTTGAAATGCTGCACTGCATGTGGTTATCGGTCGTGGTAACTGCTTTGAAATGCTGCACTGCAAGTGGTTGTCGGTGGCGGTAACTGCTTTGAAATGCTGCACTGCAAATGGTTGTTGGTGGTAACTTGACAACTTCCTGTTTGCACTTTATATTGATTTTAGATAAAATGCTACCACTTACGGCTGTGATTCACCCTGCTAGTCCACCAGCCGTGAGTGAGCTGCCAGCACATGAGGCTTGAGTGACTGAGTTGTCACCCCAAGAATCCATTTGGCCCATAATGTCCATACTAGCCCTCTGGAAACCAGTCCCTTCAGCTGACAATACCCATACTAGCACTCCAGAAAGCCCCCCCCCCCCCACCTACTGGCCACCAATATTGGAATTGGTGGAGAGGTGGAATATTGCGTTGAGGGTCCAGCCCTCCCATGTGAACATGGGACCCAACGGGTCCCACTTAATCTAGTCTGATCTAAAAATGTCTTGGCAATATAGTTTTTGTATAACCACACTTTTAAAATTCGTGTAATTCTTAACACCATGGCTCGCAAAGTTGAATAGCTTTATGTCACAAACAAACCTGGTAAATGTAATTTGTGCATCATACCTTGGTTAAAACCTGCAAATTTAGTTAAAGTGTTTCAACAACATTTAAATCCTGCATGCAAATTGCAACACTTTAAACATTTAGTACTTATTGCTCTGACACTCTTAAGATTTTGCTGGATTTTAATGGAGTGCAGATGAAGTGAAATTTCAAACTCTATGAGATATTCATAAACGTTGTATATTTGTTATATTGGATACATGTTTATTTAGAAATCATAACTACAAGTTTCAGATATGTATATAACTAAAAGTCTCATCTTGACCACTTCCTGTCTGCGCTCTATATTGATTTTAGAAAAAAAGCTACCATATATCGCTATGATGTTTAGCCATCTTACTCAGAGTCCTCCTCCGCTGAGGCAGCCCCGAGGATTTTCCAGATTGATGAAAAATAAAAAAAGTTATGAATGTTTTAAAAAACTTGAGATCAGCTGATTGGTCCTCTCGCCTGTCAACCACCATGATGAAGGTAACGCCCCTTCCGGGGGGGCAGGTTTATAAAACCCTGGATGCCTGGACGTGAGTCAGTCACTCTGGAAGATCACGAGGGACAGGCCACAACTGTGATTCTGCTGTGAGTCAACTGAACTGTGAGTCTTCTGAACTGTGAGTCGGCAATGTACTTGCAATAAATGATTTGTTAGCCCTCAATGAAAATAAAATGAGTTGTTTGGCCTGCCCTGTGCTTGAAATGAAATGGAAATGGAAATGGAAATGAGTTGTTTGGCCTGCCTGAAACCACTCATTTCGGCCCACAATGCCCCTATTAGCCGAGAAACCAGTCCTTTTTGCCCCCAAATGCCCGTATTAGCCCAGGAAGAGCATGTTGGCCCAAAAGGCCAGTGCCAGGCCAGGAAAAGTCCAGAAAAAGTGCCTTTCACTGAGATTTCACTGAGATTTTTTTTTTAAAGACTCCCTTCAGCCCATCAGGCCTGTACTAGCCCAGGAGGAGTCCCTTCAGCCCATCATAAGTATTCCCCCTGCAAGTATTAAACCACCCCAGTATTTTTCTCCCTCCCTTCATTGGCTCCCTGTGAGATCCAGGCCAGGATAGACTTTCCTCCTTCATTGCTGTGATCTGCAGAAATAGATGAAAATTGATTCTCCTCCCTCTCCCCCTTCTCTCTCACAGAGTCTCTCACCTGTTTTGGGCAGAATTTCTGGCAGTTTCTGAGCTGCCAGCCTACCAACCCTGAGTGACTGAACTGCCAGTCCACCAGTCCTGAGTGACTGAGCTGCCAGCCCACCAGGCCTGAGTGACTGAGCTGTCAGCCCACCAGGCCTGAGTGACTGAGCTGCCAGCCCACCAGTCCTGAGTGACTGAGCTGCCAGCCCTCCAGGCCTGAGTGACTGAGCTGCCAGCCCACCAGGCCTGAGTGACTGAGCTGCCAGCCCACCAGGCCTGAGTGACTGAGCTGCCAGCCCACCAGGTCTGAGCGACTGAGCTGCCAGCACATCAGTCCCGAGTGACTGAGCAGCCAGTCCACCAGGCCTGAGTGACTGAGCTGCCAGCCCTCCAGGTCTGTGTGACTGAGCTGCCAGCCCACCAGGCCTGAGTGACTGAGCTGCCAGCCCACCAGGTCTGAGCGACTGAGCTGCCAGCACATCAGGCCTGAATGACTGAGCTGCCACCACACCAGGCCTGAGTGACTGAGCTGCCAGCCCACCAGGCCTGAGTTGCTGAGCAGCCAGCCCACCAGGCCTAAGTGACTGAGCTGCCAGCCCAAGAATCCATTCAGCCCACTATGTCCATACTAGCCCTCTGGCAACCAGTCTCTTCGGCCCACAACACCCATACTAGCGCTCCAGAAAGATCCCCCCCCACCCACTGTCCACCAATATTGGAATTGGTGGATAGGTGGAATATTGCTTTGTGGGACCTGCCTCCCATGTGAAAATGGGACCCAACGAGTCCCACTTAGTCTAGTACATATTAGATTCATACTGTGTAAGAAAGAACTGCAGATGCTGGTTTAAATCGAAGGTAGACACAAAATGCTGGAGTAACTCAGGGGAGTGGGCGGGATGCCAGAGATGCTGCCTGTCCTGCTGAGTTACTCCAGCATTTTGTGTCTACCTTAGAATTCATACTCTCAGGCACAACAAGCAATGAATTATGTTACCAGAAAAATTATTATATATTTCCCCATTTTCTCCTGATTATGGAGTGATTTCTCATATCATGTATTGGCGAGCTGCCCTAAAGTAACTCAAGGTAGTTAATGGTCATTATTATGGTGAACTTTGTGTGAAAGAATATCACAGAGTACAGTTAATGAGCATTAAATTAAAAGCTCAAATAGATTATTTTTGCACAAAATTGAATTGAAAACACAAAGTGCAAATACTGAATGGCCCCCAATATTGGGCGTTTAAGAAAGTTTCCTTTTCAACGTGTGTAGCTTTTCTGGTAACTGAACTTGCCCAAGAATTCCCTGGTGTGATGGTAAGAGACCTTTGAGTTACTACCACTTCCAGTCCAAATCACGCCACGGCCTATAACCATATAACTACCAGCATGAACTGCAGCAGTAATAAGATGCTGCCCATGTTTACAAGAAAGGATGATGCCTGAAGTTCCTGTACCAGCGCTAATCTTGTTGTTAATTTACACTAAGCAAAGTGGACCCAGGAGATGAATATTATCTTAGGATTGCTGTAACATGGGATAATCCTGAAGTACAAACATGAATGAGTTGATTAAAATAAAACAGCCTACTGTACTGAATAGGCTATTGATATGGAGGGGAAGCAGACACTGTTCATATTTTTCTCACATCTGGGCTTGTGGCCACTTCTTATGGCCTCCATGAGCAAAGACTGCCGTACTATAAACAACTGTGCTCAGTCACATTTGAAATCTGTGACCTTTTGCTTCTTACTGATCTGAATAGGAAGCAGAATTTTATAATGATATTAATTCATTATACAAATATGCCTCAACTGGGAAGTTCCTGCTTTTGAGCGACTGAAACTGCTTGAGTGAGTGGATTTTTCTTTTCAATCAGCATTTATTTTAATCACTTCAAGAGCACTATTTATTCGACCACTAAAGGACAAGTTTTGAAAAAAAAATTGTTGGAGTAGCAGAATTGCAGAATATTGTATATGTTCGTTATGAAAACCACAATGTGTCGGGTAAAGAAAAAATAGGCCTCATAAACATTTAAAAGACAAGCCTTCCATTCTTGGCTTGCAGCAATTCAATCGATTCGAACTGTGGAAAATCATGACATTAAGTTTTAACTTAAACAGAGCATAGAACATAGAACTGTACTGCTCAGCACAGCACAGAAACAGGGCCTTCAGCCCACAGTGTCTGTCCTAAACATGATACCAAATTAAATTAATCCCTGCTGCCGGCAAACGCCACCTTGCTCCATTCCAGGCATATCCATGGACCTATCTAAAAGACTTCTAAATGCCACTATCGTATCCTTCTCCGCCACCAACCCCAGCAACACATTCCAGGCACTCACCACCCTCTGTGTAAAAAACTTGTCCCGCACATCTCCTTTCAACTTTGCCCCTTTCAGCTTAAAGCTATGCTGTCTGCTATTTGATATTTCCATCCTATGATAAAGGTTCTGACAGTCTACCGTATCAATGTCAAACTATAGATTATTGAGCCAAACTATTTAGACAGAAGTTACAATGTTGCCAATGATAGAACTCCTATTTTGAATTTACAGATCTGCAAACATTGCTTCCCATCATCAAAGCTGTTTCTATGATTTGTGTGCTAGAACCTATAATACCACACACCACTTTATCTTTAGCACATGTGATGACAGGCTGGCTCGATCTGGAGTGAGATAATGACTACTTCCCCAATTTTTATTGGCTTTGAGTGCCAAGATCTTTGGCTGTTCACACAGTTACCGATGGATCTGATAGCTCAGACTTCCTTTCCAAACGAAACACTCTGAATGGCATTCAACCATTTGCAAAAAAAACCCACCATTTGCTTTAAGCGAAAAAATAAAAGTGATCATATCATTTTATTTTTAGCTGAGATTTAACTGCATTCCTGTGAAACTTTTCCATTTCCAAAGCAGCCTGAGCTCAGCGGGGTTTCTCGGAATGACTGGGGATCTGGGCACAAATGTACGAAACCACAGTGATATTTGTAACTTAAATGTGTTTCAAGCAACTGCATTAATACCACATCGCATTCTTGCCTTCCTTTTTTTGCTGATTGCACATTGTCACCACTTCCGAACTATCCACTGTTATTGAAATACTATGAACTTCACATTTTTGCATAACACTCTGGTGATATCATATTAAAAGAAAACTGTTTCCATCCTAGTCCAAAAAAGTAAAGAAAGCCAACTATGTTAACTCCATTATACTCCTGCTCCAGTTCCTACTCATTTTTCTGGAAGCAGCTGTTGCTGCAATCTCCCTTTAGACACATAAATTTGATTTGTGGATTCTGTGAGATTTTTGAGCAAAATAAACCATTCCAAGAGTGGAAAATCAGAGGCAGTATACTATACTCCAGGAAAACACAGCACTTAAAAAAATTAGCTGCTCATTTTAATAGTAATAAATGTGTTCATTTGAAGAATGATTGAAAAATGGGCTGCCATTTTAAAATTAAGATCTATAAACAGGAAAACATCCATTATTTTGGATTTTGGCACAGATTGCAATAACATTAGCAAGTACTAAAATGAATTTGAAGGTGTCAAAGTGAAGAGTGATATATCATATTATGTTGCCCATAGCCACTACACTGCACTCAAAGGCTGGCTCGTTTGAAAAAATCCCATAAAATGAGCTGTAAATCTCAGGTCAGAAATAAGCTGACTGTACAGTTCAAGAATTCATAAAAGCAGAGAACCATGTGGAAGTTTGGCAACCTTGACTACAAGCAGGAGAGCAGTGATAATTACGATAGACACCTGAATTTAGCTGAGCCCAAATCAGTTCAGTTCAGTTTAGTTTATTGTCACGTGTACCGAAGTACAGTGAAAAGCTTTTGTTGCATGCTAACCAGTCAGCAGAAAGAAAATACATGATTACAATTGATCTATTTACCGATTGTAATCATTGTAATCAAAACTAGTTTTCTAAACGCGATGTGATACTGAACATTTTGCAATTGTTAAAACTTCATAGTTTGTCATTTATTAGACACAAATTTCATTGCACCTGCCTTGTTGGCAGTAAAGTGATCGGAAAGAAGAGATGGACCAAACTCAGATTTAATAACTTAGCTTATGACTCGCATTCATGAACCCAATAGCAGAGTCATTCATATTTCTGTCCCTATTTGGAAATGCTATGCATCCCTACATTGTAAACTTGTTCTGATCTGTTACTCGTCATTACTTCTACTATGATCTATTCCACAATGATTGTGAAACATATTGCACTGTAAGATTTTCTCAGTATGTTCCTCCTTCTCTATTCTCTCCCCTCCTCAGTGATGCTCCTGCATGGTATAGCGTGGGAGTAGCATGTTGGGGGGTAGGGAACAGATGGGCTGTGGGTCACTGAACAGTTGGTGTTCCTGCAGGCTCTTCATGGTAAAAGCTTAAAACTCTCAGAGGCAATGTCTACATGCATGTAGATAAAACATTTATTGCTATTTCTGAAGGAGGGGTTTAAGAATTGGTTGTGATAATACTTGCAAACCTTCTGCACCAGTTACATTCTCAACTACAGTGAAGGTCACAACCTGAATGAACCTATTGCTCACAAGATAGGGGAACATTTCCTCCATTTTGGCGATGCTTTGGGTCTGGAATGATCTCCCTCCAGTTGACTGTGATTAGTTCATATTGTGAGGTGAATTATCCTGCAAGACGAAGGTGAAATGTAGATGCAAGCGACTGGAAATGCTGCAATCTTCAGCAGCTAAGGCAGCGTGAAGAACCAGCAGCATCATCTGTCCCTTTCTCTCCACAGATGCTGCCTGGTCTGCTGAGTTTCTCCAGCAGTTTGGTGTTTGCTTCCACAGAAGGCAGTGGAGGCCAATTCACTGGATGTCTTCAAGAGAGTGTTAGATTTGGCTCTTAGGGCTAACAAAATCAAGGGATATGGGGAAAAAGCAGGGACACAGTACTGATTTTGAATGATTTTGGATGAACAGCCATGATCATATTGAATTGCGGTGTTAGCTCGAAGGGCCGAATGGCCTACTCCTGCACCTATTTTCTATGTTTCTATGTTTCAGACAAAGGTGAAAATTGTTTTCAAAGTACCATGGTGACATGGCATTCATGGTTCAACTGTGCCTGTGCATATGATGAGCTAAGTGAGTTGCTGAGAGGGATTAAGGAAGGAAGGAGAGCTTGAAGGCTGCTATGATGGAATAGTTGCCTGTATGGTGTGTTGACATCCTAGGGGTTTGAGGAGTGCAGCTGAGAGTGTTTCAAGGCAGCATAGGTTTAGAGTTTAGTTTAGAGATTAGTTTTGTTTAGTTTAGAGATACATCATGATCTACAACATGATACAAAAGATCTTCGGCCCACCGAGTCCATGCCAACCATCCATCACCCCTTCACATTAGTTCTATGTTATTCCACTTTCTCATCCACTTCCTGCACACAAGAGGAGAATTACAGAGGCCAATTAACTTATGGCCCCACGCATCTTTGGAACGTGGGAGGAAACTGGAGCACCCAGAGGAAACCGTTGAGGTCACAGGGAGAACGTGTAAACTCCACACAGACAGCACTCAAGGTCAGGATCGAATACAGGTCTGTGACACTGTGAGGCTGAAGCACTACCAGCTGTGCCACTATGCCGCTCCTATGAAATACAGTTCAAAATGTCTGAGAATCAACCTTGCCACATCAGGTAAAGTCATGGAATTTCTTATTTTATTGGTTCCCTACCCAGAGGTAAGGCACTCAATAACACATTCAAATTGAGCTCCGACTGCTCAGCTGAAATTGGTTGTTGTTACAAGAATGTTTCAGATACCTGGTAAGGAAAGAGAGAAGAGAAAAGCTGTATGTCCCACCTTTTTTCCAATATTCATTGTTAACCATGAGGAGATGATCTGCCCACCCAAGCCTCTGTCAAGGATGCCTTAGCTTCCCCATCAACCCTAGAAGCGCTTAAACAGAATTTCCCTCATTTAAATTCTCTCCGAATATCATTCTTGTTTGGCTCCCTCAGACTCCAGAATTTAGAAATGAGCTTAATCGACTTCTCATAGCTCCAGATGTCGTCATTAAATATTTCATTGATTTCTCCTGCCTGTTAACAGACGACAAAGGCATTAAGAGAAGAATCATTTTAACTTTAACCTTCCAAGAAGGAAGCCAAAAGGTGTGACTGGCCTCCTAATGATACATATATCCAAAAATGATCATTGTGAGATGGCTTTCTCCGTAACCATGCCCATGCAGAGGAGGGATTGCAGATTGGATATCGTGCTATATACGCTTCACAATATTCAACACATTACTCTAATAAAGATGTGCGATTGTTTGCTGGAATTGTATTAGAGTCATAGAATGATACAGCATGGAAACAGGCCCTTCAGCCCAACTTGCCCACACCTGCCAACATGTCCCAGCTACACTAGTCCCACCTACCCGCGTTTGGCACATATCCCTCCAAACTCATCCTATCCATGTACCTGTCTAACCATTTCTTAAATGCCGGGATAGTCCCTGCCTCAACTACCTTCTCTGGCAGCTTGTTCCATACATACACTGCTCTATGTGTGAAAAAGTTACCCCTCAGATTCCTATTAATTTTTCCCCTTCGCCTTAAACCTATGTCCTATAGTCCATGAATCACCTACTCTGGGCAAGAGACACTGTGCATCTACCCGATCTATTCCTCTCATGATCTTAAACACTTCTATAAAATCACCCCTCATCCTCCTGCGCTCCAAGGAATCGAGTCCCAGCCTACTCAACCTCTCCCTATAGCTCAGAACTTCTAGTCCTGGCAACATCCTCGTAAATCTTCTCTGAACCCTTTCCAGCTTGACAGCATCTTTCCTATAACACAGTGCCCAGAACTGAACACAGCGTTGGCACTAAAATTAGCATTGTTTTAGCACACCAAAAATGGGAGCAATGCGATTTATGGGAACAGATATTTCTCTGGTGAGGATTAAAGTTGGATAAAACTTAAGTAATCCAATGTATCAATTCAGCACAGGAGCAGCCTGTGAATTATTAATGAACAAGGAAGGGCATTACCGATTCTTTAAGCTGCTAAATGTAAATTAATTGATTAGACTGTTCAGCTGCTTAAGGGCCTGTCCCACTTAGGCGATTTTCAGGCAACTGTCGGCAACTGTCGGCGACAGTCACAGTCATAGCGAAAAACCGGCTTCTCGGGACCCACCCTACGACGATGTCTACGACAAGCTACCACCTAGTCGACGTCAAGCTACGACAAGCTACGTCAACCGGCGACACAATTCCTCGCGACTTGGGACGTCCACCTACGACCACACCTACGACAACCTTCGACCACACAGGCGACAACTTACGACAATTGAAGTCAACTTACGCCCACCCGCGACAAGATACGACAAGCTACGACATTGTCAGCGACAACTGAAGACAACTGAAGACAATTCAGTCGCCAGTACCTGTCGCCGGTTGACGTAGGTCACCAATGGAATTCACCGAAGTTCGCACCCGCCGAAAACTAACGTCACCTGGCGTCATCCTGGCGATAACCTATAATAATATATTTTACTTCGGAGTCACGTGAGTGACTACGTGAAGAAGGCCGGCCAGGCGCATGCGCGTCATTACGCCTATCGCATTGCGCAAAGTCGGACTGGCAGGCACGCTGTTCCTGCCAGCGGTAAGTTTAAACCTCAAGGTAAGTTTTTAAACCTATTCCCAGGTTATGTTTTCTTTTGCAGGATTCTCTGTTTACAGAGTTTTCCTGTTGAATTTCGGGGCGAAGTCCGGACGGGCCACGGGGAAACCTTTATGGACCACAGGGAAGCCCAGTCACGGACCACAGGGAATCCCGGTCATGACCTCGGGGAATCCCGGAAACGGACCGCGGGGAACCCGCTACGGAGACCGCGGTAGTGCGGGTAGCGAGCAGCGGTCAAATTCGCCTTCTGAGTCGCTGGAGGTGGAGCCAGCGGCTTCAGACTGGTGCCGGTAGCACCTAGGCAACCCCGCTTGGAGGGTAGCCACGTAATTATATCTCCCTCTCTGAGGAGGGGAGCGTAGGGAAGAGGCCCATTGACTCAAACGAGTCGGGCCAGGAGGATTCCTGATGGAGAGGATCCCCTCCTTCATGGGTAACATCTTTGAACGTTCAATCCCACATGGAGCACCTGATGGAGAGGTGCTCCATGATGATATACTCCAAAGGAGGGAGTTATCACCGCGGGTCTCCTCAGGGGCCCACGGCAACGGAACCTTTTACAAGGCTGCACGATGTCTCCCTCTCTGAGGATGGGAGCATTTGGGGTCAGTTCCTGGCTGACTTAGAGCAAAAATCCTAATATAGGTCCGTGGGAGGGGCCATGTCAGCGCAGGTATCCTCAGGGGCCTGCGGCAGCACCTGTTTTCAGGGCTGCCTACGGATCTCCCTCTCCGTGGAGGGGAGTGCGAGGAAATACTCGCAAGCGAAGGGGTTACTGCCGGATAAATTGGTTCCAGCCGTTGGCAGAATACCCGGAAGGGGCCAGAGTTTCCCTCACGCTACAAGTGCCGGCAGTGAACAGCGCTATCAGGGGTGACATTGGAGGACATGAAACCAGCCGCCGAATCTTCTCTTCAGGTAAGACTTATCCAACAGGTATACCTGGATGAGGAAGCAAAAGCTATCGGCCTAATCAACATGCCGACGACGAACAAAGCTTCATGGTATCGGCGACGACACACCCCACGCCTCATCGGCAGTAAGCAGTTCACTGAAACTGGTCGCAGCTTGATAGCTGGGTGGAGGCCAAGGTCCAAGCCGGTCTCAGGAAATATGGAACCCACATACACTACCATTCCTACTCTCCAATCAAGACGGGAATAGAACCCACATCCGGGGCCGTTGGGCTTACCATAGACCACCGGTAACCATGGAGGTAGGTGGGTCTGGTTCTTCCGAAACATGGGGTAGTGGACCATTTACAAGTTGGTAATATTTACTATTGGTTTGTACAAATGACAATGATAACATGAGATTCAGATCAGTTATATACTAAAATGATAACATGAGATTGGGTTATTATTGCACAGTATACTGGGGTACCAAGCTTGGCTTGGAATTGGGGCCAGAGTCTTTCGAGGCAGACTCAGTATTACGGCCAGGATTGCCTTCCGAGACAAGCTCGGAAATTGGCCAGAGTTGTCTTTCGAGGCAAGCTCAGATTTATGGCCGGAGTAGCCTTTCAAGGCAGGCCCAGTATTATGGCCAGAGTTGTCTTTCGAGGCAGGCTCAGTTTTATGGCCAGGATCACCTTTGGAGACAGGATCAGGAATCTGGCCAGAGTTGTCAATTCAAGGCAGGCACGAAATTATGGCAAGCGTGGCCTGTTCATTGTGAAAGATGGAGGATGTTGGTTTAAAATTGATTTAACTCGCATGTGCGACATAGATTTTGCAGTATATGGAACTTCGTTACTGTCTAACAAACTGATTTCCTTAGGATCTTTATGGCATGCATCAATTTCAAAGTTGAATACTTTTCAGGTCCCATTCACAGGGATCCCAGGAGTCATTTTGGAATTTAACTGGATGGGGCAATGATAACAGTTAATGCGTTGCAAATGGGCTAACTTCAGCTCCCTGATCATCTATCAATTACTAAACCGGTGCTGGGACTGCTCAGAGCTCAAAAACATTTGTTATGGCTTAACTGGATGATATTCTAAACGCTGCGTTTTCCTAAAATCAACTGTTTCAGCCGCAACTATATTTGAGAAATTGAGGTTCCTCCAGTTAAATTTAAGTTGATACCAACTACAGTTATTGATTATTCGGTTTTACCTTTAACTATTAATTATCTGTGACTCCGCCCTGGGGCAAGAGATTGGAATCAATAGAAGCCTGTAACAACCTTGATATGAAGCAGTCTTCTATTCATCAAGTGTAATTGGCAATGTAGCAGCTGTGTTTCAGCTGTGCAATTGGGTCTTTGCTTTATCTGAACTTTCAACGTGCAAAGTAGTAACCTCTCAAGTGCCATATAGGTCATTGTTAACGGATCTATGCTTTTACCAGCTGAAGCCACCAAAGTCACAATGGTGGACGAACAATATTCAGCATTGCTCCAGTAGTTTTGGTCAATAAATCTTCAGTTATTACAGACTGATGCTAGTGCTCTAAGATGGGAAATTACGAATGCCATCTCTAGTTACGGAGGCGAATGGGATTTGCATGAATTACCAATTCTTCAGTTATTGGTATCAACTACCTATAGACACTAGGTGCATACTATGGGTTAAAGGGTTATTGTGCGGATATGCATGCTCAGTTCCACGTTGATATACTGTGGTGGTGGCATATGTTGGTCACACGGGTGCAATGAAGCCAAAGTATCCTGTCATAATTTACCCAACTTTATTTGGCGCTGGTGTATCATCACGTAAAATCAATGACAACACAGAATGGATGTTGGATCACAAAGTATTTTATGACATTATGGCTCGATGGAACACCGAATATCGATATGTTTGCATCCAGGCTCATTCACCGGTTGTAAAGACATGTGGCATCACAGTGGCGAGAGATACATTCTCGCTACACGGGGGAGGAATGTTCTTTTATGTCGTTGCTCCATTTTTTGCCTCATCAGTTGGGTCTTGCAATAAATTCAGCAAGATCCCGCTTCAGGGTTTTCGTACTGTCTGACTGGCCTATGTAGCCATGGTTTCGCGCAATGTTGGGAATCATAGTAGAACCTTATATGGGGTTTCTAAACATAAAACTTTGCTGGTTCAGCCTGGGACTCAGGGAACCAGCCTCTGCATGATTAATCAAGTCATTGCCTTACAGAATCTGAGAAGACAGCTCCTGCGGCTCGGGGTGGCAGACCGATCCATGTGTGTTCTCACTGCAGAGTGCAGGGATAGCACCAAAAAAGCAGTACATGTCCTCTTCAGGAGATGGGAAGCGTTCTGTTTAAATGCTATGTTACATTTAGTATGGCACGGACACTGACGTCTTAGAGTTCATTTTCTATGGGCCCTTGACAATAAATTAAGTTATAGTCCCATTAACTGTGCCCAACCTGCTTTCTCATCATATTTGCTGCAGCGAGCGGGACCCGCTCTGTCCAGTTTATTAAGGATATCTTTACACAAATTCTCCCAGACCCAAGTACATGGAAGTATGGGATATTGACATTGTGTTAACATTACTTCACCAGGGGGCTCCAGCTATATCCCTAATTTTTGGCTCGGCTCTCATAAGGTAGTTATCCCCTTGGCACTGTTCTCAGCGCAATGGGTCCAGTCATTACATAAATTGCGAATGGACAGGATGGTTATGCCTGCTAATAATATAATATTTCATGTTTACGATTTAGTTACGCAGGGCAGCCCAGGGGTGTCAGGACTCAAACTAGTTCTCATGGCATACCCTATGCACCTTCGGTTATGTGTGGTCACACATTTACAACATTACATCAAGGTCACCTAGAGCCTTAGAGGCTCTCATACTACCTATGTAGTTAGTTACTAATGACCTCATAAGAAGGTATCAGTTCAGACCACCTCCAGTTGGTTAAAACGGGGTTCTGGCTTATACAGGAGTATACTAATTTTCTAATCTCACTCCACCAGGGCTGCTACTACATCAGCAGCAAGGGTTATGTACGGTCCTCTGGATCACATCCTGCCGACTGCAGGATGGTCTAACGTACGAGTTTCCAAACATTTTATTTTAACCCATTGCCAGACCAGGGGTATCTGCCAACTCTATTTAGGTTCTATTTCATAGTTTTCCCCCCGGATGAGAGGGGTTACTATTGTTATTATTTGTTCATTTATCAGCATCAGCATGTTTTAAATCTGTCATGTCTGTATGCATTATTAATGTTTTCCCTTATCTGTGGTAAACTGATGCAGTCGTGCTTGTGTGGACTTGTTTTTCCACGGCATGAAATCACAGAGCTTCAAAGTCTTCACGTAGTCACTCACGTGACTCCGAAGTAAAAATTAAACGAGAACTTACCAGTTTGTAGTTTGATCTTTATTTTATGAGGAGTTACGATGAGCGATTACGTACCCTCCGCTCCCAACCCTCGTATCATAAAGATCATCTGGTAGTTCTAGTCATCTCTAATCTTACTATGTTAGTTCAACTACTGTTATCTGTGATTTCACACCGCTGCTTTGAAGATTGACGCGCATGCGCCTGGACGGCCTTCTTCACGTAATTGCTCATCGTAACTCCTCATAAAATAAAGATCAAACTTCAAACTGGTAAGTTCTCGTTTAATCTTACTATTTTACGACGGAGTCACGTGAGTGACTACGTGAAGATTTCAAAGCTCTGTGATTTCATGCCGTGGACACGAGTCCATGCGTCACACACTGCGAGTTGGTCTCCATTTGTCGTCTTTTTGGAAACGTATGGTGCAAAACAGGTGTAAAAGCTAATCCGTGACTGCGGATGGTCAAGATTATAAATGATCTCCTTCTATTTTCTTTTCTTCTCATCTTTTCTTTTATTCTCTCTCTTCTATTTTCTATGTCTCAACTTTCTTATTTCATTCTTTATTTTTCTTTTTCACACACTACATATCTCACATTTTTCTATTTTTCATTATCTAACTTTTTTCTTTTTCTTCTTTATTTCAAAACATTTTAAAAATAAGAAGCTGTACATGAAAGGTATTATGAAAATATGATTGTATACAATTGTACTTACTTCTAATAAAATAAAAATAAAAAAATAATAAAAAAAAGAAGATCAAACTTCAAACTGGTAAGTTCTCATTTAATCTTACTATTTTATTGAATGATTATAGAGGTCTCATGCCCATACTCATCCCTTTTTCCACATATCTCTAGGACAGATGCTTCCACAGTGTTAAGCCCTTGTAGTGTACATATGTGTAAGTGTGCTTTAAGATACTTATGCATGTGCATTCATGTGCATGTGCATTTATGCAATATTTATGCATGTGCATTCATCCCATAATTTTCAATATGCATATTCATCCTGCTACCCTTCCAAAAGCCTTCCAATGCCAGCAAATGTTCTGCTGAAGTCTCCCCATTGAGGCACATGGACAGTGTCCTGCACTCTGTCTGCTCATCAGATGTGTACTAAACTGAATTTGTCATCCATACAACTCAGTCAAGTTGCTATGTAATTCCAGCAAAGCACAAGGTAACAATAAGGAGTCATGCGTCCAGAAAGATAAAGGATAGATTAGAGCGGATCTTCTCTTGTATTTCTCAAGAAATATAAAATCTTGGGTGCATATAGGTGAAATTAATTGTAGTATGATAACAAGAGTAAAATTTGAGCCTTCACTGGATGATTTTATGTTTGAGCAGTATATTTTAAAACTGCACAGGCTGAAAGGGAATAAAGAAATATGGGAGAAAGATAAGAACAGCTTGTGAATGGATGAAAACCCATATGGAATATTAAGACTAACAGGGGTCAATTTGGCAGGATATCTAAGATGTAGATATATCTTAGTGATACCGTAGAGCAGCAGTGGAGTTGCTGCCTAACAACGCCAGAGACCCAGGTTCGATCCTGGCTACGGGTACTGTCTGTACGGAGTTTATACATCTCCCCGTGACCTGTGTAGGTTTTCTCCGTGATCTTTGGTTTCCTCCAACACTCCAAAGACGTACAGGTTTGTAGGTATTTTGGCTTGGTATAAATATAAATTGTCACTATCCTACACAATCCTAATTGTGTAGTATAGTGTTAGTGTGCTGGTCGGCATGGACTCAGTGGGCTGAAGGGCCTGTTTCCACGCTGTATCTCTAAACTAAACATATAGATTCTATGTCAATCAATATTAATAACAATATCCTATTGTTGTCTGTTGACTCTTACTGTACACGAATTAGCTGCCATATTTACCACATTACAAGAGTACCGAACAAGAGAATGAAATGCTTTGGGCTCTTTTGAGGTCATAAAAGCATTATATACCTAAATGTTTTTTGTTCATTCTCTGGAACCTAGCCCAGTTTTTTTAAGGCAACCCAAAAAAACCACAAAAAAGATTCAGTTAGTTTCTCAATTTATTGGACAATTGCTTGGGATAATTAAATTACTGGAATTCAATGCTCAGTGAAATTCTGGCTGAATTTTTCAATACATCAGCATCAGAGATATGTTTTAGTTTATATTGTCAAAATTGTTGAAACATACATAAAAGTAATGCTTTGAGTCAACGGTCAATGAGTAAGACCACAGTCTTTCTTGCACGATAATGCAATTCTGGCACTGGTAAAATATAATGTCTTCCATACAGTGTACTAAACCAAAAATCAAATAAAGACTTTAGACTTTTGAGATACAATGTGGAAACAGGCACTTCAGCCCACTGAGTCCACACCGACTAGCAATCCCCCTGCACTAGCACTATCCTACACACTAGGGAACAATTTTACAATGTTACCAAAGCCAATTAACCTACAAACCTGTGCATCTTTGGAGTATGGGAGGAAACAAGGGCATCTGGAGAAAACCCACGCTGTCACAGGGAGAACATATAAATTCTGTACAGACAGCAACCAGTAGTCAAGATTGAGCCCGGGTCTCTGGCGCTGTAAGGCAGCAACTCTATTGCTTTGCCACTGTGCCACCCTAGGACAATTACAAGAAATATTCCTGTTGCTCACTTACAGCGCAAGAGACCCAGGTTCGATCGGGACTATGGGTGCAGTCTGTACGGAATTTGTTTGTTCTCCCTTAGACCCCGTGGGTTTGCCCCGGGTGCTCCGGTTGCCTCACACACTTCAAAGACATATAGGTTTCGGTATAAAATTATAAATTGTGTCAAGTGTGTAGGATAGTTGTAGTGTTTGGGGTGTTCGCTGGTCAGCGTGGACCCGGTGGACCAAAGGGCCCGATTCCATGCTCTATCTCTAAAGTCTAAAAGTTGCAATGTGCATAGATGGGAGTTGCGTTTCTGTTCCTCTAGCTTGCATTGAGCTTCATTGGAAGAATGTAGGAAGAGAGGTAAAGGTGGTAGTGGGATGGCAAATTAAAATGTTAAAAAGCACGATGCTCAAGGTCACCCTTGAAGACTAAATGAGATGCTCCTCAAAATGGTCATCCAATCTGCATTTGTTTTCCTCAGGGCAGAGGAGACTGCATAGTCAGCATCATTTCTTCCATCCTTGACTCTACTCTTTCTCCCCTTGTTCAATCCCATCCCACCTGCCTGCAGGGCAACTCTGAACCATCCAATATTTAACAGTTTCAGTTTCCCACAACTAATCAGCTTTCTTGGATATCCAAGTATCTACACTTCATTCCCATATCATGACAGTCTGATGGTGCTTCATTTATTTATTGGATAGAGGGCCAATAAGACCACCTCCACCACAATCCTCATTTGACATTGAACTACTTGAACCCACTATGAGCACGAATTAGCAACCCAGCAGCATTATCATTTGGACTTTCCTTGCATTGAATATCTTCCTCTTTGGTGCCAGGAAACACATTGAACTTCCACAGTACAGTATGTTGATTGGGAATTTATTACGATTTTAATACTTTAAGTCTGATTCTGCTGGAACTATGCCCCAGGGTATATTTAGCCTTTCATTTCACTTGAGAAGTCAGATCGTTCTGAGTCAGCAGCTGGTAGCACTGAGCATCTCCCTTTACAATTTCTGACACATCTCACCACTGCACACATTTTCTCTTGCCTCCATTTCTATAATCCAGTGACTCTCTGGTTCTCTCTTGCACCTCCACCACCCACTCCCCTTCTCACAGCACCTTCCCTGCAACATCAGGAAAGTGCTTATCTGAAATACAATTTCAGATAAGCAATGAATAAACCTTTCTTGTTTGTTCTAGAATTGGCTCATACACCTGTAACATTACCTCATTTTTCTTTCTCCATGGGTGCTACCTGACCTTTGAGTATTTCCAGCATTCTCTTTCATTCACTTTTCTAATAACGGCTGTATTCTGCATCTCACAGCTCCAGCAATGTTTGTTTCACTCTTCTGCTTCATTCATTTGCCTCTCCCAACACATCCTCCACTCAAATCACACAAAATTAAAGAGCATTCACTGTCTTATCTTAGCCAACAGCATTTGTGCCTCCTGCATGCTCTTGATTTTTCACTATTTTGCAAACATCCCCTTGTCCCTTACACTCCTTCTCTTTCATTGCAAACTTCAAATGTATTTGTTTTGTCATTGGCCTGAGACATTAACTCTGTTTATTTCTCTGCAGATGCTGCATAACCTGCTGAGTGTTTTCAGCATTGTTTACATTTATTCCATCCTTTAAAACATAAGGACATTATAGGCACTTCACTTTAGCAATATTTCCAATCCTACGTCACTCTTAGGCCACTGATCAATGATATTACCTGATGATTCAGAATTATCTGACCACTGAAGTAGATTGAAAAGCCTACTCTCCTCCTGGGCAGAGTTCTAGAAGAATAGGACTTCCACTTTTGAAACTCCATTTTCTTTGGCTGAGTCATATGCAATCTGTTGCTGAACTGTGCTGTGCTTCCTGACGCCAAAGGGGAAGTCCAACCATGCAAAGAAGAGGGTCCTAATGATGCTGCCACTAATTCAATGCCAAAAAAAGATGCTGAGGGATCTTCAAGTTTCAGCAGAACTACAAAGGTCAAAAGTATCTGAAGAGAACATTTAACATCTACATCAGACAATCTCAATTATGTTTGAGCCATAATTAAAAATCACAAGGTCAATGTTCTCTTCTGCACAGATACATTATTTATCCGATTAAGAAAGTCCTTTGTACGAATGTACCTCAGGCATTTAGCGATGTCTAGCAGGTCTCAGCAAAGCCTCACATGATATCCTACTTGAACTCGATATCTCTTTCATTCGAGCCATACTAATAGAGTCATATTTAGGTCAAGAACTCGCAGAACTAAAGACATTTGTTATTAATGATGAACGTAAAAAGGTCAATAAATATATTAGAATTCTGAATGATCTTACGGATTGTAAATTAATTAAATATAATTTCCTTAGACAATAAATGTTGGATTAATATTTCCTTTTTGATGTATTTGTGATTATAATCCAGAGAAGAAGGTTGTCAAAAGGGCTGTGTGACAACAGCAATCAATATGATTGAGAGCGCACAGAGTGATCTGTATTCTTGGTAGCACCACACTCCAACCAGGCTCCACATTGTCTCCCTAATCCTCCGGGAATCCCCATCTTCCAGGTTCCTTTAAGGTCCTATTTTAAATTGATCACCTTGGATAAGAAACATTCGGCATCACACACCACCTCTTCTTCCAAATCTTAATATTTCTTTGTCTTGCTCTTTAATCGTTGCTCTTAAGATCATAAGTGATAGGAGTAGAATTAAGCCATTCAGCCCATCATGTCTGCTCTGCCATTCAATAGACAATAGACAATAGACAATAGGTGCAGCAGTAGTTCATTCGGCCCTTCGAGCCAGCACCGCCATTCAATGTGATCATGGCTGATCATCCCCAATCAGTACCCCGTTCCTGCCTTCTCCCCATATCCCCAGACTCTGCTATTTATGAGCCCTACCTAGCTCCCTCTTGAAAGCATCCATAGAACCTGCCTCCACCGCCCTCTGAGGCAGAGAATTCCACAGACTCACCACTCTCTGTGAGAAAAACTGTTTCCTCGTCTCTGTTCTAAATGGCTTACTCCTTATTCTTAAACTGTGGCCCCTGGTTCTGGACTCCCCCAACATCGGGAACATGTTTCCTGCCTCTAGCGTGTCCAAGCCCTTAACAATCTTATATGTTTCAATGAGATACCCTCTCATCCTTCTAAAGTCCAGAGTGTACAAGCCCAGCTGCTCCAATCTCTCACCATATGACAGTCCCGCCATCCCGGGAATTAATCTTGTAAACCTACGCTGCACTCCCTCAATAGCAAGAATGTCCTTCCTCAAATTAGGGGACCAAAACTGCACACAATACTTCAGGTGTGGTCTCACTAGCGCTCTGTACAACTGCAGAAGGACCTCTTTGCTCCTATATTTGATTCCTCTTGTTATAAAGGCCAACATGCCATTCGCTTTCTTCACTGCCTGCTGTACCTGCATGCATACTTTCATAGACTGATGTACAAGGACCCCCAGATCCCGTTGTACTTCCCCTTTTCCCAACTTAACGCCATTTAGATAGTAATCTGCCTTCCTGTTTTTGCTACCAAAGTGGATAACCTCACAGGATCGTGGCTGATCTATCATGGATAGATCATGGCTGATCTATCTCTCCCTCCAAACCCCATTCTCCTGCCTTCTCCCCATAACCTCTGACACCCGCACAGACAGATTTCTCTGTGAACTATTTTTGAAAGCCATTTCCATTTTGCTATAGTTACGTGAGTTGATGTAGATCAGTTCAGTTCAGTTTTATTTGTCATATGTAGGTTAACACTGGGTCAACGGTACAATGAAATGTGTTTGACAAGGCAATGATATTACAAGGATAAAATTAAGGTAAACAAAAGATAAGATAAAAGTGAAATTGGTAGGTAAGAGACAATAATAAATAAACCAATCAACATATATGATGTGTTTATGAGTTCAGAAGCCTGATGGCCTGATGATAAAAAACTGTTCTTAAGTCTAGTGGTGCGTGCAGCCATGCTCCTGTATCGTCTGCCTGGCGGTAACAAGGAGCACAGTCAGCGTGCTGGGTGGCTGTGGTACTTGATGATGCCGTGTGCCTTCCACAGGCACCGCCGGTGGAAAATGTCCTGAATGGCCGGGAGACAGTTGCCAGTGATGTGCTGTGCCGCCTTCACCCCTCTCTGTAGTGATTTGCGGCTGTGGGCAGAACAGTTCCCGTACCAGACTGTGATGCAGCCCGTCAGCAGGCTCTCGATGGTGCATCTGTAGAAGTTTGTGAGGATGCTGGCGTTCATGCCAAACTTCCTCAGTCTTCTCAGGAAAAAGAGCCTCTGGCGGGCTTTCTTTGTTATTGTGTCCGTGTGCAGTGTCCAGGAGAGGTCCTCAGTGATGTGCACACTGAGGAACTTGAAGCTGCTGACCCTTTCAACCTCAGCATCACGGATGTGGATGGGGAGGTGACCACTCCCCTGCTGTCTCCTGTAGTCCACGATCATCTCTTTAGTTTTGCTGACATTGAGAGAGAGGTTATTTTCCTGGCACCAGCTGTTTAGTGCCTTTACCTCCTCTCTATAGGCCATCTCATTGTTGTCTGAGATGAGGCCCAGGATGGTCATGTCGTCAGCAAACTTTAAGATGATGTTAGAGCTGTGCTTAGCAGTACAGTTGTGCATGAACAGGGAGTACAGGAGAGGACTGAGCACACAGCCCTGTGGTGCGCCTGTGTTGAGGATCAGTGAGGAAGAGGTATGGCTGCCAATTCTCAACACCTGGGGCCTGCCCGTCAGGAAGTCAAATATCCACAGATGGAGGTCTCCAGTCCAAGATCAAGGAGCTTGGGGATGGGTTTTGAGGGAATGATAGTGTTGAATGCCGAGCTGTAGTCAATGAAGAGCATTCTCACATATGCATTCCCTTTGTCCAGGTGGGTGAGTGCAGTGTGTTGCCATGGCGATGGCATCGTCCGTGGCCCTGTTTGGTCTATACGCAAACTGAAGAGGGTCCAATGTGTCAGGGAGAGGAGCAGATGTGAGTTTTGACTAGCCGCTCGAAGCACTTCATGATGACTGATGTCAGTGCGACAGGACGGTCGTCATTTAAACAGGAGATTAATGGTTTCTTTGGAACAGAAACAATGATGAATGCTTTGAAGGGAGTAGGAACCACAGACTGACTCAGGGAGAGGTTGAAGATGTTGATGAACACCTCTGCCAGTTGATCAGCGCACGTCCTGAGAGCCCGCCCTGGAATACCATCCGGCCCTGGAGCTTTGACCTTTTTGAAGGACTGACTCACGTCTGCCGTTTGTAGGGTCAGTGAGGTAGTCCCCCTGCACACCTGTGGACTCATGGTGGGCGTTGTGTTGTCTGCATCGAACCGGGCATAGAAGGTGTTAAGCTCGTCCGGGAGCGAACCGGTAGGCTGGACAGTGCTCCTGTTTTTCCCATTGTAATCCATGATGCAACGTAATCCACTCCACATGCGTCTGGGGTCAGAGCCATAGAGCTATAGAATTGCTATAGTGAAGAATTGCAAAGCATATAATCTCTATTGATAAATATAATATAACCTTGCCAAATAAACCAATATGGCACCATAGTTTTATCTTCCCCATTAGAGAACTGGTTCTTTGGTCTATCAAAGGAACAAAAGAACAAAACTCACCCAAAAGTTTTGAAATAAAGAACTGCAGATGCTGTTTAGTACAGAAAAGGACACAAACTGCTGGAGTATCTCAGCGGGTTAGGCAGCATCTCAGGGGAACAAGGATAGGTGACATTCAGGGTCCAGAGCCTTCTTCAGATTGATTGCGGGGTTGGGGGAGAAAAAAGCTGGAAGACGGGAGAGACAGGCAAAGCATGGCGGGTAATAGGTGGGTGCAGGGGGTTTATTTGATAGGTAGATGGATGGAACAAAGGCCAGAGATAAAAGCAGAAGGTGTGAGAGGTTTCAAGAGTTGCGAATTGCAAAGCTAGAGGGAGGAAAGTAGCAGGAGTCAAGGTGAGGGAGCAAAAAAACAAGAGAAAAAGTCTAAAAGTATTCACTGGAAGTTAGAAGGATGAGAGGGAATCTTATAGAAACATATAAAATTCTTAATGGATTGAACAGGCTAGATGCAGGAAAAATGTTCCCCATGTTGGGGGAGTCCAGAATCAGGGGTCACAGTTTAAGAACAAGGGTGGGCCATTTAGGACTTAGATCAGGAAAAATAATTTCACCCAGAGAGTTGTGAATCTGTGGAATTCTCTGCCACAGAAGGCAGTGGAAGCCAATTCACTGGATGTTTTCAAGAGAGAGTTTGATTTAGCTCTTAGGGCTAATGGAATCAAAGGATATGGGGGGAAAGCAGGAAGGGTGTACTGATTTTGGAAGATCAGCCATGATCATATTTAATGGCAGTGCTGGCTCAAACGGCCAAATGGCCTACTCCTGCACCTATTTTAGATGTTTCTATGATCACCCTGAAATTATGCATTAAATAGTAATGTCGGGCATTTGTGTCGACTGGTCCAAGTGCTGTTTACATCTGAACTTCGTGAACACCTCATGACCTGAGAGGTTTATTATTAGTGTATATTCACATTGAGTAAAGTCAGCAATCAGCTCAATATGACTGGCATCAACTGACATTGTATTTGCACCTCCAAACACTGTTGGAGGTGAATGAACTGACTGGCCAGTATATTCAGTCTGAAGAAGGGTCTTGACCCAAAATGTTGCCTATTCCTTTCCTCCAGAGTTGCTGCCTGACCTGCTGAGTTACTCCAGCATTTTGTGTCTATCTTTGGTTTGAACTAGCATCTGCAGTTCCATCCTACACACTAAGATGTAGAGTTTGACAGGGGAGTGGACATTCTGCTTCTTGGGCATTGCACAGGAAATCATAGACAAATTAATGCAGACAGGAGAGAGGTACTGCAAGCTGAGGGCCCATGGATGGCCTCCATGGAAGCCTTGCCTTTCAGACTGTTCCTATTGTTCCCGATCACCCTGAACGGAAGCTTTACAAAAAAGACACAAAATATGGAGTCCTTCTCCTCAACTTGTGTAAAAACAATTGGAGTCTTGGCAGCTCAAGTGATCACTTCAATACAGCACTAAACTGTCCTGCAGCTAAGCCTAACAAAACTCCAATTAAAACACAGCGGCTTCTTCCTTCTACAGCAAGGGTTCACAACCTGGGGTAAATTTACCCCCAGAGGGCTAATTTTGCCTACCCAGTGGGCAAATTTGTTGATTCTGGATTTGTACATATTTTTTCTCATTGACTGACTGTGTTTGGTTCTGGTATACCGGTATCTGTTCATCATTAGTTGTTCATAAATAAGTGAAATAACATTGTTATGTGTTATTTAAGTTGCCAGGGGTAAATGCGACGAAAAAAGTTGGGAACCCCTGTTCTACAGTGACCTGGTTATCTGGGACTGGCTGACAGCAGCAGAGCAGGTCAGCTATCAAATGAGCATGGCCCAAGGATTAATGTCACCACTGTGTCTTCCACATACTGGACATCAAACTGACAGTGCAACACAATCCAGTACTACAAGCAACTATGATATATCACAGCCATAATTTACAAAGGAAATGATGCACAAATTCCTTTAAAAAGATTTTTTTTAAAGAACAAACATTTAAGTCAACAATTTTAACTGACCCACTTTTAACTCACCCACTTAAAGAATGCCCTGGTCAGAAGTGCGTATTTCATTATTTTAGACTTCTGGAGATACAGCATGGAAACCGGCCCTTCGGCCCACCGAGTCCGCAGTGACCAGCGATCACCCCGTACACTAGCACTATCCTACACACACGGGACAACTTACAAATTTTACCGAAGCCTATTAACCTACAAACCTGTATGCCTTTAGAGTGTAGGAGGAAACCGGAGCACTGACGAAAACCCAGGCAGTCACAGAGAGAACATGCAAACTCCATACAGACAGCACCCGTAGTCAGGATCAAATTAATGTCCCTGGTGATGTAAAGTAGCAACTCTACCACTGCGCCCCTGTGCTGCCCCTAATTATCTAGTACGAAAAATTTGTAGTTCTTCTTATAATCTGAGTAATATGAAAGACTTTATATGACAAGAATATTGTCTAAATGTTATCCCATCTATTCACTAATTGTTGGTAAACTAAATCAGTTAGTTGATTAAGATTGGCTTCATCACATTAAATTGTTATTTAGTTGATAGTTTGGAATATTAGCAATTGCCTGTGGTGTTATGAGATATTATAGGGGTCAAAATGTGGAACAAGGGCTTTCATTGTCACAACTCAGGTCATATAATGGGTACGCACCAGATATTAGGCAAAAATAACAAACCTGTGATCGAGGGTTAAGAAGGGCTAGTTAGCATTGAGTCTGGATGAATGACTGGTGCAGATCCAAAATTTGAAATATCACCCATGGCTTTAAGGATAAAGCATTGTTTCTCTCCTGACCATTGGAATTTGATATTAAATGTTGATACAAAGATTCATCAAAGGTGAGAAAAAGCTTTTGGCACCTTGGCATTCATCAGTCAGAGCATGGGTATAGAAGTTGGGAGGTCATGTTGCAGTTGTGTAAGACGTTGGTGAGGCTGCATTTGGAGCATTGTGTTCAGTTTTGGGTACCATGTTATAGGAAAGATGTTGTCAAGCTTGAAAGGGTGCAGAGAAGATTTACGAGGATATTGCCAGGACCCGAGGGCCTGAGCTATAGGGTTGAGCAGGCTAGATCTCTATTCTTTGGAGTGCAGGAGGATGAGGGGTGATCTTATAGTGGTGTATAAAATCATCAGCAGAATAGATCGGATAGACGCACAGAGTAGGGGAATTGAGAACCAGAGGACATAGGTTTAAGGTGAAGGGAGAAAGATTTAGTAGAAATCTGATGGGTAAAGGGGCTGTCCCACTTGGGCGACCTAATTGGCGAGTTTAGAAGCTTTCGGAGAGTTTGAAAAAATGTTATGTTGAAGACCTCCTTCGACTATGTAGAAGACCTCCTTTGACTTCCTTCGACTATGTTGAAGACTAGCTTCGACTAGCTACGACCAGCTACGACTAACTTCGGGGAAATTGGACACCGAATAGTGGAGAGTGAAGACGACCTCCTTCGATCTCCCTTCGACTATGATGAAGAATATCTACGACTACCTTCGACTACCTTCGACTACCCTCGATTACCTATGACTAACATGCCGACCTACTACAACCTACTACGATTAAGCCTACGAGTAAAAAAGTATAGTTTTTTCCATGGCGACCTTTTTTTACTCGAGGGCATTTTTCAACATGTTGAAAAATACGCCGCGAACTAGCTGAGGCCTCGAGTACACGGGGACTACTCTCGAGCATGAAGGAGAGTTACAAAGACCTCCTACAACCTCGTGTTGACCATGCTGCGAGTATGAGTTAAGGGCAAACTCGCCAGAACTCGCGGGTTAGGTCGCCCAAGTGGGACAGCCCCTTAACTTTTTCACACAAAGGGTGGTGGGTGTATGGCATGAGCTGCCAGAGGAGGTAGTTGAGGCAGGTACTATTGCAACTTTTAAGAAACATTTAGATAGGTACATGGATAGGACAGGTTTAGAGGGATATGGGCCAAACGCAGGCAGGTGGGACTTTTGTAGATGGGACATGTTGGCCGGTGTGGGAAAGTTGGGCTCAAGGGCCTGTTTCCACGCTGTAAGACTCCATGAGTCTATGACTATGACTATTGGATGGTTTAGTTTGATTTCATAGCATGCATTAAGTACAGCAGGATTTGTTTTCAAGTCAATGAAAACTGAAACTAAATTAGCCATCTTACCGCAGAGAGCTGATGGAGAAATTGCAACTGCTAAACCAGAGGAACAGCAGCTGCATTAGTGGGTGGGGATTAATCAAAATTAATTGCAATACTTAAAATATTTTCAAAAGAAAATAATTATTTGGTTCTTTTACATCCAATTAATTTTCAGACATGTTAATTGCTGTTAAATCAAAATGATGATTATTCCATCATGGGCTTCGTAATAATGTAAAAATGAGACAGATCCTTGGTGGTAATAAATGGGTAACAATGAAAGGTCTAAGTCAGGGAGCGGCAGCAGGAAAAATCTGTGATGACTTGAAATGTAGATAGTAATCTTAGGAGCAAGAAGTTCAGTCTGTTTACTGTGCTCTAGGGAGATTTTAAATGATTAATTGGAGTTCATAAAAACAAGTGTGCCCAGGTTGATTTGCTATTATGCTATAGTATTTAACAGTTAATAGTCAATCAGCAGCTCATCTTATTGCATTTCAGGGCAATAACAATCAGAAGTGATATGAAACCATTTCACCTTTTTACCTAAATGAAACAAAATCAAAACATATACTACAAAACCTGCGACTGAATTTTTGTAATGACACTTCTCGGAGATATGTTTTTATTTCAGGTCAAATGTCTTTCACGAGAACAGAGAAAGAAAATCAAATGAAGTTTTTAGATCAAATTTGCATTTGCAGTTTTTGCTCACCCTTTGAACCCACCAACCACCTATAATTGCATTGTGATCGCAGTGTAGTGGTGCTGACTGAAGGACTACAGGTCCTGTAATGTGTTCAAGGCAGTACTGTATATCAGCTGGACTTTGAAGCACTTGCTTAATGCTGTCTCCTTTTATGAGGTCTGCTTCCAGCTGATTGCTGGTAATCTAATACCTCCCGTCAATGCCAGTGAAGAGCCTAATGTGTACTTGCCCCAGTTACGTGGAAGTCAATGGGCAAAGTAGAAAATAGTCTAATGGCTACTTCGCACACTGGGAAATGGTTATGATAGTTGGTAATAAATCATTTCAGCCACACAATAAAAATTCTTCAGGAGCGTGTCGGAGGCCCAACCATCTTCAGTTGTCCTCCATTCATCAAAAGGTCAGAAGTGGGGATGTTTGGGGAATGAATGCACAACATTTACAACTCCTCAGCAAATGAAGTAGCCTTTGCCTGCAAGTCCTAAAATCAAGATTTGAATGCAAAGGGACAAAGAGCATCGATATCTCATTATTGTCAGGCAATGACCATCTCCCACAAGAGACAGCTACACTTAATATTTAGTGCCATTACCATCACCATCTTTCCCACAATCAGTATTGTGGAGATCATCAGAGACATGAAACTGAACTGGACCTGCCAAACAACCATGAGATAGACACAAAATGCTGGAGTAACTCAACGAGTCAGGCAGCATCATTGGAGAAGAAGAATAGGTGATGTTCCAGGTTGGAACCCTTCTTCCAACCCGAAACATCACCTATTATTTTTTCTCCAGAGATGCTGCCTGACCCATTGAGATACTCCAGCATTTTGTGTCTATCTTCTGCTAAATAACTATGGTCACAACAAGAGCAAGGCTAGGTAACATTATACACTCCTAAATCACAGAGTTAGCTTGGCACATATCCATTCCAAAACTGAAGTAGGGAAGGGAAAATGCCACCTTCAACCCGTCATTTACAAAACTTTGCATCAGCCATTTATCGGCTGCATATAGAAAAAAGGGAAGAACAGGAGGGAGAAAACACAAGTTTTGTGCATTGAGCAAGAACCAAATTTATAAGAAATACACACACACAATGTTGGCATTACTGGCACCATCTTTCTAAATCCTTTTTCATCCTCTCAAACCTTTTCATAACATGCGGAAAGAATGCACGTTATGCCAGGTGTAATCCAATCAAGCTTCTGTCACATTTAGCTTATTGTCTCTGCTTCTCAATTGTTTCACTTTGAAAGTAAACTCATGACTTGCTTGTATCCAAGAGCTTATTGAGCTGTGTGATGTGTGTATTTGTATTTATAGGTTGCTTTGTTATTTTACCATGTTTAGATTATTAGTTTGCCAGTAATAAATTACCTCCTTGGTTTTAGTCTCTTTACAGCGCTTGCAGCACCAGAGACCCAGGTTCGATCCTGACTACGGGTGCTGTCTGTACGGTATGTACGTTATGTAGGTTATGTAGGTATGTAGGTTAATTGGCTTGGTGTATGTGTAAATTGTCCCTAGTGTGTGCAGGACAGTGTTAATGTGCAGGGATCACTGGTCGGTGCGGACTCGGTGGGCCGGAGGGCCTGTTTCCACGCTGTGTCTCTAAACTAAACTAAACTAGCCTTCTCAACAAAACATAAGGCCTCACAAGCCTCTCCGTTGACGTTAATTAGCCGATGAGATACCTTTTGCAGTTGTAATTTACCAGTACCATTTATTCATTTAGCTTGATGTCATCTGAGCCACTCTATTGTTCCCTCGACATGCTCCATTTCCTTTCCAAAATATAAAAGTTATGCTAACTATCTGACAGTCATCTGGCGCTACACATTTTTCTAATGAATTATTATTTAATTGTGGTAAAACCTCCATATACTTCTCCTAGATTATTTTAAAAGTACACCAATGAAAAACATTTGCATCAGGGATTTTAACTTCTTTCAGTTTGATTAATTTATTGTTATCCTTAGATGTGCATGTGAGCTATAAATAGAGCTGTGTCAACTGCTACACTGAACTATTCTGCTTTCCTCTTTTATTATTCCTAGTTGGGTTGGTAAAAGGAAGTGTTACGGCTCATTATTTGCTAAGATTGTAGGTTGTCTCAGTATCATGAAATGGCTGAATATATTGGATAGAGCAATGGTTATGGAAACTGACTAGGGCCCTCTAGTCCAGCTGTAATACCACCATCTGCCCAGCAATGCGAAGAACTACCCGGGCATGTTTTCTCCTCTAAAGGTTGGATGTATCCAATCTACCTCATTCTTGCTTAACAATTGCTCTCAGTCATCAGCGATGTGAAGGAAGGATCGTAACAGTGCTACCAACTGGGGGGACCTCATTGAAATATACCAAATAGTGAATGGCTTGGATAGAGTGGATGTGGAGAGAATGGTTCCATTAGTGGGAGAGTCCAGGACTAGAGGTCACAGCCTCAGAATTAAAGGACATTCCTTTAGGAAGGAGAAGAGGAGGAATTACTTTAGTCAGGGGGTGGTGAATCTGTGGTATTCTTTGCCACAGAAGACTGTGGAGGCTGTCAATTGATATTTTTAAGGCAGAGATAGATAGATTCTTGATTAGTATGGGTGTCAAGGGATATGGGGAGAAGGCAGGAAAATGGGGTTAGGTGGAAGAGATAGATCAGCCATGATTGAATGGCAGATTAGACTTGATAGGCCAAATGGCCTAATTCTGCTCCTATCACTTATGACCTTATACCTTATGTTGCTTGCTCAGAAATAACCTACCCATTTCACTGATAGACACTAAAAGCTGGAGTAACTCAGCGGGACAGGCAGTATCTCTGGAGAAAAGGATTGGGTGACGTTTCGGGTCGAGGCCCTTCTTCCTTCCTACTCATTTCACTGATGCCCATTTTGACCTCAGAAGAATTGCTTGGCTCCTGGAATGGACAAAAGTGAATTTGAGGGGGTCAGGTAATAGAGGCTGCTCTTGACATCAAGGCAATTTTTGCAAAAGTGGAATCATGAAACCTTTCGTATAGCTGATGTCTATGAAAATAGGTTTTCCATTAGCTGGAGACACAAGCTCATAGATAAATGATTCTAGTTGTAGGACAGCAATCATTTCAGTCCCAGAATATCACTGCAAAATTTCCCCAGTGTAGCATCCTAGGCCCAATCATCTTCAGTTGCTTTAAAAATACATAACCGAAGATAGACACAAAATACTGGAGTAACTCAGCGGGATAGGCAGGATCTCTGGAAAGAAGGAATGGGTGACATTTGGGGTCGAGACTAATTAGGGAAAAGAGAAAAGAGAGATAAAGACAATGATGTAGAGAGATAAAAAACAATGAATGAAAGACGCAAAAAAAGTAACTCCGGCATTCCATCTCTCTCTATCCCTCCCCCACACAAGTCGCACCAGCTTCTCGTTTTCACCTGTAGAAGTCCTCCTTCGTAACATCAGGAGTAAGGATGTTTGCTGATTTTTTTCCACATTCGATTCCATTCACATCTCTTCAACAAAATGACATCAAAGAAACTGCACATGTTGGAAATCTGAAATAAAACAGAAAATGGTGCATACACCTAGCATGTCAGGCACCCCCCATGGGCCTGAGTTAATGTTTCAGGCCGAAGACCCTTCATCGGAACCAAAAAAGAGCTTTTCTTTTCAGTCAAGGCGAAGGGTCTTTGACCTAAAATGTTCCTGTCGTTCTTTCCAAAGGTGCAGATGAGCTACTGATTTTTTTTCCCAGCAAGTGGAGCAGACTGTGTCTGGATCAGACCCAGCTGGATCTCAAAATCATTCAACATCTGTTGATAGGCAGCGCACAACAATGTAACAACTGTGCCTCATAAGTGCAAGTGATAACATCTTCATCAAGAAGGCATTGAATTTCCTCTCTTTGGCATTCAAGGCGCTACTGTGACCATCGACCCCTGTTAACAACCAGCGGCCACAAAATTCACGGACAGTCACATCAACAAGTGTGGCCACAGAAGCAGAATTGGTATTCTGCGATAGGTTGTTCACCTCACGCCTTTCCACCAGTTTACAAAGCACAGAGCTAATGGAGTACAGAAGCTCAGCACCATCCAGGACAAGGTAGTCTATTCAATTGGGAGCTCATCCATCACCCTGAATATGATCTTCTTCACCACAGTCAAAGCACAGTTACACCACGTGGCACAATGTCTCAGCTGCTAGATCTGCTGCCCCACAGCGCCACAGAACCAGGTTCAATCATGACCTGGGATGCTGTCTGATTGCAGTTTGCACGCTTTCCCTGTGATAGCATGAGTTTTCTCCAGGTTTCTTCCCACATCCCAAAGACATGCGGGTTTGTAGGTTGATTGGCCTCTATAAAAAGCCCCTAGTGTTTGAGGAATGGATGCAAAAGTGGCATAAGATTGAACTAGTGTGATGGTCAGCTCGGACTCGTTGGACCACAGGGACTGCTTCCATGCTACATTTTTCAATCAAAACTATTTATAAAATGCACTAAAATCATCAAGATTTCTTTGAAAACACCTTCCAAACCTGCTCTGTCGAAGTACAAGGGGAGCCCGCACATGAGAAGAAAACACTTTCAAATTTAAGTCATGCAACTTCCTACCTCAAAGCTGGATTTCTCCCAAAGGTACCTTGGGATTACCTAAACCTCAAGGACTGCAGCAATTCAAGAATTAGGGAAAGACCATTAATATTGTTCTTCTCAATGAGACCCAACTCCTGTTAGCAAATTTGTAAATGGCTGTTTTGGATTGCTTTGCGATTCAGTGATATTTTTTCTGCAGTGCCATCAGTGGAAATTAGGAGAATGAGAAATGGAGCATTTCTTCCTTTCTGTTAGGAAAGGAAGGACTTTATCAGTATGTTCCTTTTCAGTGTGCACCAGCTAGGCTGCATCTTGATCGATTGTTTGAAAGTTTGATTGAAAGGTACAGCATGAAAACGGGGCACTTCGGCCCATTGAGTCCACTCTGACCATCAATCACCCATTCACATGAGTTCTAATGCTATCCCACTTTTGCATCCACTCCCCACACACTTGTGGCAAGTTACAGAGGTCAATTAACTTACAAACCCGCACATCTTTGGGATGCAGAAGAAAACCAGAACAACCAGAGGAAACTCAAAGTCCACACAGACAGACAGCACCCAGAGTCAGGATCGAACCAGCGTCTCTGGTACTGTGAGGCAGCAGATCTCCCAGCAGCGCCACTGTGCCATCTTTTAAGCATCTCATCAATCCCCCTCTTTCCCCAACCCGATACACAACTTTAGTTGGGTAAAATCCCATCAGTCCCATTCCCTCCCCAATTTCCATGCAACCTATCCACTATCACATGTCCATCAACTCCACCCTTATTCTCCTACTACTACCCTCCACCAAGGCTAATTTAGAATTGTCAATCAACTTAGCAACCAGCACATCATTGCGATGTGGAAGAAAACAAGATGAGCTGTGGGGAGAATGCACAAAATTCACATAGCAGGCAGCAGAATTCAGGATTGAACTCTGGTCACTAAGAAGCCATAGCACTCACCATTGCATCACTGTGCCTCCAAACCTCAATTTCCCAGATGGTGGACCTGCTCATCAAGTCAGCTTCTGTGAGTTCATAAGTTTATAAGTTCTAGAAGCAGAATTAGGCCATTTGGTCCATCAAGACTGTTCCGCTATTCAATCATGGCTGATCTATCTTTCTCTCTCACAACCCAACACCCTTAAGGGGCTGTCCCACTTGGGTGACCTAATTGGCGAGTTTAGAAGATTTTGAAAAAATGACATGTTGAAGACCTCCTTCGACTATGTAGAAGACCTCCTTCGACCTCCTTCGACTATGTTGAAGACCAGCTTCGACTAGCTACGACTAACATAGGGAAAATTGGACACCGAATAGTGGAGAGTGAAGGCGACCTCCTTCGATCTCCTTCGATCTCATTCGACCTCCCTTCGACTATGATGAAGACTATCTACGACTACTTTCGACTACCTTCGACTACCCTCGATTACCTACGACTAACATGCCGACCTACTACGACCTACTACGACTAAACCTACGAGTAAAAAAAGTATTGATTTTTTTCCATGGCGACCTTTTTTTACTCGCGGGCATTTTTTAACATATTGAAAAAAATGCCACAACCTAGCTGAGGCCTCGAATACGCGGAGACCACTCTCGAGAATGAAGTAGAGTTACGAAGACCTCCTACGATCTCGTGTCGACCATGCTGCGAGTATGAGTTGAGGGCAAACTCGCCAGAACTCACGATTAGGTCGCCCAAGTGGGACAGGCCCTTTACTCATCAAAAATATGTCAATTTCAGCCTTAAAAATATCCATTGACATGGCCTCCACATCAGTCTATGGCAACAAATTCCATAGATTCACCTCCCTCTGAATTTAAAAAAAAGATCCACATCTCCTTTCTAATGGTACGTACTTTTATTCAGAGGCAATGGCCTCTAATCCTAGACTCTCCCATTAGTGGAAACATCCTCTTCAAATTCATTCTATCCAGGCCTTTCACTATTCGGTAAGTTTCAATGATGTGTCCCCTCATCCTTCTAAACTCCAGCGAGTAGAAGCCCAGCGCATCAAATGCTTATCATCTGTATCAGGCTCAGCAGTTTCTAATGTTTACAGTGTTTGGCACATAAGTGAAGCTTATAGGACCAAGTGGCCCACCTTTAATAGTGCACTGCCATTCCTATGCTTCCATTTCACTGGGCCTATTGCTAAGTCCACCGAGGAAGCCATGCTAGAGACTAGGAATCTAGATTTACTTTCTCAGTATTTGGTATTTGAGATCATAGCATGCCAGCATCTTCGTTATCTTGAACTGAAGAAAATGCATGTTTTCTCAACAAGTCTTGGAGTTGACTCATATTTTAATTTTTAGTCATTGATCGAAACCCATGAGCTCGAGTTATGACAAAAAAAAGTTTCAGTGCAAACATTAAAAAAAGCATCTGAATATTGCAGAAGTTTAAATTTTTGTACTGGTGAGACTAAAAGTTAAATTAAACCCCTACCTCATTGTGAAACTAGCAGTCTCTGTTCATCTTGTTTCTCACTGCTGACTACAAACCACAATAATTTTTTATTTAGCAGCTTGGAAAGTTGGAGCAGTAAAAGTTGTTTACCACTGTATTTCTCACAACTTCGGCAAATCTATGCATGGCATTCCGTGTTTATCAAAAACCTATCTAATATCATATTGGCTAGAATCAGCATTAAACCTTTCTGAGTAAGAAGCCCAGGGCCAATTTAAGGACCTCCCTAAGAAATGGGTTTGCCTGAACACAGGGGGGCATAACTCTGACCATTTGATGGCATAGGTTTGGTCATCACATAAAAGGTAAGCAAAACTGTGGAACCAGGATGAATAGGTTTATGAGGCCGATTTCTCCAAATTTAGTCTGGAATACTGACATATAATAGTAAGATTAAACGAGAACTTACCAGTTTGAAGTTTGATCTATATTTTATGAGGAGTTACGTTGGTGATTACGTGAAGAAGACCCGTCAGGGCTCATGCGCGTCAATCTTCAAAGCAGCGGTATGAAATCACAGACAACACCATAATTGAAGTAACATATTAAGATGATCAACATGAGAACTACCATTATGACCTTTTTTCTATGAGAGAGGGTTGGGCGTGGCAGGCACGTAATCACCAACGTAACTCCTCATAAAATAAAGATCAAACTTCAAACTGGTAAGTTTTCGTTTAATCTTACTATTTTACTTCAGAGTCACGTGAGTGACTACGTGAAGATTTTAAAGCTCTGTGATTTTTATGCCGCAGATCAAAATCCCGGCTTCTCACTGCATCGATTGACTCTGAGTATCATCAATAAAGCTGTAAACATGACATTGCATATCATGCAAAAACAAAACAGTTTTATTTTTGGTCATAAAACAACCAATAAACCCTCTTAATGTAGGGGAAACAAACGAAACAGAATTAAACAGTATTGAAAACAGATTTTAAACAATAGCAACAGCACTCAATATTGAGTTGGCAAACAGCCCTCCATCGGCAATCAGCCGATGGTAGTATTGCTGACACACAAGTTCATTTTTCCAACCTGCGGCTTTTAATATATGGTCGATGGGAACGTCCATCGCCCTGGCCGCGGATGTTGCTACTGCGCTAGTGGAATGAGATGTAAACACATAAATGTTAATTCCTGCCTGAACCAACTCTTGCTTTAACCACCTTGAGATAGATTGAACTGCCACTCTTTTATGTTGGCTTCTTGTAACTGACAAATAATCCTGTTTCTTCTTGTCTTAAAGCCCTGGTGGCTTCAATGTAATGTCACAAATGTGTCCTTACACATAAACATGGAGCTGTAGGATATGCTGAGAACACAATCTTAAATCCTGTCACACCTGGCCTGCTTTGTTTGAGCAGGTCATAAATATAAAACAGAACATTCTCTGTAGTCACTTCCATTCTATCTAACTGAAGTTTTTGCAAAGTCTGCACTCTCTGTACTGACACCAATGCCATTAGCATAGCCAATTTCATGGTTAATTTTAACAAAGTTATAGACGTGACAGGGACCCAATGACGAAGCATGTTAAGAACAACGCTTACATCGCAGATTACCATATACCTAGGCTTAGGCGGTTTGGAATTAAAGATTCCTTTCATCAACCTAGATATGAGAGGGTGAGAACCTATACTTTGTGTCCGTGTACCTATTACAAGATATGCCGACAAAGCACTTCTAGCTGTATTGATAGCAGTATAGCTAAGACCCTCATCATAATAAAGTGTAGTTAAAACTCTAACACATTTTCAATAACTACAGTATCATATTGAATATTCTTTTGAACACAATATCGTTCCCATTTTTTTTACATCATATACTGCTTTTGAGTACTCTTTCTCCAGGCTGCAGTGAGTATATCCACCGTTGGCCTAGAAAGTCCTCGACCAATGTAAGGCATTCTTAAAAACCTGCAAATTAACAGATCAATACGATCACATAACGGATGAACTTAACGCGTTACTGGATGCTCCAGCAAATTCCTACTGTTTGGAATCAGCAAAAGGAGGTTGGATCGCTATCTGTAACATCAAAGGGAACCATGGATGAATCGGGCAATTTGGTAGCACCAAAACCCCTGAAGCGGCATCCTGCTTGATTTTCTCAAACACCGACCTATGAGGCAGAATGGTGGGAAAATGTACACAAACATATCATCCCAATTTAGTGAAAAAGCATCAATTGCCACTGCCCCTGGATCTGGTGCCCATGAAACATATTTTGGCCTTCCATATAGAAGTACTATGTTCTTGAACACATCCTGGTTCAACATCCACTCTGTATTATCATGGAATTTTCGTTGGCTGCCATCTGGTACTGCATTAAGTTTCCCTGGCAGATAGCTCCAATCCAAATATCCATACTCCAGGTCCAATTTTATTTGCCAATCTGTCACATGATAACGATTTGATTCCACCCATGTGATTCATATAATCAACTGCTGCAGTATTGTCTATTTGGCACCACATGCAAACTAGTTTTGTTAGTGCCATAAGCCTTGAGTCCATAAAATACTCCTGGTTAATTACCCATGTTTGCAGAAGCAATGTCCATCTGTCTTCACAGCTGGATCTTGTATCAGTAGCACCCCACCCAAGTGCTCTGACATCTGTCTGCGAAATCATGGAAGCTTGGTCCAATAACACTTTGGAACTACTAGTGGATACATGCTGAATCCACCATTGTACATCAGCAACAGCCTCTATTGATAGAAGCATAGGTCTATTATAATGACCCCAATGTATCCTCAGTGCTTGTTCCTTTGACCTTTGTAATCGCAGATAATAAAGTGGCCACTATTGAACTGCTGGAAATGCTACCAGCAATTTCCCCAGCAGACTCGTCACCTGGCTAATTGAAGGCTGTGTGTCAGCAATTAACTTGATACAGCACTTAATTAGCTCTACCCTTTTTTGCCTCGGCAAGGTCACAATCATGTTGATTAAGTCTATTGTGAACCCAACTAGTCAATTTGTGTCACAGGTATTAATTTAGATTTCTCTGGATAGCTTATGAAGCCCAATTTTTTAAAAGTGGTTTTTACCAACTGCCACTGATGCTTCAGCTGTTTCCTTTGATTGTCCTACAATCCAGATATTATCTAGTTAAGCCATGAGCACATGCCCTTGACTTCTCATCATGCCTAGAATAGGTTTTAACAACTTTGTAATCACTCTAGGAGCTGAAGACAAACCATTAGGCAGTGCATTGTATTGCCATAACTGCCCCATCCAGCTGAATTTTAAATCTTCTATCCTGCAAAGGAACAGACACTGAATCCGCATCTTTAAGATCTCCTCAAACGTTTCCATCTTAAAATGTCTATACCGTACAAAAAGGTTTAAGACTATTCAGGTCCAGTATAATTCTGCATCCCCCATCCTTTTTTGGTCTGGGAAAGATATTGGACACAAACTGATGGCTTTGGTAAACTGCGTTAGCAATTACACCTTTATTACATAAGCTTGCAAGTTCCACCTGAACTTCCAATTGTTCAGTGATACTGAAGTCAAACTCCTTTTTGGAATATGTTGCATGGGTAAATCAGAATTTGCATTAAGCTTTATTCGAAACACTTCAATAACCTTCAGTATAAACATATCTGAGGTATCACATTAGATCTGTCTACATGAGAACCAGACCCACTTACCTCCTTACCACCTGGCATTCTTCCCCGGCCTCGAGCTGGATATCTCACCTTCCCTGGCGCTGCTACAGCCGAACGCCAACTGCGCTGCATCGTAGCTGGACTTGTCTGTTGCTCGGACCAGTCTCCTGGCATATAGGGATACTTCCGCTTTAGTGGATATGTGGCTGCTGGCTGCTTAATCAAGCCCACCGTCTTGGCCTCCTCCTCCAGCTCCTTCACCTGCTTTGCGAAATCCTTGCCAAACAGATTTGCTGGTTGCACTGTGCCAGGCTGGCAGAGTGAAGCATATTTAGGGTTGATGGTTGGTCTAAACGCAGTCTTGCGGAGGCAGTTGATCTCAAAGTGAGCACTCCACAATAGCGCAACACCTTTTGTTGTAATTTCGTCATGGCCTCTCCATCCACCATCCTGGCAAAGCTCGTTATGCCAGATGCCAGCAACTTTAAAAATATGCTGGAGCTTCTCCTCCTCCTGTGCTCTCATTTGTATGCCCATCTTGCCCCAAATCTTCCTGTTCCCAATAGTAACTTTTAACAGGCCACAGTTGATTGGGGCTTCATGCTTCCTTACTGTCTCATCCATTGTCAGCTCCTGTAGCTGATATGAGACTTGGTAATTTATGCTGGTGGCAAGTTCCTCACCCAGAGGCTCACCATCGTCCGACGACATGGCAAACCGTGCTGCACACGGTGTCAGCTCTGGCCGCTGCATGCCCTCCCTTTGGAAGTCGTCGTCGGACTCAGGGTCAGAGCGTATCTGCCCTTCTGCACTCACCTCTTGCAAAGAGGGTGCTTTCAAGCAGGCCTCTACTAGGCACTGCCGGCGGAGCCTTCCCGACGGCCTCCCGCCCTCACAACTCCTCCTGGAGTGTGGCTTTGTGAAGCAGGCCTCTCCTAGGCACTGCCGGCGGAGCCTTCCCTACGGCCTCCCGCCTGCACAACTCCTCCTGGAGTGTGGCTTTGTGGAGCAGCCCCTGTATGCGCTGCTCCTTTTGGATAACCGCTGGGGCACGGTATCCTGTCCCCGATGGGACTCTCCTGGCCCGACTCTGTGGAGTGAATGGCCCTGACAGACTTGGCTTATGCCTACCGCCCGACTGGCGTTGGCTGTGTACCCGGCTGGGCACTTTCCCAAGTCTGTTGCCGCACCACTACCGGCTTGCGACTCCCCAGAGGTGACAGGCTGCCTTTGAGAGACTGCGCTCCCGCAGCTCTCTCTCTCCTTGTCCGTAGCAGGCCTGCACCTTGATGATTTCTTACTTGTTCCTGTATTGTGGGGAAAAACATACCGCAACAATTTTCTACTTTTTTCTAACTCCTCCAAAGTCTCCCCGACTTTGGTGGAGCTCTAAACTACTCACCTGCAGGAGGAGCTCCTCTACCTGCTGCCGTTCGCGCCAATGCGTCAGACGTAATGACGCGCATGCGCCCTGACGGGTCTTCTTCACGTAGTCACTCACGTGACTCCGAAGTAAAATCTTGGTTCATGTGTACAATGTCCAGGTAGCCAAATCCTGTGTCAAAAACAGCTCCAAATTCAATTTGGAATACTGACATACAATCTTCATTCATGTGCACAATGTCTAGATTTAGAGATACTTTAGACTTTATAAACCGACCCTTCGGCCCACTGAATCTGCACCAACTAATTATCCCAGTTCATTAGTACTATCCTACACACTTGGGACAATTTACAATTTTACCAAAGCCAATTAACCTACAGGCCTGTAAGTCTTTGGAGTGTGGGAGGAAACCAGAGCAGCCGGAGAAAATCTAAACGGTCACAGGGAGAATGCACAAACTCTGTACAGACAGCAGGATTGAACCCAAGTCCCTGGTGCTGTAAGGCAACATCTCTACTGCTGCGCCGTTGTGCCACTGAGAGAGAGCCAAATCATGTGTTAAAACAGCTTCAAATATAGTCTGAAATACTGGCATAATTTTGGTTCATGTGCACATTGCCCAGACAGCCAAACCTTGTGTCAAAAACAGACCTCAGCTTGAAGGGGTTGGTTGTGTACTTTTAAGAGAGAGAGAAATTGGGCACTAGCACTAAATATGGTGCAAGAATACCAGCTGCCTATTGTACCCATGTCTGCACATTTGGCTCCAATGAATCAAGTGAAGCCAATGGAACTGAATGCACAGGCGTGAATAAGACTGGCAGCTGATAGTCACACTCCACTTTGTGTTAGCGATTGAGGATTGTCATCTCATCCAGTATTCCCAATGTGAGATAAAATATATACGGAACACATTTATAACCACTAAGGGTTTTACTTCTGCGCCATTTATTTGTATTACTTTTTATATTTTATTATTTAAGTACTCATATTGATATTGTTATTACATTTTAAATCAATCAGACAGAAGTTTGTTAGTCAATGCACCTGAATTAATGTGCACAATCCATTAATTCTTCATCACAAACCTTCAGACGAAACCAAGAGCATGTTTTCCCAAGTGATCTATGAAATGAAAAACAAGCATTATGTCATCATGTATCATGTTAGCTTTTCTCATAGTAAATGGTCTAAACAGAAGCAGGAACAAATCATCGTATCTGTTGACTAATGCTCCATTAATACATTCTAACCATAGATCTTCCTGATCCACTAACTACCTCTGCTTTCTGCATCTAATGAAGGAGAACTCACTCATCCATTTCAAACGCTCATTATTTTCTAGTTTCCCGTTTTTATCTCTCCCATTTGGCTTGAAGTACAAATTTGTAATTGATCGTATCAAACAACTAGGATCCCTGAGGCTTTGCTGTGTAACGTTTATTTTCATTGCAGCAATGTCAAATGTAGCTGACTTAAATACCGTCTGAAATGGCCTGGCAAGCCATGCATTATAGCATCATAGAGGTGTACAGTATGAAAGCAGCCCCTTCAGCCTAACTTGTCCATGCCAACTTCATACTGAGTCGTCCCATTTGTCTGCATTGGGCTCATAGCCTCCTTAACCCTTCCTATCCATATATTTGTCCATTGTCTTTTAAAAGTCTTAACTGTATCCACTTCTATAGCTTCCTCTGGAAGTTCATTCAAGATACGGATTTCCCTGTGAGAAAAAGGTTGTCCTTGAGGTCCCTCTTAATCTCTCCCCTTTCTCCTTAAGCCTGTGCCCTCTAGTTTTAAACACTCTACCCTGGAAAAAAGACTGAGCTTTCACTTTATCCATGTTTCTCATGATCTTGTACACCTCAGTGAGATGATCCCTCAGCCAACTTTCCTCCAAAGAAAACAATTCCCAGTATATCCAATTTCTCCCTTAACACAAGCCCGCAGCCCAGGTAACATCCTGGTGCATCTCTTCTGAACTCTTTCCAAATTAATGACATTCTTCCTATGACTGCACGGGCAGTGCGGTAGCGTAGAGGTAGAGCTACTGCCTTACAGCACCAGAGACCTGGATCGATCCTGACTGCGGGTGCTTGTCTTTACAAAGATTGCATGTTCTTCCCGTGACCTGCGTGGGTTTTTTTCTCATCCAAAGACGTACAGACGTAGGTTAATTGGCATGGTATAAATGTAAAAAATTGTCCCTAGCATGTGTATGGCAGTGTTAATTTGCAGGGATCGCTGGTCAGTACGGACTCAGTAGGCCGAAGGGCCTGTTTCCACGGTGTATCTCTATACTAAATTAAACTAAAAGCTGCATGACCAGAAATGCACACATACATAGTATAGAAGTTGGGAGGTCATGTTGCATTTGTATAATACGTTGGTGAGACCGCATTTAGAATATTGTGTTCGGTTCTGGGCACCATGTTATAGGAAAGATATTGTCAAGCTTGAAAGGGTTCAGAAAAGATTTATGAGAATGTTGCTAGGACTAGAGGGTGAGCTATCGGGAGAGGTTGAGTAGGAAGGGTCTCTATTCCTTGGATCACAGGATGATGAGGGGTGATCTTATAGAGGTGTACAAAATCATGAGAGGAATAGATCGGGTAGAAGCACAGAGTCTCTTGCCCAGAGTAGGGGAATCGAGGACCAGAGGACATAGGTTCAAGGTGAAGGGGAAAAGATTTAGTAGGAATTCGAGGGGTAACTTTTTCACACAAAGGGTGGTGGGTGTATGGAACAAGCTGCCAGAGGAGGTAGTTGAGGCTATCCCATCATTTAAGAAGCAGTTGGACAGGTACATGGATAGGACAGGTTTGGGGGGGGGGGGGTATGGACCAGGCGCAGGCAGGTGGGAGTAGTGTAACTGGAACATGTTGGCCAGTGTGGGCCAGTTGGGACGAAGAGCCTGCTTCCACACTGTATCACTCTATAACTCTATGACTCTATATTCCATGTGTAGTCTCACCAACGACTTGTACAATTGCATCACGATGTACCAACATTTGTACTCAATGCCCTTCCCAATGAAGGCAAGGGAGCCAAATGCCTTCTACACCGCTTTGTCCACCTGGGTCACCATTTTCAGGGAACCATGCATTTGTACTCACAGATCTCTCTGTTTTTCAACACTTGACAGGGAAGTACCACTTACTGTATGGCCCTGTTTGACATACAACTCCTTGTCTGAGTTAACTTCCATTTGCCAATCCTTGGTCCATCTTCCCAACTGATCTAAATCCTCTTAAATACCCTTCCTCACTGTCCACTATAACACCAATTTTGGTGTCATCTGCAAAAGTACTCACAATGTTAATCACTTCATCATCCAAATCGTTATTGTAGATGATAAATAACAATAGGCCCATCACAAATCCCTCGACACTCCAATCAGAAAAACAATCCTCCATAACTACCCTTTAATTCCTTCCTCCAAACCAATTCAGAATCCAATTGGCTAGTTCATCTTGGATTCCATGCAATCTAACTTTCCGGAGTGGCCTACCATGCAGGGCTTTGCCAAAGGAAGTTCAAAGACATTCAGGGATGGGCAATAAATGTTGTCCTGCCAGCAATGCCCTTAGTCTGCAACATGAGTAGACAAAACAAAATAAATACAAGTAAATAGGAAAGAGAGGTGACTCGATCCAATACCCATTTCAATCAAGTAACTGCATAGTCATGCTCACAGCATCACCCTCTCCTGCCCTATCAGTAGAACAGACCCACCACAAGTAGGAGTACAGTGGCATAATGTGAGAGGTCCTCAACATTGACTCTCGACCTATGAAGTCCATTGCATTAGGATAAATGTTAAGGATAAGGAAAGTTCATCCTATTATCGTATTCTCCTGCAGTGGATTTCAATCAGAGCTGCTCCACATTGAACAACATTTGGAATCACCGATATAAGCGAAGGCGTAAAATATGTTCTGGGTGGAAGGTTTCAATGGCCATCACAAAGAGTAGCTTGATAGCACTAACAATACCTTGCTGATCTAGTCCTGATGAATCTGGTTGCCATACCAGTTCTGCAGCAGACAGTAAGTCAATCAAATTAATTGATGAACCTACCTGACCTCTTCCTCACCAATCTACCTGTGGCAGATGTTTTTGTCCATGATAGCAATGGAAGACGTGACCACCACGTGGCTTTGTGGAGACGAAGACCCTCCTTTAAACCTTAGAAACACTCCATCATGCATTGTGAAGTGGGATAGGTTCAGATGAGGCAGTTTGATGACAAATACAATTACAGATGTTAGAATCTGAGGTAAAACCAGAACTGCTGGAAGAACTCAACTGAGGAAAGATAAAACAATTTATGTTTCTCTTGACTCGTTGAGTTCTTCTTTCTCTTTTTGTACAGAGGAAATGCCAGGAGCACCAACAGGCATGCAAAAGATGATGAAGTTCCAATCCAATAAAGTTAGAACAGCTCAAAGTACACACTACCACCTTGCTCCAGGCACGTCTTGATATCACATGGAGCAATTCCTCACCATCTTCACAATTCACAATTCTTCAAACAGGTTCACACACCTGTTGTTCTTATCTCTGGTCTTTGTTCTGACCATCTGCCTATCAAAAAATCCCCTTCACCTGTCTTGATCTATGCAGAGAGTAGATGGATATGGATCATGTACAGGCAGATTAGATCAGTTTAACTTGGCATCATGTTTGCCACAAACATTGTGGGCCAAAGGGTCTATTTCTGTGCTGTATGGCTCTATATTCTATGTTCTAATCCACTCAGATAGTGCATTCCAGATTCTAATCATCCTCTGGGTGAAAAAATCATTCCTCAGATTCCCTTTAAACCTTCTGCCTCTTACCTTAATTATTTGTCTTTTGATTTTAGACATCTCTGGAGAAATGTTTCTTACTATCTAGTTAAGATCTTTGCATTAGTTATGGGTTTATTTATCATTGATAACTGCATGCTCATTTAGTCATTTAATACATTGGAATGCCTCTGGAGCAGTTTCCACCAGGCTGGTATTGGAGCTGTATTTAGTTCCACCTTTATGTGAAAACATGAACAATCTGCATCTTGCAAACAAAGAAAGGTGAGAGGGGTCGAGAATGTGGGAAGGAGGGAAAGATGTGGTTCTATTGCAGGTGGTATATGATCATGAGCAGTCCATCCTCCAAACCAGTCTCTGGGAATAATAGTGCCTGTCAGTAGCCCACACCACCTTCAGCGGCTAAAGCAAAGGGAGGAATGGTATTATGTGCATTGTCCTACTCAATGTGTACCCCCATAGATGAATGGTTGGCAGTGAGGGTAAGTTGGGTGATTATACATGCGAGTGTTGGAACAGGAGGAAATATGTAACTTTGTAATGGAGGATAAGAATATGAGATATGAATGGAAATTGTGACCAGTTTTGTGCTTGTGTGTTTGTTCATTACTTGTGTTATGAAAAGAGCTGTCACGAGAATCCAATAGACACAAAATGTGTTTCAACTGTTTTTAATATCACCATCCTTCCAATTGAGTTCAATTCAAGAATAAATCTCTAATGTTAAAAATTTCCACAATTTACTAGTATTATATTGAATTCATCAGTGCAAAATATTTGCCTCTAAAACATCATTTCGTACATAAAATGTTCTTCCTCTATTTAATATTCAGAACTTTAGTATTTAGTGCACAAAACCACATAGAGACAAGAGTGCATTTAAGGCCTCCAATACACTTAATCTTGGTTAAATTAAATGAACGTATGCATGCTAAAATGTGGCATGGTGCAATGTTTTATCAAGTGGCTTTTTTATCAATTATTTGCAGAAAATCTAATCTAAACCGTATACTTCTTGGCAAACGAACAATCTGTTTATTAGGACAATAGCAATACACACCAAATTAAGAGCTGTGAAGCAGCATAATATAAAACCGGGCATTGATTAAATATTTTCAGTTTCATTCTTTAACTAAGAGCAGGTTGATGACATAGGAAGGACACATATTTCCAGCGAAATTCCAGATAAATTCTGATCCCAGTCCATTGCTGTAACTTTTGGAACAGTGCCAAGGAAATTTTCAACTTGAGTAAATTATGCATTAGAGTGTGAGGTGGCACCAAGTGCTTACGAGTTCCATTTGGGGGTAGGACAGAGCCTGGACCCTGAACTCAGAGTAACAAGAACCAACCATCACTGAACATGATGTCAAAGTTAACAAAGGAGCATCCATGTACCTGCAACCCACCGCACCCCACCCCAATTACTCTGATACACAAAAGAGTAATTAGTTCAAGAGGCACTTCAGGGTGCAATCAAACATTTTCACAAGCAAATCATAAAAAAATATGACATTAATTATGTTTATGATACATGGAATTGAGGAAATAATGTGTATTATTGTTAGATTCTATTCGTTCATTATATTTCTGTAATAAATGACTAACAGATGTGAAAGTATGAGTATTAATCAACACAATCTTTTTAACATATTTTACATCCATTACCATTAAAAAAACAAATTTGCTTCGCTAATTATAATGTCATAAGGTGTGATTAGGTGAGAATTCTAACCCAGAACAGGCACCAAGATTCAATTCACACGTGGAATCCAACGCCTATCGATGTTTTCAGAGATGCTGCATGACCTGCTGAGTTACTCCAGCACTTAGCGTCATAGAGTCATATTGGGTGGAAACAGGCCCTTCGGCCCAACTGACCAACTAGTCCCACCTCTAAACCTATCCTATACATGTTGAAATGTTTCTTAAAAGTTGTGATGGTACCTGTCTCAACTACTTCCTCCAGCAGCTCATTCCATATACCACCCTTTATGTTAAAAAAAGTTGCCCCTCGGGTTCCTGTTAAATCTGCCCCCCCTCACCTTAAATCTAAGTCCTCAGGTTCTCGATTCTGGGTAAAAGACTCTGTGCATTTACACTTTGTCCTCTTTTGTAAACCAGCATCTGCAGTTCCTTGTTTCTACATTCAGCATTCCAAATCCGTCATTGAGTTTAGGATTTCCGTGGAGAGAATACATGCATCTTGGACTTCCAGCTTTTTAAAATGTTGAAACTGGCATCCTTGCAGAAGTACTGGTATTAGCTAGCAAGATCTATCCAACATGTTAAAATTGATGTTCATAACTCTCCTTAATTGTGTTGAGATAGGTCCTGAAGCTATCATTGCTGGACAGGCCCTCGATCAAGTGGAGAATAATATGACTTCCAATTATTTCAGTTTCCGTCACCAATAGACTATGACACCAAACATTGTCAGAAGATGTGGGGTAGCCAAACATTGCAAGACAGAATGTTTGGGGCATCAAAACTAATCAAACAGTAATAAGTGAATGAGCTGAAAAGTAGTTTAGCAAAAGAGACTGAACTGTTATTTTCACAAAGCCAACAAGAATAGGAAGGAAAGGAAATTGTAGTTGTTATCAGCTTGCCACAGCAAGACTACAATAATGAAGCAATCACAAAGGTAAAGTGATGTGAGTACTATAAAAAAAACTGACTGAGCAAATTCTACTTGTGAATCAGAAGGTTATGTTCAATCCCAGCACAGCAGCTGAATATATGCAATTTAGGATTCTAATCCCCTGTTATGCCAAGACCTGTCGCAGCATCAGCAATGTTATGCTTTAAATTAGGTGCCTGACTGAGTTTCCCCTACTGCTTCCATAGTACAGGTAAAGGTTAAATATCTCATGCTTTCCAAAAAAAATGAACAATGAGCTAGACAGGTCATCCTCAGCATTGTTCCTCCCTAAAGGGCCTGTCCCACCTGGGCATCATTTGCGCATCACGCAGATGGCGCGCAAAGATTTTGTACATCCCAAAATCTTGGGGCGCCGCGCATGACCGTGCGTCACTGCCTACGTCACCACGCACCATGCGCGCATCACGTGCGCATCATGACGCGCACGTCGTGCATCGTGACACATAAATGATGTCGTGGAAATGACGCGCAAATGACACCCAAGTGAGACAGGCCCTTAAGCAAACACCATCAAAAAATGATTAATTGTTTATCCATCTCATTGCTTTCTATGTGTAGTAAGGAACTGCAGATGCTGGTTTAAAATGAAGATGGACACAAAAAGCTGGAGTAACTCAGCGGCTCAGACAGCATCTCTGGAGAAAAGGAATAGGTGACGTTACGGGTTGTGACCCTTCTTCAGTCTGACCCGCTGAGTTACTCCAGCTTTTTGTGTCCGTCTTCATTGCTTTCTATGGTGTGCTGCTCTGTGGCCCATGGTTGCTAAAAAATCCTGCAGGCTAAAATTAGTGTGTGAATTCCAAGATCTAACCAGTATTATGTGCAGCAGTTTGAGATACATTGAAAGATCTAGTAAAGTTCTGTATAAATGCCCGTTCATTTTTTACATCAGTACTTTATGTGAGATACAGATGGTTCCTCATATTTGAAGAAGGGTTTCGGCCCGAAACGTTGCCTATTTCCTTCGCACCCGCTGAGTTTCTCCAGCACTTTTGTCTACGTTCCTTATAATAATGTTGGCTAATAACAGTTAGCTAATAACAGTTGTTGAACTGTGGTGAACAAAAACATGTAACTTTGATAACATCTTTATGAATCTGCAAGCATATAATATTGCGCCAGTCAGTTCTTGATCCCCAGTTAGATACAGTATGGGGATGTCAATTCAAATTTATTGTTTTTACAACGTTACTTTCAAATGCAAATATTTCTAGGTTTAAACACAACTTATTTCTGCTTTTGTCTTTCATGTATTTTCAATAATGCTTAGTTACAGAGTCACAGTCATACAGTGTGGAAACAGGCCCTTCGACCCAACTTGCCCACACCAAGAAACATGTCCCAGCTACACTAGTCCCACCTGCCTGTATTTGGCCCATATCCCTCCAAACCTGTCCTTTCCATGTACCTACGTATCCAACTGTTTCTTAAACATTGGGATAGTCCCTGCCTCAACTACCTCCTCTCGCAGTTCGCTCCATACACCCACCTTTCTTAGTGTGAAAAAAATTACCCCTCAGATTCCTACTAAATCTTTTCCCCATCACCTTAAACCTATGTCCTCTGATCTTCAATTTCCTTACTCTGGGCAAGAGACTCTGTGCATCTACCCAATCTATTCCTCTCATGATTTTATACACCTCCATAAGATCACCCCTTATCCTCCTGCACGCCAAGGAATAAAGTCCCAGCCTACTCCACCTCTCCCTATAGCTCAGACCCTTGAGTCCTAGCAACATTCTCGTAATTCTTCTCTGTACCCTTTCCAGCTTAACAACATCTTTCATATAACATGGTGCCCAGAACTGAACACAATACTCTAAATGCGGCCTCACCAACGGCTTATACAACTGCAAAATGACCTCCAAACTTCTATACTTAATACTCTGACTGAAGGCCAATGAAGCCACCCGGTCTACCTGCGACTCCACCTTCAAGGATCTACATACCTGCATTCTTAGATCCCTCTGCTCTACAACACTTCACAGAGCCCTTCCATTCACTATGTTGGTCCTGCCCATGTTAGACTTCCCAAAATGTAACACCTCACATTTCTCTGTATTAAATATCATCAATCATTTCTCAGCCCACCTGGCCAACTGATCAAATTCCTGCTGCAATTTTTCACCACCATCTTCACTATTTGCAAAACCACCGAATTTTGTATCATCTGCAAACTTGCTAATCTTGCCGTGTATGTTCTCATCCAAATCATTGATATAGATGGCAAACAGCAACGGACCCAGCACCGAACCCTGATGCACACCACAAGTCACAGGCCTCCTGTCTGAAAAACAACCTCTACCATCACTCTCAGCCTCCTTTGATGAAGCCAGCTCACTATCCAGTCAACTAGCTCTCCCTGAATCCCATGCAATCTAACCTTTCAGTGCAGCCTATGATTCAATTACTCTACTTCATCCTATGATTCAATTACTCTACTTCAGTACTTCATGTCTGATGCTCGGAATGTTATTGTTTCTCAGAAGCTTTACACTAAACGCTAAATTGGTACTTCATTCTTGTTTACATATCATTATAGATTCAGTTCTCCCAGCACCTCTTTGTGATGCCTACATCACTAGTTTATCATTTACAGAAGTAGAGTCATTGAATCATAGATTTATATAGCTTAGAAACAGGCCTTTCGGCCCATCCCATCCATGCTGCACATTACACCATCTCCACCTTTCCCATTTACTCTCATTAGGCTTCTTTGCTTTGATAATTTAAGTGCCAGTCTAGATACTTAGATGTTGTGAGTGTTTCTGTCTCCAACATCTCTTTGAGTAGCACACTCCAGATGCTAATCACCCACCTTCTGTGTGAAAAATAATCCCTTAAATCCCCTCTTACATCTTGCATCTTGCACATTAAGCATTGTTCCAGTTGAGTTAGTCAACAGTATCCACACTGAAATATAATCATAGGGTAGCTTTGCAAAGCTTTTGTTGGTAAATGGCAGCCTCCTCAGTCATACACACCAATGCAATAAGATTGATCCAGCAGAAGACTTGTGCTTAATCCATTCATGAATGCTGTATTCAAGTAGAGGTCCATGCACAGGGAGAATGGAGCAAACAACACTATTGCACATTCCTTCCTCACCCACCCCAAAACACATGACTGCTGGACTCCGCAGGTTATGACAGGGTGCATTTCCAGACCAATATTCCCATTATGTTATTTTCTAACTGAATCTAAGGTTAAAAAATAATCAAATAACCTACACAGTGAATGGCAGGGCTCGGGGGAGTGTTGTAGAGCAAAGGGACATAGGAAAGCAGGTACACAGTACCTTGGCAGGTACACCGGGAGGTAGGCTAGTCAAGAAGGCTTTTGGCACATTGGCCTTCATCAGTCAGTGTATTGAGTATAGACATTGGGAGGTCATGTTGCAGTTGTACAAGACATTGGTGAGGCCACATTTAGAATATGGTATTCAGTTTTGTTCACCCTGTTATGGAAAATATGCTTAAGAAGGAACTGCAGATGCTGGAAAATCAAAGGTACACAAAAATGCTGGAGAAACTCAGCGGGTGCAGCAGCATCTATGGAGCGAAGGAAATAGGCAACGTTTCGGGCCAAAACCCTTCTTTAGACTGCTCCATAGATGCTGCTGCACCCGCTGAGTTTCTCCAGCATTTTTGTGTACCTTCGATTTTCCAGCATCTGCAGTTCCTTCTTAAAACATTAGTACCTGGCTCTTGCAATACCATGCTTTTGTAAAAAAGTTGCCCCTCAGGTTCCTGGTAAATTTTTCAAACTCAGCTTAAACTATGTCCACTGGTTATTGATTCACTACTCTGGGTAAAAGATTCTGTGTATTTACCCTATCTATTCCTCTCATGATCTTGTACACCTCCATAAGATCACCTCTCATCCTCCTGCGCTCCAAGGAATAAGGTCCTAGCCTGCTCAAACTCTTCCTTTAGCTCAGGCCCTCGAGTCCTGACAACATCCTTGTGAATCTGCTCTGCACCCTTTCCCGCTTAACAACATCTTTTTCATAACAGGGTGAACAAAACTTAACACAATACTCTAAATGGGGCCTCACCAATGTCTTGTATAACTGTAAAATGACCTCCCAACCTCTATACTCAATACTCTAACTGATGAAGGCCAATGTGCCGATAGTCTTCTTGACCTGTGGCAGGTTTGATGCCACATTCAAGGAACTTAGGAAATCCTAGATCCTTCTGTTCTACCACACTCCCCACCATCCACTGTGTAGATCCTGCCCTGGTTAGACTCACCAAAATGCAAGAAATTGCACTTCTCTGTATTAAATTCCATCTTCAGCCCACCTGCCCAACCAATCAAGAACCTACTGCAAATTTGACAACCATCTTCATTATCTGCAATACCACCTACTTTAGAGTCATCTGCAAACGTACTAATCATGCCTTGTACATTCTCATCCATATCATTGATACAATGCCAAACAGTAATGAGCCCAGCACTGAACCTTAAGACACACAACTAGTCACAGGCCTCCAGCCCGATAAACAACCTTCTACCGTCACTCTCTGTCTCCTTCCATGAAGTCAATATTCTATCCCAACAGCTATCTCTCCTTGGATCGCATACGACCTAACCTTCCGGAGCAGCCTACCATGCAGAAGCTTGTCAAATGCATTGTTGAAATTCATATATACAATGTTCATAGCTCTGCTCTGATCAACCTTTTTGGTCACATCTTCAAAAACTTAAATCGGATTTGTGAGACACGATCTCAAAATTCATGGTGCAAGGTCTTTTATTGCCACGTGTACCAATTAAGATACAGTGAATTTCGATTTACCATACAGCCATACAAAAAAAAAGCAACAAGACACACAACTAAATAAAAGTTAACATAAACATCCACCACAGCAGATTCCCCACATTCCTCACTGTGATGGAAGGCAATAAAGTCCAATCTTCTTCCCTCTTTATTCTCCCGCGGTCGGGGCAGTCGAACCATCCGCAGTCCGGGCGATCGAAGCTCCTGCAGCCAGCGGTCGAAGCCCCTGCGTCGCGGCGATCGAAGCACCCGCGTCGGGGTGGTCGAAGCTCCTGCGGATGGAGCTCCCGAAGTCGGTCTCTAACCAAAGACCACAAGCTCCACGATGTTAAAGTCCGCAGGTTCCCGCGGTTGGAGCTCCCAAAGTCAATCTCCAGCAGAGGCCAGCAACGCCACGATGTTAGGCCGCAGTGCGGACTGAGTTGTGATATGGGGAAAAAATCGCATCTCAGTCGAAATAAGAGATTTTTTTAAAGTTTACCTTCCGACTACAGATGTTCAACTCACTGGCCTGTAGTTACCAGTCTTTTCACTACAGCCCTTCTAAAATAGAGACACACCATTTGCCACCCTTCTGTCTTCCAGCCCCACACCCATATTTGTAGAACTGAAGATTTCACTCAATAAGTTTCTATAATTTTATAGGGCATTTTAGACTATTTCATTTGGTAAACAAATATTATGCAGTGTGGTGCCTATTAGTGCTTCCGTTGAGATTTTGACCCATTATCCTGACAGTGCAGTTTCAGATTCCTTCATTGTCATTTGTTTTAGGAAGTTGATGCTTTATATGGTATAATAACCTTATACAGTTCTTCACTTAAAAATTGAGGTCAAAACCCTTACTAAAACTGCTGCAGTGTTTCTGAACTCTGCTTTATAATTGCCACATGATATATTGCAATGCCAAGATCTTTCAAGTCGACTGGGCAGAGTCAAGTGAGAGTGAACGCTGGCGCGATTAGCTGCCGCTGTTCTCTCTCCAAATGTTGTCTTTTTAGACTATGTTTTAGTTTATCTTTAGTTGTGTATGTGTGGGGAGATGGGGGAACTTGTTTTAGTCTCTTCCTTCAGGGGGATGCAACCTTTTCTTTGTCATATCCCCGTCTCCGGCTCCGTCTCCGTCTCCGCTGAGGCCTAATCGCCGAGCTGGCGGCCTCCAACTGGGACCGACCTTGAGGTTCCGGAGGCAGAGCCAGAACTCACCATCGCGAAGCTGGCCGACTTCGGGGCTGTGGTGGCGCTGCGGCAGCGGCCCGACTTCAGAGCCTCGGAGGCTTTGGCCGTGGCCCCAGTGGACGACAATATCGGGAGATCGCAGGGAGCTCGCAGGTCCCAGGTTGGTGACCAATTCTCCGGAGCTCCCGCAACAGCAGCTTCGTCCGCTGGACTGGAGGGTGGCAGCTTCGTCCTCCCCGGGGCGCGGAGTTTGAACCGGCCCGATCGTGGAGCTCGGATTCGGCTGCGGGACTTACCATCACCCGGCGGGGGGCCCAACATCGAAAGCCTGGATCGCCTCAACGCAGAGGGAGAACAAGGAAGGAAGAGACAAGGACTTTTGGACTTTTGCCTTCCATCACAGTGAGGAGGTGCCTCGTAGACTCACTGTGGTGGATGTAAACTGTGTTCATTGTGTGTTCTGTAATTTTATGGAAGATGGAAAAATGGCTGCCGGAAGTGAGAGTGAATGCTAGCGCGACTAGCTGCCGCTGCTCTCTCTCCGAATTATGTATTATTGCTGTATTTATATGTTTGTAATTTGCTTGTTTTAATTGTAAGGTGTCCTTGAGTGTTCTGAAAGGCACCCATAAATAAAATGCGTTATTATTATTATTAATATTATTATTAGTTATATAACCATACGCAGAATGTGCAAATTGCACAGGAACAGCATCCAAACTCAGAATCAAACCCATATCCCTGAAGGGAAAACTTCTTATTCACCAACAGTCCCATGGAGAGGTTATGGGCATTGGAGAAACCAGCAGAAAATTGATTGAGGAAGTGTGACTTAATAGCTGCTGATTAAAGAAAATAAGTAATGCTTTTATTCATAAATATGCCCTCTTCCCAATGCAGTTGTTTCATATATATATTTACCCCTTTTTACACAGTATGCGCTACAGAAAGGAAAGGTTACTTGGGCCCCTATTGCAGATCCCCAGACCACAACTCCACCAGCTATGAATGTTGAGTGAAAGGAGAATTGGACACTTATATGATGTCTCTCCACTCTCTCTATACTTGAACTTACACAATGAAGATCACTTGGTCAAGCATTGGCCATTCAGTCTATCCATGGAATTTTATCCAATGAAAGATTGGAGTCTTCACAGGAGCACCAGGAAGGAAAGGTCAAGATAAACAGCAGATTAGGAATAGTTTTACGATTTATGCACTACTTGTTGTCTTCGACAAGTGAGAATGTCTGGAACAGCTTGGGTTTTATTGTAATGGAGTCTAAGAATGATTCAAGTGTAAAATGTACATGAACAGGATATTAAAATTATGTGGTGTTTGATGGAAAGGCCAAGCAATGGTAACTCACAACATATGTACTGAAGTGCGAGAATATTGCCTACAGGCCAAAGACATTTAAGGATTTAAAACTTAGCCAAGGTCCAAGCAAGTTGGGCCAACTATCTCCATGGGATGTATAGAATCCCATGAGACAACACTGCAACTGTGCAATAATATAAAAGTACAGCATTATTTGTCTGTTAATGAAATGATCTATTCTAAAGAGCAAGGAAGTGACCTGAATTATTCAATTTGCCAAACTGCTTTTTAAAAATAATTGCATCATATAACGGAAAAGGGTGGGCAGGGCTCTCACAAGGAGGGGATATTATATGCACTGTTTATAAACAATGTATAATGGACATCGTTAATAAATTGGCACCAGTTTTGCAAGGTGTAAATCAGATGTGCCCTGAAGGCAGCTGACTTAAAGCCGTTACCATTTATATTTAAGTTACATATGCCCCTTTACAAATGCTTTGCTTTCACTTATTAATCCACAATGTCGCTCTTACATTTACTACAAAGCTATACTTTACTTAACCAATGTTCTCCTAGATAATCTGTGCTGAATAATTTAATGAGCAAAAGTAGTTAACACGGCATCTTGTTATACTAATTTTCCCAATTAACTCCAAATCAATTGGAATTTCGTATAGTGAATGTCAGCAGAGAGAAGAGTAAATGGTTTTACTCTACATTCAGATTTAAGACTTTAGTTGAATAGAGGTGGTGCAGCAAATAAAATGGGACAGTGAATCGTCTACTGAAACTATATACCAATAATTGGCCAATGTAAATCCCTCCCATAACACCGCTCCAATCCTGAAGTGTATGTAACAATCAAACAATACATACCCATGGATGCAAAAGAACAACTTAATTGACCAAGATTTTATTGTCTTTCTGCCCATTTGCTCCTCCATGCTAAACAACCATAATGTAGGAAATTTGGGATTTTAAGTGATGCGCCAGAGATAAGAAAAACTGGAAAGCCACGCGGGGTAATAAACCAACAACATTATGACTGTTGAATTCATGTAATAATTAAAAAGAGTTGTTTTTAAGAAAATAATGGATTGCCTTCATGTGGTTCTATTGTTCTTGTTGATACACATGAGGAGGAGGAATGGGAAAAAGAAAAGAGGATAACCTCGCAAGTGTGGGATCATGATTTTGGCTAAACCCCTGCCTTGGTATCTATATTTTTAGAAATCCCATCTGAATTTTTATTTTCATTGCTGTCTGAAGAATCAATATTTTTCTCCAAGATAGGGTAAGTGAAAACTGCTTGCTGTTAAAAGAGGATTCACAGCTTATTTTCAATGTATGCATCATTGATGTATGGATAGGATAGAGACATGGATAGGACTGGTTTGGTGGGATATAGGCCAAATGCAGGCAGGTGGGACTCGTGCCGCTGGGATATGTTGGCCGATGTGGGCAAGATGGGCCGAAGACCCTGTTTCCACGCTGTATCAGTCTATGACTAAGACTATATGACTCTATGACAGTGTTAGTAGTTGCAGGGTTGATAAAAACATTATATTTCGATGTATTCAACCAGCCTTCAAAATCATCACATCATATCAGATTGATGACGCATTACCTACTCAGAAGGGCTTTTGATTTTATTAACTTCCCTATACCCTCAGAAGACATCAATCATCCAAAATCCTCCTTTCCTGTCCCCTTTTTGCATTCAGGACACTTTCTAAAATGGTGCAAACTCTTTGAAATGTGATAGGCACGTGGCATGGCAGCAACTTTAGATATCACATTGGTCAACCTAATGTGACTCATCTAGTGGTTCCAGTGCAGGGTTACTAGTCTAGTAGCTTCAGGTTCAAATACCATCAAGTCACCTTGCAGTGATAAGACTAAGAAATAATGCATTGCCCAAATGTAAAGCTAAGCCATTACTCTGCGTGAAAACACAGGCATGCATCATATATTGTAGTTCCAAGCACCAAGCACCTTCCTACAAAGTGGGCAGTAAAATAATAAGCATCATGGGCAGGTAAATGGACAGTTGTGGCATGCTGGTCACTCCATCACCCTTGTCCAGTTGTTAAAAAGAGGATCACTCACCTCTTTTAGGACCATCATTCTGGTCAGCATATATGAGGATACAACCACCAGAACCATCTCTCAACATGAAGTCATGTTTCTTTCAGGCTTGCTGGAGCTTATACTCACCTTACAGCTCTTTATGCTCACCTGGATAAGCCGGGGAAGCATTGTGCGAGTCATGTTTTTTGACTTCTCCAGTGCTTTTAACACCATCACCGGCCTGCACTGCTGGGGAAGAAACTGATGAAGATGCGGGTGGATGCTCCATTGGTGTCCTGGATCACCAACTACCTGATGGGACGACCACAATATGTCAGGCTACAGAACTGTGTCTCAGACATGGTAGTGAGCAACACAGGGACCCCACAGGGGATGGACTTCGCGTCCTTCCTGTTCACCATCTACACCTCGGATTTCAGATATACCTATAACTCTGACTCCTGACACCTGCAGAAGTTTTCAGATGACTCTGCGATTGTGGGCTGCATCAGTGAGGGGAGGGAAGCTGAATACAGAGGTGAGTTAATGACTTTGTTGAGTGGTGTGGGCTGAATCATCTGCAGCACAACATCGACAAGACTAACGAGTTCATGGTGGACTTTAGGAGGAGAGGAACACCCCTGCCCCCTGTCTCCATCAATGGTGTGGATGTGCAGTTTACCAGGGAGTACAAATACCTGGGAGTGTACCTGGACAGTAAACTGGACTAGTCCAGGAACGCTGAGGCACTGTACAAGAAGGGACAGAGCCGGCTGTACTTTTTGAGAAGGCTCCACTCCTTCAACTAATGCAGTAAGAGGCTGCAGATGTTCTACCAATCGGTGGTAGCCAGTGCCATCTTCTTCACTGCCGTGTGCTGGGGCAGCAGGGCGAAGGCTGTGGACACCAATAGAATTAACAAACTCATCAGGAACACTGGCTCTGTCCTGGGGGTGGAGTTGGATTCATGGCAGGTGGTCTTGGAGGGGTGGATGCTCCTCAAACTGTGGAGCATCCTGGACAATACAGCTACCCCATCCATGACACGCTGGTCAACCTGAGGAGTACCTTCAGCAACAGACTGGTTCCACCAAGATGCAGGACAGAGCACCACAGGAGATTCTTCTTCCCTGCGGCTATCAAACTTTACAACTGCACTCCCTTCTGCCATGGGGTAGAGTGCCCTCCCCCAATCTTTGCACATCCCCAATCCTTTCCACTCGTCACTTTAATTTCATGTTTTTTGTGTTTTATGACTGTTGGCAGATCAATTTCCCTCCTGGGATAAATAAAGTTCTATCGTATCCTATCCTATCCTGTCGTTTAAATGTGGTGTTAGGTCATTGCTGCTGTGTCTCCCAAAAAATCATGATCAATCTACTGCAAATAATATGCGGTGTGTTACTGTCATTGTACAGGCCTCAACTACTTCCTCTCGCAGCTCATTCCATGTACCCACCATCCTCTGTGTAAAAAGATTACACCTCAGGTTGTTATTTAATCTTTCCCCTCATCTTTGTTCTTGGTTTTCCTGCCCTTGGTAAAAGTCTTTGTGCATTCGCCCTACCTATTCCCCTCATTATTTTATACAACCTCCTCCATTGTAAGAAATAAAGTCTGACCTGCCCAACTTCTCCATATAGCTCAGACACTCGAGTCCTGGCAACATCTTTGTAAATCTTCTCTGCACTCGTTCCAGCTTCGATTCTATCATGGAAGCAATTGTGTGGAAGCAATGGTTCTGGAGATTTGCTCTTCTAGTACATCAACAATGACAATGGAGAAAATTAAATTTAAATTAAATTGTCATCCACATGACAATGAAGAAAATTAAAGTAAGTTCATGTCGTTAAACAAATTAAAATGGAAAAGTCTGAGTAATGGGCTGGGTACATGCAGAACATTAAACCAAGGAACAAAAGAGATTGACTTCAACACCTCGTACAACACCTGCACGCTTGCCTCTGAAAATGGACAGCATTTCATCTACCCAGCTCATGCAAAAGAAACCTCCTCACTGGAACTTTACACATAAAAGCAAAGTCGACTTTTTCTTTGTTGATATTTCCAAGTGTAGGAATTTATCTGTGGATCACATGCCTCAGCAGCTAACCACACATCAGAACAAGGTTTGCAGTAATTTGATGTATCACATATTATTTTATTGGTGTGAGGGGTCAATGTGTTGGGAATCCATATCCATGTACAATCTAAGAGATCCATCTCAAATTAAAATTCTACTTACCAGCAAATAAGAAAAGGATCAGTTATTTCTTAGGACAGCTCTATTTTTTGTCATTTGAAGGTGCCATAAGCTGCGCATGTATTTATCACATGTATTTAATAAGGATAAATTAACCACGTTTTTACAGTTCTTTTTTAGGAATTGATGCAATGTATAATGTGTGCTGAATATATTTGCTTTTGCAAAGTAATAATTATTTAAAATCATACTGATTTAAATATCCTAGCCAAATATCCAAAGTCTGGTGGACATACTTTCACTTGAATAGACGGAATATCACAAAATGTGCTCAAATATCCATTGGATACATAACCTGTTTAAAAGAGATGGCCTCCACTTGAGGGAAACCTACTGTAAGCATAGAAGGAGACTCATAAACCCCAAATGACACAACATACTGTATTAATCAAAATAAACTAATGAAACATTGTAAACTTCAGTGACTACAAATTACACAGCACAAGCAGCTTGACAGCATTTTCCATGATTCTTTGCTAACAATTGCAGCAAGAATGACCTCATGGAGCAAAGGTTCAAAAAGCTAAAATTATAAACAGTCAACACAAGTGAAAATAATTTATCAAACGTATTATTTATTGCTATGTATGAGACAAATTTAACTCATTCACATCAAGTCCATGAACCTGATCTAATGCAATGAACACTGTGACAAATTCTTAACTGTGATCTTTTTAAATTGTATCCATTTATTCCCTGGTGGGTATTTTTCCCCATAATGAGCAATATAAATCCTGATATAATTTTACATTCTGCGTTTAAGTAGGCTTAGTTGAGTTTTCAGATATTGAGATTTTTGAAAGTTGTTATGATTAAGTTTCAGCGTTGAAATTTATTGTTCCGAAATTTCAACAATTCTTTTGGAACATGCTGTAACGCATATCCTCATCTAATATAATCCAATAATTTTGTCATCTAGTAATCCATGCCAAGAACAACTGCAGCTATAGTACAATCAACTACCTTGGTGAAATACTTTCAATATCCTATTTGTACCATAAGTACTCTGTGAAACAGCTTACATAAAAATTTCCAAAGTGTCAGCACTTCGTGGTATCCAAGTGGTGGCTAATTTCTTTAAAACAGATGTCAGATAATACAATTACAATGAAATCCCTTCTCATTTTTGTCCTAAGAAATTTGCTCCTTCCTGTTTTATTTCCCCTTTTTTGTTTTGCACTGACAGCAAAAAAAAGTCAATTATCGGACTATAAAATACACTTTGCACAATGTGTTTCCCTTTTCTAACTACAGACAGAATATATCTAAGTTTTTCAATTTTATGGGCGTTTAATTTAGGACCTCAGTAAATACTGAAACTTAAACTCAAAACCTGGCTCTGGTACTGTGGATTCTCCACAAGAATATCCTTCCTTGTTAATGGCACCTTGCAGCAAACTGATTTAATTGATTTAATTCTAAGTAGATTGTAAATTCATTGTAACTGAAACAGTTAGGATTTACACAAGAACACCATTAAGAGACCACAGAATGATTCAAAATCAAAAAATATTTTTCCAAGGCATTTTATGTTGATAATTAGACAATTAGACTGATTTCATTAAAGCCAAACCTGCATTAGTTTCCTTCAATGATCATGACACAGAATGTTGGTACAAGTTTGCAAAAGATTGGCTGATTGATTGAAATATACTGCAAGGAAACAGGCCCTTCGGCCCACCAAAGCTATGCCGACCATTGATCACCCATTCACACTAGTTCTATGTTATCCCACTTCGCATCCTCTCCCTACACCCCAGAGGCAATTTACAGATGCCAATTAAGCTACAAACCCACACATCTTTGGGATGTGGCACAAAAGTGGAGCAGTGTGGGAAGAAACTGCAGATGCTGGTTTAAACCGAAGATAGACACAAAAAACTGGAGTAACTCAGCAGGACAGGCAGCATCTCTGGAGAGAAGGAATGGGTGACATTTTGGGTTGAGACCCTTCTTCAGACTCCACTTTCCTCCATAAAAGTGGAGCGTCTGGAGGAAACATTCGCGGTCAAAGGAGAATGTGCAAACTCCACACAGACAGGATCCGAGGTCAGGATCGAACCTGGTTCTCTAATGCTGTGAGGCAGCAACTCTACCAGCTGTGCCACTGTGCCCCCATAGCGTTAAAAACAAAATTAGCAAGCACTGACAAATATTTATTCTTCCAGTGAATTGAAATGTGAAGAAAAAATTATAATGTGTTCATCCTAATGAGAGATATTGATGATTTTCACAGAACTTCCTGTGCCAATGCTGAGTAAAATTGCTCTTTGCCTTCAAAATGTCATGAATTTATAAGATGAGCAGTTTTGCAATAGGATCAGCTAAATATCAAATTTATATTTATATTCCATGCCTAACAGAGTGCAGAGGGTGATTCTGAGTTAGAAACCTGAATTCTAACTGACAGCATGTTTCCAGCATGAATTAGCCTGTGGTGTTAACCACAGCAGAATGAGACCAACCAATCTCCAGCACAGTACCAGCAACAACACAGTGAACAATGGTTTAAAAATGTGTAGGTAGGAACTGCAGATGCTGGTTTAAACCAAAGATTGACACAAAATGCTGGAGTAACTCAGTGGGGTAGGCAGCATCTCTGGAGAGAAGAAACTGGTGACGTTTCAGTTTGAGACCCTTCTTCAGGCTGATGTCAGGGGAGAGGGAGATACATAGATAAGGAAATGTAAGGTGTGAAAATAGGACAAAGGGAATGGTGATCAGGGGAAATGTAGAATAGAGCATTGTTAGCTTGGAGAAGGTAACGACAAAGCAAACTGAGATAAAATGTAGTCGGAGACAGTAAGAATGGCCGAGAGAGCTGGGAAGGGGGAGGAATGATGAGATGGGGAAAGCAAGGTTTACTTGAAGTTAAAGAGGTCAATGTTCATACCGCTGGGGTGTCAGCTGCCCAAGCAAAATATTAAGTGCTGTTCATCCAATTTGCGCTGGGCCTCACATTGTCAATGGAGGACGCCCAGGACAGAAAGGTCAGTGTGGGAATGGGAGGGGGGGTTAAAGTGTTTTGGAACTGGTCCTATTCCATTGCCCTATTTTCAGACCTTACACTTCCTTATCTATGTATCTCCCTCTCCCCTTACATCAGTCTGAAGAAGGGTCTCAACCCGAAACATCACCCATTCCTTCTCTCCAGAGATGTTGTCCTTCCCGCTAAGTTACTCCAGCATTTTGTGTCTATTAATAGTTTAAAAATTGCATGGCCCAGCAACAGCATTGGCACTGGATCCAGCTTCAAACTTTCATTCGTGGTTCTCAAAATTCAGGGAAAATCATTGCTCCATAGCAGGGAGTTTGAGAGAAACCCTCCAGCCGCCCTGTTCATCTTAATTTTTTTTTTATATAATCAAAATTAAATTGAAAAGCAAAGAACTGCAAATACTGGAAATCTGTTAAAAAAAAAAGAAGAAAATTCTGCAAAAACACAGATCGGGTAGAATCTGAGGAAAGGGAAATGGGTTAACATTTCAGTTTGACAACCTTTCATCAGAATTGGGGAAAGATAGAGAAATAAATGAGCTTTGTAGAATCATAGTCAGACAGCGTGGAAACGGGTCCTTCAGCCCAACTTGCCCTTTAAGCTTTAAGCCGCCATAGAAATATAGAAAAAATGCTGGGAAGATTTGTGACATGGAGCAATTCGATGACGCAAGTGGTGGTTATGTTAACTGAAAAAGAGTGTAACGCAGCTGATGAATAACTGAAGATATATCTGCTGAGGAAGTTTATACAGGAAGAGGTGAATGGAATATGTATTTCCCAAAAGAGAGAGAATAATACTCTACATTGGAAAAAGTCCGGAATGGTTGATTATCTGAAATTGTTGAATTTGGAGTTTAATTTTGAGGGGTGTAATGAGCTTAAGTCAAATATGTTGTTCCTTTAGCTATGTTGGAACAATACAACTGTTCAAACCCTGGAAGTGGGATGAGAGATTGAAAGTGATGGAATTGAAAGGCGATGCAGTGAGAAAATCTGCAAATGGCTTCCCATCTAAAATGGAGACAACATTGTGAGCACTGAATGCTGTAAGCTGAAGAAGTAGGAATACAAGTACGTTACTGTGTTGCTTGGCGGGAATGTTTGGGTTCAATGGTGAGAGGGTGACAAAGAGCTGGTATATCTCCTATTTTTGTATGGGATGGTTCTGTGAGAGGGGGAGTGAGCATTGATGGAGATTGAAGAGTGTCTCGGAGGGAGCTGTCCCATCAGAACGCATAAGGATAAGAAGAAGTCATGTCTGCCGCTGGCATTATGACGGAGTGCGCACTCATTAGTTTCCCACAGATAAGTAGAAGTAAAATTACCTCAGAATAACACCTTTGTCTCAGTGCAAAAATGCAAAGCAATTTTGGCATAACTAGTCACTAATTTATTTAGGAAATAATTCTGTATTGTTCAGAATGCACAACGTACGTCAGACAGTGGTTTAAATAGGCTCCGTTTCTTTAAATAATGCATCCCTAAATACTTAAGCTCTGACTAATTATTTCTTTGAAAATCAGCCAAATGTCATGCTTTGAAATTATGCAGGAGTTTGAGAATTTGAATTCGTCTGACCTCATTTCTTCAGCACTCAAAGAGAGTACAGCATTTGAGCAAAGAAATTAACTTTCATTACAAGCAATTGTGTTTTCATTCTCACCTCGGAATGAAGCTTCCAACAATAAGCCCACATCCTAAATCCTGGTCTTCTCCATTGTATTATCAAAATTATAACTATACCTCCTAGACCGAGTCCATCAGCCTTATCCCAGTTGCATATCCTAAACACAGGGCAATTTACAGAAGCCACTTAACCTACAAACCTGCACGTCTTTTGAATGTGGGAGGAAACCGTAGCAGCCGGAGAAAACCCATGCGGTTACAGGGAGAATGTACAAACCCTGTACAGACAGAACCCATAGTCAGGATCGAACCCTGGTCTCTGGCACTGTAAGGCAACAGCTCTACCACAGGGCCACTGTGCCGCCCCCAGGCTCTTTCCTGTAATTGAAAATGATTTTTTTTTCTTCACCCAATCTCAGTTAATGTGCAGACCGACGAGAATCTGTGACCCAGTTTGAACTGACCCTCATGCCTGAGTTAATTGTAGCAAAGCATGCCCTGGCCCCTCGGAACCATATTCTCAGCCACCTCGGGTGATTAGATCCAATGGTGCAGAGGTAACAATTTAACTTAGCGTAGAGATACAGCGCAGAAACAGTCCCTTCAGCCCACCGAGTCTGCGCTAACCAGCGATCCCTGTACTCTGGCACTATCCTACACACTAGGAACAATTTAGTGTGACTGATTTCACCTGACTAAGTACGTATGCACCTCTGTGCAACTTGGAGGCAGACATAACCCAGGCATAGTGCAGGTCTCATCTGGGTGAATCAGCAGCTGAGAGCAGCCTTGTCTTGATTAGCACAAAATGCTGGAGTAACTCAGCGGGACGAGCAGCATTTCTGGAGAGAAGGAATGGGTGACGTTTTGGGTCGAGACCCTTCTTCAGCTTTTTGTGTCTATTTTCTGTTTAAACCAGCATCTGCAGTTCCTTCCTATACATTTTGACTTGATTAGCATTGACCTTGAGCTGAAGCTTGTCATTGATCTTAAGAAGTGAGGTGTGGCACTAATTTCTGATTTCCTCTCGCCCTTCTGCCTTTAGGTGGCATTGACTCTGCCTTTCCTCAGCCAACAAACTCAATTTTCCAAGAGTTTTATTCATCTTGAGAGAGTGGGTGGACTGTGCCAGTTCATCCAGAGTTTGTGGCTGGTCCAGGCTCTCCTACTTGCTGTCATGTAAAATCTCAGAAGCAGTGGACAGGAAAGAAGGGTCTCGACCCAAAATATCACCCATTCCTTCTCTCCAGAGATGCTGCCTGCCCCGCTGAGTTCTTGACAGGTGTGTCAGGTATGGCCTTCAGATCTTCCACTCACCTAAAGGTTACTGATCACCTTCTGTGGACATTTGATACTGTCTTAGTTGATTAGTTGATATTGTCTAATGCAGCTTCATGGACCTAAAAAGGAAGTTGATCTTGAAAGAATCCAAGCTAACGGGTGAAGCTCACTAAATTTTTACTTCTTTGCACTCCTCCACCATATCCACTCCCAATGACTGCTGCAGATTATGCCTGCTTTTCCAGAGATGGTACTTACCCTCTGTGTGTGTCTCTCTGTTTGTTTGTCTCTCTCTGTCTCTCTCTGTTCCTCTCCGTCTCAATATTTCTCTCTGTCTCTCTGTTTCTCTCTGTCTCTCTCTCTGTCACTCTCTGTCACTCTCCGTCTCTCTCCGTCTCTGTCACTCTCTGTCACGCTGTCTCTCTCTGTGTGTCTCTGTCACTCTCGGTCTCTCTCTGTCTCTCTCTGTCTGTCTCTGTCTCTCTGTCTCTCTGTCTCTATCTCTGACTCGCTGTCTCTCTGTCTCTCTAACTCTCTTTCTCTGTCTGACTGTCCATCTCTCTCTATCTACCTCTCTCTGTCCCTCTGTCTCTCTGACTCTGTCTTTCTCTGTCTCTCTCTGTCTCTTCCTCACTCACCCCTATTTTTCTCCCCCACTTTCTGAATTCCTGTGAGGATGGATAACCTCTCGCGTTCACCATGATTGCTTCGCAGCTGTGCTGCAGGAAATGACAAAAGGGTCGCAAGGTTCTCCAACTTGTGTAAAGCCGTTAAAATTCCTTTTCTGTGGTCATTATTTTCACGCTCAGTTTGCGTATCTCTTGCAGTCTCTGGATCTTCCTCTAGGTGGCAATCAGCCAGCACAAGGCAGTGGTCAGAGCAGAACACCAACCAGCATGACAGCAGTGGCTCAAACCGTGAGCTTTTCAGGCCCGTAAAGGACTCCAATCCTTGACTGGTTTCACCTGTCAGCTTGCAGCCTGGTAGATAGCAGTCATGAGGCAACTGAGCGGCATGCTGGGCCTCCACTACTGCAAGTCCAAAATCAGACCGCAGAACGATGGCAGATTCCCTTCCCTGAAAGACACAAGGTTGAATTTCATGTGTAGGAAGGAACTGCAGATACTGGTTTAAACCGAAGATAGACACAAAAAGCTGGAGTAAATCAGCAGGACATGCGGCATCTCTGATGAGAAGAAATTGGTGACATTTAGAGTCGAGACCCTTCTTCAGACTTTATAACAATCTCATCATTTTGTGTCATCTTTGGTAAGATTAGCTAGTTTTTAAATTAAAATGGAGATTATTAATTGAATCTCTCAGGATGAATGAATGAAGATGATCCAAAATGCCTTACCCCTCCACAACAACCAGTAAGCCTGAAAAAGCAGCGTTAACTGCAAGCATATGGAAATCAACACCAGAGATGAAGTTTATGATGTTTTTCCTTACTCAATGTGGAATAACGTCTTTATTGCTATTTCACTCACCAGCTCACAGAAGGAAATTCATACCTGCCGTACAGAGCCAAACTCCTGACATAGGCAATGTGTTCTGGTTTCAGTGCTCATAATCCCTTTGAAAAATAGGTACTTTATTTCAAAGCCCGTGGAATAATACTACAACACTTACAAGCTATAAACATACACAGACATGCGTTTTACCGCATGGGTTTTCTGAAAGAGTGTGTGCATTCATCACCATGCCCAAGAAAAATGCAGCAAATCTTTAATCAACTTTAGATGTTAGACATGGTCCATTCACACCTGGTTCATAACATCCTTAACTTCATTGTTTTTTAAACAAATGCAAGTTGCGCCTTTAACATCTTCACCTGAACCATTAACTTGTCTGTTCGCACAGATGTTGAATATCTGCTACATATCCAGCCATTTTTCTTTACTCTATTATTTCACACTTCGACCACCTGTGGTGTTTTGCTTCAAACCTCAGTGTATACATTACTTTGGCAACATATTTAAAAGGAGAGAACCAAACCTCACGTTCTTGAGTAAACGTGTGGTCCAGATAGCATGCATTGAAGTAACAATGCAAGGAGACAGGAGACACACAGTATTAAAAAGGAACTGCAGATGCTGGTTTACAAAAAAAGACACCGAGTGCTGGTGTAACTCAGCGGGCAGGCAGCAACTCTCGAGAACATGGATAGGTGACGTTTCAGATCGGGACTGTTCTTCAGACTGATTCTGGTGGGGGGAGGAGGAGGGTAGAAATCTGGAAAGGAGGATGGGCAGGACAAAGCCTAACAAGTTATAGGTGGATATAGATGAAGGGGGGGTTTGATAGGCAGTTGAGTAGGCAAAGACCAGAGATGAAAAGACAAAAGGTGTGAGAAGGATATATGTAGGCCCCTGACCAAGGGTGATGCATCCAAGTTTGCAGGTGATGTGTGGTCGGCTGCAAGCCTGGGCGATGTCATATGGAGGACAGGCTGTTGCCCATGCAGCACATCCCCCCTATCCACGTCGCAGATCGATCGAAAGGAACAGCAGGGCCGTTACAGTTTGGCACCAGCACCGTCGCTGGAGCTGACAGAGCGAGGTTGTAGACAACGACGAACTGCCTTAGGGACTCCGACTCCGGATTTTCTTTACTCCAGGAGCCTTTTCCATGACCGGATATGTCCACAAGGCAGTGGAGGTTTTAAATCAGAGTTTTCCCTCTCTTAGATGGACTGCCTTCCCAGGCTGACGAGCCCCATCTGCCCACGATTCATGGGGGCGGGAGCGTCTGCCATCCCGTGCAGGTCTATAGCACCTGCCCACAAGGATAATAGAAGTACAAATTGTGAAGTCGGAGGATGAAGGGTCTCGACCTGAAAAGGCACCTATTCCTTTTCGCCAGAGATGCTGCCTGACCTGCTGAGTTACTCCAGCATTGTGTGTCTATCTTATGTGGTTCTATTAATTGCAATAGGATGTATTGCAATATTGTGGCCTCAGTAAACTGGAAGCCAGTCTGCAGCTAGAGATGAAAAATTAATTTAATTGGCTATCTTTGGAGGAAACCTACTGTTACTAAATATTTTACAGTGAAAATCTCTAACTTTATGATCTCATTGCCTCTTTTTTCTCGTGATAATTTCATCCACATTCACAGTATGTGAATATAGCAAATATCTCCCTTCTTTCTCATATCCCACTCCAACCAGCTCAGGTGGAGGAAATCATTCACTGTGACTGCAACATGACTTTCACTCTCATTTCCCATTTAGGAGCACGACCCAATGAATGAGGATGTTGCTTGTTAATCCTAATTAGTCAAGATATCCCATTAGTCATATCAGAAATGGGACTGCCTTATTTGAGCACTTAAATATTGGGGTGGTAGATGTTGCTACCACTGTTTAATTTTTTTAGCTGAAGATATCTGTAGTATACTAAGAAAATTAATACTTGGATCCATAATTTGTTCAACAATGTCAATGTTAGTATTTGTTCCATGGCCTTGTCAGTTCAACTAAATTGAGAAACTTCTTCATTACACAAACGTCTCTTCCAAGTACTTTATGGGAATGTTTAAATTTATTTTTCTTGACAATTTCTCAACATGCTAACAAATTGCTCCTGCAAGCCAGCACTTCTTGCAACACACAAACAAAACATTATGCATCTCTTGGTTGTTGTGGAGCGTTTGCCAAAGCTCAGCTTGACGTGATTCAACGTAAATATTACATTGCAGTGACTTCATCATTGGCTTCGAAAATATCTCATGCTCTCTGGCTGAAGTGAGAAGCCATTTGTGGTTTTTGATATGTAAATGAGATGTTGTTCAGTGAAGCACTGTAATGCTCATGATTGCCACTTTAATCAGTTCCTTATTCTGGACAGGCAGAATTGAAATCCAAGCTGTTGTTTTCCATTCAATGAGAATAGTGATCTATTAATCACTTCAAACATATACTAGGCTTATTCCTGAATTTCATTCTTCTTTGCGATGTTATATATCTTTTTAGATTCCCCAACTGCACTAGTCCCATTTGCCCTGGTTTGACCATATGCCTCTAAACCTTTCCTATCCATGTACCTTTCCAAATGTCTTTTAATCCTTGTTATAGTACCTGCCTCAACTACCTTCACTGGCAGTTTGTTCCATAAACCCACCACCCTCTGTGTGAAAAAGTTAATGTTCAGGTTAATGTTAAATCTCTCTCTTCTCCCCTTAAACCTACATCCTCTGGTTCTTGATTCCATTATTCTGGGTATGTGTAACTCTGTATCCAGTTTGATGTCTGTCCCTGGATTCCATGTGATCTAAACTTCCAGAGCAGCCAACCATGCAGAACTCTATGAAGAGTCTTGCTGAAGTTCATACAGACGATGTATATGACCCTGCTTTCAACCTTCTTGGTTACTTCTTCAAAGACAGATCAACCAACTTCGTGAGATGAAGCCTCATGCATGAAACTATGCTGACCAACCTTAATTAACCCCTGTCTTTCCAAATACATGTATACTTTATCCCTCAGAATCCTCTCCCTCCACTTCCCGACCACAGATATTAGGCTTACCTGTCTATAGTTCTGCGGTTTTTCTTTGCAGCCCTTCTTATGTAAAGGCACAACATTTACCACCCACCAGTCATCCAGTTCCTCACATATGTCTAACAACAAATCATATATCTAAGCCAGGGCTCCTGCAGTTTCTTCTCTGGTGTTCTTGGATATACCTGACCAGGTCCAGGAGATTGATCTACTTCCATACATTTTAGGATATCGAGCACCTCGTTGACTGTAATACAGATTGTCCCAAAGTCATCGTCATTAACTTTCCCAATTTCCTTAGTCTTTATGTCATTCTCTGCAGTAAAAGGAGAAAAAATCATTGAGGACCTTGCCCATCTCCTGAGGCTCCACTAAAGATGACCAGTAGAAACAAGGAGCTGCAAATGCTGGTTTCCAAAAAAAGGCATAAAGTGCTGGAGTAACTCAGCGGGTCAGGAAGTATCCTTGGGGAACATGGATCAGTGATGTTTTGGGTCAGGACCCTTCTTCAAACTGATGGTGGGGGGAGATGAGTGGAGGGGGAAGAAATCTGGGCAAGAGGAGAGGCAGGACAAAGTGTGACAGGTAACAGGTGGACACGGGTGAGGGGAGTTTTTGATAGGCAGATGGATGGCACAAAAGCCAGAGATTAAGGCAAAAAGTGTGAAACAGAATGGATTGAAGAGTTGCAAATTGCGAAGCTGCAGGAAGGGCTATGGGTGGAGGTGAGAAATAGGTTTGAGTCCAGGTGCAGCATAGGGGAGGAGAAGGGTGGAGATGGAAAATAGTGGTTGATGGTCAGATCATGTTGGAGGTGACTGGAATACCTGAGGGGGAGGGGGAGTTCTACTCTTGCTCCCCCCAAGACAAAACAATGATAGAGTTCCCCTCATCCTCCCCTTTCACCCCACCAGCCTCCGCATCCAACACATCTTCCTCCGACATTTCCTTCACCTCCAACAAGATCCCACCACCAGTCACACCTTTCCATCTCCTTGAGTCATTCATCCCTTCCCACCCAAAAACTCAACATGCACCTCCCCTAACCTACTCCAGTGCATCTGGTATTCCCGATGTGGCCTGCTATACATGGGCGAGATCAAGCATCGACTCAGCGACTGTTTTGTCGAATACTTGAGTTCTACTGGATCTTCAGGTTGCTAAACATTTTAACTCCCCTTCCCGTTCCCATACTGACTTTTCTGTCCTGGGCCTCCTCCATTGACAGGGCGCACAAAATGGAGGAACAGCACGTCATATTCTACCTGGGTACCTTACAACCCAACGGTATGAATATTGAATTCTCCAATATTAGGTAACCTCCAACATCCCCCCCTCCACCCCCTCCCTCCCCTTTCTCCCCCACACTTTGTCCTGCCACCCCTCTCTCCTTTCATCCCCCTGCCCCCTCCCCTACAATCAGTCTGAAGCAGGGTCCCAACACGAAATCCCACCGATCCATGTGTCTCGAGAGATGTTGCCTGACCACAATGTATTACTCCAGTACTTTGTGTCCTTTAATGTATAGGTGGTCAGGTCAGGATCAGGACCCTCCTTCAGACACACATAGATGACCATTTTGGTCTCTGAGGGGCTCTCCTCTCTTTCTGAAGTTACCTTTTTTCCCTTTCTCCTATTGTTACCTCATTTTATGAGTCCCCTGCTCCTTTAAATCAATATCTCCATTACTCTTCAATGCATTCTCCTTTGGCTCAGAGATTTTGTACCTCAGTTCATTTTCTATTGTTACGAGAGGCATATTAATGGATATTAGTTTTGTTGCAAATTAAAGATAACACTGCAATAGGCTAAACCATTGAAATCTTTTTGCAGTGACTGGAGATGGGAAAAACACAGTATAAAAACTGTCAACAAAATACCACCTGCGTGTATTGTATTTCCCTGCCTCTGTAATGTCATTCATCCTTTATCATGAAGCTGACAGTATCATTACCGAGTATTTCTGACAGGTTCCATTTCAGTATTATTAACAAGAATATTCTACACTTTAATCGACATAAAATTGATGTCATTGATCAAGGGTTTTAGTATATTGAATGCTGGTTTATACCAAAGATAGACACAAAATCTGTGGAGAGAATGAATAGGTGACGTTTTGGGTTGGGTCCCTAGTTCAAATTATTGTAGAGTAGGAGGGGGGGTGGGGGGGGGGGGGGGGGGGGCTGGAAGCAAGACCAGGATGAATCAGGGCCAGTAACAGTTTACCTTAACCAGGCAAGTTCCCTAATAATTGGTTGTTGGTTAGGGACGGTGTGATTCCAAGAGGGATACTGTGCATCAGTGGATATGGTTAACTGACTCTTAGTGGAGGAAGGGGGGTGAGGACAAGGGTGGGGGGAGAAAGGCAAGGGTGGGGGGAGAAAGGCAAGGGGGGAGTGGAATCTTTGCAGAAGTTACCTAAAATTAAAGAATTCAACGTTCATGCCATTGGATTGCAAGCTCCCCAGGCAAATTTTACTTCGGAGTCACGTGAGTGACTACGTTAAGAACCCGCCAGCCCGCATGTGCGTCATTACACCTAACGCATGGCGCACGACTGGCTGGCAGGCGCGTCGCTCCTCCAGCGGTAAGTTTCAAAACCTGAAGGTAAGTTTCGAACTTATATTTCAGGTTGTGCTTTTTCTTGCAGAGTTTTTTACAGAGTTCCTGCTGAATGACGTTCCAGGGAATCCCGGCTCGGGGGAAACCCGGTTGCGGAGACCGCGGGGAATCCCGGCTCCGCGTGGGGAACCCTGCTCGGGAAAACCCGGCTGCGGAGACTGCGGGGAATCCCGGCTCCACGTGGGGAACCCCTGCTCGGGGAAACCCGGCTGCGGAGACCGTGGGGAATCGCGGCTCCGCGGGAGGAAACCCAGCTCGGGGTAACACGGCTGCGGAACAGCAGGGAATCCCAGCTCCGCGAGGGGGGGGGGAACCCTGCTCGGGGAAACCCGGCTGCGGAGACCGTGGGGAATCACGGCTCCGTGGGGAGCCCCGGCTCGGCAGGCCGGTTGACTCGGACAAGTCCGGCCGTGAGGGTTCGCCTCCTGCAGTGGGGAGCATCCTCGGACGTCTTTCCCGGATAGAGCATCTCTTGGAAAAGATGCTCCACCATGATATACTCCAAGGAACGGAGTCATATCAGCGCGGGTCTCAGGGGCCCGCGGTAGCGCCTGGTGCAGGGCTGCATTATATCTCCCTCTCTGAGGAGGGGAGCGTAGGCAGGCAGTTTTGAGCTGACTCGCAGTTCGGTGGTGTCGGGGGAACATTCCACGACACGCCAGCTGCGTGAAGAAAAAAGGAGGGTTCCCCTCCTTGGGTACGTCCTCGGACGTTTACCCAGGTGGAGCATGGATGCGTCCGCAGGGCGTTCATCCCACTGAGGAGATGCTCCATCCTGATATGGTCTGTGGACGGGGCCATATCAGCCCAGGTCTTGTCAGGGACCTGCAGCAGCGCCTGTTGCAGGGCTGCATTATATCGCCCTCTCTGAGGAGGGGAGCATAGGCAGTATGTCCGTGAAACATATGGGAGTGTGGACCTCACATCACATCATTACAGGAACAAAGTGCCGGCAGTGAACAGCGCTATCTGGGGAGACATTGGATGGCGAGGCCAGCAATGTCCAGCCGCCGAATCTTCTCCTTGGAGAAGACCTAGCCAAACAGGGTAAATAACCTGGATGAGGAAGTAAAGCTGTCGGACTAATCAAGGTACCTACGACGAGCAAAAGCCTCACCGTTTCGGAGACAACACCTCTAAGCCTCCATCGGCAGTAAATGGTTCACTGAAGCTGGTGGCAGCTTGAAAGCTGATTGTCTGGGCAGAGGTCTTTCAATGCCCAAGCCGGCCCTGAGGGGAAATGTGCAATCCACGCACCCCAGCAGTCCGATCCTCCAATTCAAGGATGGAATTAGAACCTGAGGACGGAAACAGAACCCGCATCAGGGGCCTTTGGGCTTACCATAAGACCACCGGTAACCATGGAGGTAGGTGGGTCTGGTTCTTTCCGAAACACGGGGTGTGTGGACTAGTTACGAGTTGGTAATAGATTACACTTGTTTTGCACAAATGTCGTCGAATACATCAGATCAGTTTATGCTGCACAGTATACAAGGATTCCAAATTGAATTTCCTTTAACTCATTGCCACCCATACAATATACACCAAATTGGACATCTATTCATTCCAAACAAAAAGGTTTGGGTATACAAGCAGATATCCAAACAAGCAAAAGATGGATGATGTCGGATCACCCTTGATTAACTCACATTCACATGTGGAGTATAGACTATTTAGAATGGGAAACTTCGTTACTGTCTAACAACGGATTTCCATAGGAGACTTTATGGCATGCATTGATCTCAAAGATGCATACTATTCAGTTCCCATTCACAGGGTTCACCGGAGATATTTGAAATGTAGCCGGATGGGCAACGATAGCAGTTAAAGCGTTGTGAAATGGGCTAACTTCAGCTCACAGGTTGTTTACTAAATTACCAAACCAGTGCTTCGGTTGCTCAAAGCTCGAAAATACATATTTATGACCAACTGGAGGATATTCTAAAATGCTGAATCTTGCTAAATTAGCTGTTTCAGCCACAAAACTAATATTTGAGAAATTGGGGTTTCTCAACCATCCAGTTAAATTTAAGTTGATACCAACTAGAGTTATAAATGGGATTTACCTTTAACTCTATTAATTGTCTGTGACTCCGCCCTGGGGCAAGAGATTAGAATTAATGGAAGCTTGTAACAATCTTGTTGTTTATTCATCAAGTGGCCAGTGTAATTGGCAATTTAGTGGCTGTTTTTCAGCTGCGTATTAGGGCCTTTGCATTATCAGAACTTACATCGTGCAAAGGAGCAAGCTCTCAAGTACCATATAGGTCATTGTTGACAGATCTATACTATTACCAGCTGAAGCTATAAAGTCACAATGATGGACAAACAGTATTCAGGATTGCTCCAGTACTTTTGGTCATATAACCTTCAGTTATATTACAAACTGATGCTAGTGCTCAAAGATGGGAAATTACTATCCCATCTCTAGTCACAGAGGCGGATGGGATGTGCATGAGTTACCAATCCCTCGGTTATATGGTATCAACTACCTAAAATCACTAGGTGCGTTCTAAGGGTTAAGGCTTATTGTGCGAATATGCATATCTGCATGCTCAACTACAAGTTGACACACTAAGGTGGTGGCATATATTAATCACATGGGTGCAATCAAGTCTATATCCTGTGATAGTTTACCTAACCTCATTTGGCGCTGGTGTATAATCACGTAAATCAATGACAACACAGAATGGATGATGGATCACAAAGTATTTAATGACATTGTGGCTTGATGGAACACCAAATATTGATCTGTTTGCATCTAGTCTCAATCATCAGTTGCAAAAATATCTGGCATGGCGGCCATTCTCGGGGCAGTGATAATGGATGCATTCTCGCTACACTGGGGAGTTCTTTATGTCTTTCCTCCATTTTGCCTCATCAGTCGGTGCTTGCTTAAAATCCAGCAAGACTCCGCCTCAGGCTTTTGATTGTGCCTGACTGGCCTGCACAGCCATGGGTCCACTCATACTGGGAATGATAACAGAGCCTTTTATGGCTGTCCCCAAACGTAAAAAATCTGCTGGTTTACCATGTGACTGGGGAGAACCATCCTCTCCATGAGCAAATCAAATTGTTGGTTTGCAGTCTATGTGAAGACCTTTCCTGGGGTACGGACTGTCAGGTTGTACGGTGGATGTAATCACTGCAACCTGAAGAGATAGTACCTAGAAACAGTACATCTCCTATATCAAGGAATGGGAAGTGTTCTGTTTACAGTCCAATATATCGTATGACACGGTACGTATAACAGATCTTGGAATTCCTCTCAAAGCTATATTTCACGAGAGATGGAGTTATAGTGCTATAAATTGTGCCAGAAGTGCCTTGTCGTCATACTTCCTGCTGGGGTCGGGACACCACGCTGTCGGGTCTCGACCTCTGATATCCAGATTTATGAAGGGTATCTTCAACTCAAAATCCCCCAGGCCCAGGTACTCGGAGATATGGGATGTTAATGTCCTGTTGACGCTGCGTCGCTGTTGGGCTCCAGCTACATCCCTGTCCTCGGTCAAAATCACAAAGTGGTCATCCTCATGGCACTGGGTTAAGCGTTGCATAGCTATGACTGGACAGGATGGTTACATCTGCAAATAATATGATACTTTAGGTTCATGACTTAGTCTTGTAGAGTAGACCTTGGGCATCAGGTCTCAAACTAGTTTCATGGCATACCCCATGGACCTTTGGTTGTGTGTGTGGTCACACATCTACAACAGTAATTATGTCACCTAGAGCCTTAGAGGCTCTGAACTAGCAATGTTTGTTAGTTACAAAAAACCTCATACATAGGTATGAGTATAGACCATCCCCAGGTGATTAAAACGGGTTCTGGCTTGTGCAGGAGTGAACACTGATGTTTTCAAATCTCATTCCACCAGGGCTGCAACAACATCAGCAGTGAGGGTTATGCATGTTTTGCTGGACCACATCCTAGCAGCTGCAGGATGGTAAAACAAGCGAATTTCAAAATGTGTTATAACAAACCCATTGCCAGACCGGGGGTATTTGCCAACTCTATTTTTAGGTTCTGTTTTATAATTCCTCCTGGATGAGTGGGATTACTATGATTATCATTTCATCATTAAAAAGTATCAGCATGTTTACATTTATGTCATGCTTTATTAAATTTCACTCATCCCTGGTCAATTGATGCAGTGTGTGATGCATGGACTCGTGTCCACGGCATGAAATCACAGAGCTTTGAAATCTTCACGTAGTCACTCACGTGACTCCGTCGTAAAATAGTAAGATTAAACGAGAACTTACCAGTTTGAAGTTTGATCTTTATTTTATGAGGAGTTACGATGAGGGATTACATGCCCTCCGCTCCCAACCCTCTCTCATAAAGGTCAGCTGGTAGTTCTAGTTTCTCGAATCTTACTATATTCAGTTCAACAACTGTTATCTGTGATTTCACACCGCTACTTTGAAGATTGACGCGCATGCGGGCTGGCGGGGTCTTCACGTAATCCCTCATCGTAACTCCTCATAAAATAAAGATCAAACTTCAAACTGGTAAGTTCTCATTTAATCTTTTTAACATGATGTGTTGCTCCTCCAATTTGCGTGTGGCCTCACTCTGGCAATGGTGGAGGCCCAGGACCAAAAGATCAGCATGGGAATGGGAAGGGAAGTTAAAATGGTCAGCAACCTATACAATGTACTCCTGTCCATGGGCGAGAGAAAGCGTAGACTCGACGACCGTTTCGCTGAACACTAGCGCTCGGTCCGCCAAGGCCTGACAGAACTCCCAGTTGCTAACCATTTTAACTTCCCTTCTCACCTCATATTTCACACTATCATTAACCAACAATTGGCCTAGTAGGGAACCTCCCTGCTTGAGGTAATCTGTTGCTGGCCCAGATTTGTCCTGGTCTTTTCTTGCTTTCAGATCCCCCCACCCTACCTACAATGTCTAAAGCAGGGTCCCAACCCGACACATCACCTATCCATTTTCTCCAGACATGCTGCATAGCCCGCTGAGTTACTCCACCATTTTGTGTCTGTTTTAGTATATTGACATCACTTAGAGTTAGAAGTGCAAGGATTACTGTTCTGCATTGAGTTCCTGTAGAATCTGAATTAATAAAAGAGCATTTTCCTAAAATAGCTTTAACTGAAAACTACAGTTGATTTACTGTAACTCTATGCCATTTTTAGGACTGAATAGAAACAGTGAAGTGCAGAAACAAGAATGTTTGTTGAGAATGTTTTGCCTATTTATAGGCTTACAACAAAATGAATGTCCTTTAAAAAAAATCTGATGTTAATGGAACATTTAAAATACCAAAGTTGGATCCATATTCCTTGGAATATTGTTTCAGTAACTGTTTTTCAGCCCAGGAAAAATAAACTGCAGGGAAGGAATCCATGGCAAAATAATATAAATCACTTGGTTTGATGACTGCCAGAGGTCAAAGCATAAATAGCAAAATTATTTTGCAACATTATCTATCTATGATATCACAGCAACATATGAAATAAACATACCATTTGAAAGTAGTGACGGTATCGGTCAAAGTCAGCAAGGTTTTATGAAGGGGAAATCATGCTTGACTAATCTTTTGGAATTTTTTGAGGATGTAACATGGATAAGGGAGACCCAGTGGATGTAGTGTATCTGGAATTTCAAAAAGCCTTTGGCAAGGTCCCACACAAGAAATTAGTGTGCAAAATTACAGCACATGGTATTGGGGGTAGGGTATTGACATGGATAGAGAACTGGTTGGCAGACAGGAAGCAAAGAGTAGGAATTAACGGGTGCTTTTCAGAATGGCAGGCGGTGATTAGTGGGGTGCTGGGACCCCACTTGTTTACAATATATATTAACGATTTAGACGCGGGAATTAAATGTAACATCTCTAAGTTTGTGGATGACACAAAGCTGGGTGGCAGTGTGAGCTGCGAGGAGGATGCTATGAGGCTGCAGGGTGACTTGGATAGGTTGGGTGAGTGGGCAGAAGCATGGCAGATGCAGTGTAATGTGGATAAATGTGAGGTTATCCACTTTGGTGGCAAGAACAGGAAGGCAGTTTATTATCTGAAAGATGACAGATTAGAAGAAGTGGAGGTGCAATGAGACCTGGGTGTGCTTTTGTACATCAGTCAAATAAAGTAAGCATGCAGGTACAGAAGGCAGTGAAGAAAGCTAATGGCATGTTGGCCTTCATTGCGAGAGGGTTTGCGTAGAGGAGCAAGGAGGTCCTGCTGCAGTTGTACAGGGCCCTGGTGAGGCTGTACCTGGAGTATTATGTGCAGTTTTGGTCTCCTAATTTGGGGAAGGACGTTATTGCTATTGAAGGTGTGCAGCGTGGGTTCACCAGGTTAATTCCCTGGATGGCGGGACTGACATATGATGAAAGAATAGGTCGACTGGGCTTGTATTCACTGGAATTTAGAAGGATGAGAGGGAATCTTATGGAAACATAAACAATAAACATAAACAAGGATTGAACAGGGTTGATGCAGGAAAAATGTTCCCGCTCTTGGGGGAGTCCAGAACCAGGGGTCACAGTTTAAGAATAAGTAGGCCATTTAGGACTGAGATGAGGAAAAACTTTCCTCATATGTGAATCTGTGGAATTCTTTGCCACACAAGGCAGAGGAGGCCAATTCACTGGATGTTTTCCATATAACCATATAATATAACCATATAACAATTACAGCACGGAAACAGCCCATCTCGGCCCTTCTAGTCCGTGCCGAACACTTACTCTCACCTAGTCCCATCTACCTGCACTCAGACCATAACCCTCCATTCCTTTCCCGTCCATATACCTATCCAATTTATTTTTAAATGATAAAATCGAACCTGCCTCCACCACTTCCACTGCAAGCTCATTCCACACAGCTACCACTCTCTGAGTAAAGAAGTTCCCCCTCATGTTACCCCTAAACTTTTGTCCCTTAATTCTCAAATAATGTCCTCTTGTTTGAATCTTTCCTACTCTCAATGGAAAAAACGTATCCACGTCAACTCTGTCTATCCCTCTCATAATTTTTAAAGACCTCTATCAAGTCCCCCCTTAACCTTCTGTGCTCCAAAGAATAAAGACCTAACTTGTTCAACCTTTCTCTGTAACTTAGGTGCTGAAACCCAGGCAAAATTCTAGTAAATCTCCTCTGTAGTCTCTCTATTTTGTTGGCATCTTTCCTATAATTTGCCGACCAAAATTGTACACCATACTCCAGAATTGGACTCACCAATGCCTTGTACAATTTTAACATTACATCCCAACTTCTATACTCAATGCTCTGATTTATAAAGGCCAGCACACCAAAAGCTTTCTTTACCACCCTATCTACATGAGATTCCAACTTCAGGGAACAATGCACAGTTATTCCTAGATCCCTCTGTTCAACTGCATTCCTCAATTCGCTACCATTTACCATGTACGTCCTATTTTGATTTGTCCTGCCAAGATGTAGCACCTCATACTTATCAGCATTAAACTCCATCTGCCATCTTTCAGCCCATTCTTCCAAATGGCCTAAATCTCTCTGTAGACTTTGAAAATCTACTTCATTATCCACAACACCACCTATCTTAGTATCATCTGCATACTTACTAATCCAATTTACCACACCATCATCCAGATCATTGATGTATATGACAAACAACAATGGATCCAACACAGATCCCTGAGGCACCCCACTAGTCACCGGCCTCCAACCTGACAAACAGTTATCCACCATTACTCTCTGGTATCTCCCATTCAGCCACTGTTGAATCCATCTTGCTACTCCACTATTAATACCCAACAATTGTACCTTCTTAACCAACCTTCCATGTGGAACGTTGTCAAAGGCCTTACTAAAGTCCATATAGACAACATCCACCGCTTTACCCTCATCAATTTCCCTAGTAACCTCTTCAAAAAATTCAAGATGTCAAACATGACCTTCCAGGCACAAATCCATGTTGACTGTTCCTAATCAGACCCTGTTTATCCAGATGATTATATATATTATCTCTAAGTAACCTTTCCATTAATTTGCCCACCACTGACGTCAAACTAACAGGTCTATAATTGGTAGGTTTACTCTTAGCACCCTTTTTAAACAATGGAACAACATGCGCAGTACGCCAATCCTCCGGCACCATTCCCGTTTCTAATGACATTTGAAATATTTCTGTTTTCAAGAGAGAGTTAGATTTAGCTCTTCAGGCTAAGGGAAACAAGGGATATGAGGAAAAAGCCAGTGCGGGGTACTGATTTTTGATGATCAGCCATGATCATATTGAATGGCGGTGTTGGCTCGAAGGGCCGAATGGCCTACTCCTGCACCTATTTTAGATGTTTCTATGTTTCTATTTAAAAACATAGCTTTTAGCATTATTTGACTGCTTGTTGGTGATTTGCTCCAACGCATATATCACAGATGTAAGAGGTAAAGAGGCCAAGAAACTGTGCAACATTTTAGTTTAGAACTGCGGTAGATTGCAGGAGGATAAATATGATGAGCCACAAGTTTAATTGGAAAAAAATGCATATTGAATTGTTTACAGAACTTGTGACAAAATTATGAAACATGTCTTGAACAAGAGTGTAAACACCATGGGTGTTTTGAAAGGCATGGTGCTTCGATGTCTTGACAGCAAACATAAAGTGCTGAAGAGTTGAACTCTACGGGTCAGGCAGCATCTCTGGAGAGAATGGATGGGCAACGTTTCAGATCGGGACTTTTCTTCAATCTGATTGTAGTGGGGCAGAAAGCTGGAAAAGAGGTGGGGACAGGGCAACGCCTGGCAAGTGATAGGTGAAGGAAGGAAATGCAGATGCTTGTTTGAAGAAAGGTCTTGACCAGAAACGTCACCCTTTCCTTCTCTCCAGAGACGCTGCCTGTCCCGCTGAGTTACTCCAGCATTTTGTGTCTATCTTCAGTGTAAACCAGCATGTGCAGTTTCTTCCTACACAGTATTAGTATACTAATACACTGTACATACTATCACCAGTACAACTTGGTCAGTCATCGACGGAGCTTTGATCCTGATCGAGTAATTTTAATGTTTCTCACCAGTTTGGTGACCACCTGAAAAGTGTGTCTGGGATATGAGTTTTATTTTCAAACGTTGATCTCTCTTTCAATTTTTCAGCATAATTGGGGATATACACTGGCAACAGTCTCTGGGCACTTTAGATCTAATACAGTTTTAAAATAAAGGCTGAACATATAACTAAAAGAGATCAGACATGAAAAAGAAACACATCCCTGGACAATCTTCTCCCTTATCAGCTAGGTCATATTTTTGAATTTTTATTGCTAATATTTATCATTTCAAAGCAATTTGGTGCCTTAGTTGTGTCTCTGGTGCATTTGAAAGCACACTTGCTATTTTCTGTGATAACAATTGCTGCCATTAAAATATGTTCCATAGGAGATAATAAACAGCACCAAAGCAAAACTTTATTTTCAGAGCAGAAATGGCATAATTAGCAGGCAGCTTGTTTTAAAATTCCTGCAGAATGAATTGTGAGTGGAGTGATTAATGAGGAGTGTTGCTATTGTACATACACTGTCCAAGAATTCACCGCTACTTAAAAACGAGTCTTTGCTTAAGAAACCCACCACTAACAGAGAGAATCTCTCTGAATACAAGCATTTGTGTGAACTAAAACTGCATTTGATGGCAAAATGCCTGGTGCATCGAATAGCGACTACAAGGCCCACTACCCTGCGTTTGGCTTAAATCCATCTAAACCTATCCTATCCATTTATCTATCTAAATGCTTCTTAAACGTTGTGATAGTCCCTGCTTCAACTATCCCCTCCGGCAGCTCATTCCATACACCCACCACTCTTCATGTGAAAAAGTTACCCCTCAGGTTCTTATTCAATCTCTCCCCCCCCCCCCCATTTCCCCTCCCCTCTCACCTTACATCTCAATTTATAAAATCTATTTCCAATGTTTTTAATTAGTCATAGTAACATTATGTGCCCAAAGCACTTCCCAAATAGCCCAAGCTAGGTACATAATCTTGAATTTGTGGTATCCATCGTAGCACATGTCTGTACTTTAGTGCCAGTACTTGGTGCATGGTCTCATGTGCCTCAGCTATTCAAGGCCATGTCCATATGCTTCTTAAATCGAGTGAGAGTATCTACCTCCATCACCGTTTTGGCATTACATTCCAGATTCTAATCAGCCTTTGGATGAATAACTCTTCCTTAGATTAACTCTAAACCTCTTCCCTCTTATTCAAAAGCAATGCCACGTAGTTTTAGACAACTCTGCTCTGGGGAATTGTTTGCTCCTATCTACCCGATGCCTCTTGTAATGTGCCTGAAGAGCTCCGAGCCTTCACCTCAAATCCTCCAATGTCAAAGATCACCCTGTTTGCCAAAGCTTAGGATCCTATCAATTTCCCATTGTCCCTGAACTCTCTTGGCAAGACATCCATCACGGTATTGGTTGTACAAGGAAAAGTGGCAGTGTTCGGAGAGCAAAAAGGAAATGGACTCAAGAAATCAAAGGGTGTGTTGAGGTACTAAATGAACACTTTATCGCAGTCTTCAGCAATGGAAAGGATGCTGCTGGAACTTTGGCAAAGGACAATGTGTGTCTTAAAAATGGATAAGAGTGCAGGAAATAGAAAAGCCGACTGCCGTTTAAAAATGAATGAACCACTTGGTCCAAATGGAATTCATTTTACTGAGGGTGTCGAGCGAAGCTAGGGAGAAAATAGCCATGGTGTGGGAGAGTATTTGATTTGTGGTGGATGCAGATGAGGTAATTGTTTGTGTAACCAACATTTTGTGTGAATGTGTCAGTGTGGGTCTGAATAATCGCAACTAAATGAAGGCAGCGTTTTCAATGAATGCAGTTTGTCTTGTAAGATCTAAGGTTTATTTCAATAATGTGTGCATGGTATGTACATTTGCACTCACAAAGAAGGCAATCTAACCATCTCCACACAGGTTGGTCTAATAATGGCCTTGGGGGGTCTCTTCATCCCCACATGTTTACAAGACCTTCCTCCAAGCATATAAGTTATGTATGAGAACTTCTGAAGGGCCTGTCCCATTTACTCGATTTTTTTCGGCGACTTGCCGGCATCCGTCATAGTCGCAGCAGGTCGCCGAAAATTTTCAACATGTAGAAAATCCAGAGGCGACCAGAAAAAAGGTACGACTCTTTGGGCGACTACTCACGACCATACAGGCGTCACCACGACTATACAGGCGACATGTTGCGGGGTGACGCCTGTATGGTCGTCAGGAGTCGCCCAAAGATTTGTACCTTTTTCTGGTCGCCGCTGGATTTTCTACATATTGAAAATGTTCGGTGACCTGCTGCGACTATGACGGATGCCGGAAAGTCGCCGAAAAAAATTGCGTAAGTGGGACAGGCCCTTAAGTCTCTTTCAGAAGCTCATGGAGATCTATCCTTCTCCTCTGCAATCTTTCCTTCCTTCTTGGAACCATCATCTGTGTTACCTGCTGGTTAGGTGACTCATGAAGACCAGTGTGGGGGTGGAATGGAGAAAGAACTGGTGTCATGCATGTGGATTGAATGGAAAATTATCACAGAGCAGTGAATGAACCTGTAGTTAGTTAGTCTTTCCCATGCAAAGACCACATCATAAGCAATGAATACTATAGAATGCAAAACAAATGAATTACTGGTTTATCTGAAAACGCCAAGAACAGTGGGGAGGAGGTAAAAGAGCAGGTGTTGCATCATGCATTTAAATGCTGATGTATTTTACTCATCTGAGGAAAGTTAATCTGTTGCATTCAATTGATCCTGTATCAAATGTCTTTTTGACTAATTTCTCATTTTTCTTTAGGGGAACCCAACTCAAGGGTAGCACTAACCACGGTAATTTTCTGCACACCAAAAAAAGGAACATCCAATTTCAGAGCAGATATAAATGCAAATCTTTCAATCCTTTTTTTCTGCCACACAAGCCTCCATTTTGTAACTCTCTCCTGTAAGTTGTGATCTTTAGCAGATCAGAGGAACATTGAAGGAAGAAATAATTATTTATAAAGCTAAGTAAAACACATTTTTTTCACTTACCCAAATTATATTTCACAGAAAATGGAATCAGGCAAGTCAAGATAGAGGTAGAATTCTGAATGACTAGATACTGAATGACAGCTTGACTTATTCAGTCAGAGTAAAGAGTTGTACAGTAAATGCCACAACACCTCCAATATTACAAGCCACTTAGACGGATTTCACCATTTTTCCACACTCATAAAACTGGTTTCTGAATTGATTCCCTGTTTTTGGAAACTCCTAAATGTTTTCTCATCCACAGTACGACATCTTACTCCCCCCCCCCCCCCCCCATCGCATTTACTTGCTTTGATTTTAAGAGAAATCTATAATCATCAGTCTACTCCTAATGCTGATTGCCAACTTTTAAATCTGCCCACTCCTAGCTATGCCTTAGGAGATTTGATATTATATTAACAATGTATCATTGAGTTAATTCCATCTCCATAAATTTGATTGCGCACATATTTTTCCCCATCTTCCATGTGCTCCACAACAGCATACAAACCATCATAGCCAATGATTGTACAACTGCTCTTCTCAGTGACAAACAATGGCAGCCCCAACATTTCTCAATCTTTCTTGCCACAGAAGAGCATCTGTCCTCCAGCAAACCTCCCAAGGGACTGAAGCTAATTTTCAGAGCTCAGGGGAAACAAATCAGTCTACGACAACGATACACCAGATACACCAGGATCATGCAAATCTCGCTAGTCAAACTTGCCGCACGCAGACCACAATTTAATTTGTGGATGCGTGAAGGCTGAGCTCCAAGATGTCATCAACTCACCTACTGAAGGGTACGAGAGAATGGGCCTCACACGTAACTTTTACAAAATGTTTTACCAAGTTGCCCTCACTGCACCGCCCTGCCCACAGGCAAAGGATGTTGACAACAAACCAGTGGAAACATGGAGACAAGAAACTGCAGATGCTGGCATCTTGTGTAGGACACAACGGGTGCTGGAGTAAATCAGGGGTCAGGCAGCATCTCTGGAGGACATCGGTTGGTGATCTTTTGGGTCGGGACCCATCTTCAAAGCATTTTTTTTAAACATCGGTGGTCCCATCCTGAGTGCGGTTGGGGAGGCAATGAGTGTCGGTCTGGTGGCCCTGTGACCTCCAGCGGCAATGTTGTTGTGGGCCCCGACCTGCTGGACCCTTCTTCAGACTGATAAAATGGTGTAAATAGTATCATTGCTATTGGTATGTCCAGGGCTTGAATTAACCCTTTATCAATATTGCTGCACAGAAAAACAAGCTCATCTACTGAACATTTCAGACACCAATGCAGTGTGTTCACAAAGCATAACCCTATACAGTAAACCCTCGTTATTATGGATCTCTTTATAATGGATGTTGATTATAGCAGACAGATCTACTGCCCTTCGCCGGCAGACCGTGCTGCCAACGCCAGCCCCAGCCCACACTGCCCCTTGGCAGCTTCCAAGCTGGGCTGCCGATACCACCCCTGGCCCCTGCTGCCTCCCCGGCCACTTCCAGGCCAGGATGTCGACTTTCACCAGGCCGGTCTGGCAACACCAGCCCGCACCATCTTCTCGGCTGCTTCAGGCCGGATCTACTGTCACCACCGTCAGACCGCACACCTTCCTCAGCTGCCTGGAGAGGTGGAATATTGGTGGAGAGGTGGAATATTGCGTTGGGGGACCAGCCCTCCTGTGCGAAGGATATATATATATATATACTAGACTAAGTGGGACCTGTTGGGTCCCAGCTTCACATGGGAGGGCTGGTCCCCCAACGCAATATTCCACCAATTCCAATATTGCTGGCCAGTGGGCAGGGGGGGGTGGGCTTTCTGGAGCACTAGCATGGGTGTTGTGGGCTGAAGGGACTGGTTTCCAGAGGGCTAGTATGAACAATGTGGGCCAACTGGATTCTTGGGCTGGCAGCTCAGTCACTGAGGCCTGGCAGCTCAGTCACTGAGGCCCGGCAGCTCAGTCACTCAGACCTGGAAGCTCAGTCACTCAGGCCTGGCAGCTCAGTCATTCATGCCTAGCAGCTCAGTCACTCAGACCTGGCAGCTCTGTAACTCAGGCCAGGCAGGCTGGCAGCTCAGTAACTCAGGCGTGGCGGGCTGGCAGCTGAGAAACTGCCAGAAATTCTGCTGAAAACAGGTGACAGACTGTGAGAGAGAAGGGGGAGAGGGTGGACAATCAATTTTAGACATTTTCATCTTTTTTTACAGATCACAGCAATGAAGGATAAAAGCCTATCCTTGCGTGGATCTCTGGAACGCTAGTATGGGTGTTGTGCATTGAAGGGTCTGATTTCCAGAGGGCTAGTACAGACATTGTGGACTGAATGGATTCTTGGACTTGCAATTCAGTGAGTCATGGCTGGTGGGCTGGCAGTTCACTAAGTCATAGCTGGTGGGCTGGCACTTCAGTCACTTACAGCTGGTGGGCTGGCAGTTCATTTACTCATGGCTGGTGGGCTGGCAGTGCAATCACTCATGGCTGGTGTGGTGGCAGTTCAATCAGTCACCCCTCCTCCCTTCACCCCCCCACTCTGCTCTTTGCCATTCCTCTCCCCCCACATGCATTCAGTCCATCTCCCCTCAACCTCCCCCACATGCACTCTTAGTGGCTCTCCGACAGCACAGCCGTTCCTGCCTATTAGGTTCCCATTGTGATGAAGAACATGCAGGCATTGCAAGTGGAAAAAGGATTTATTAAAGTTTAAAATGTGAATGACTCTTAAAATATAACAACAATTTAAATGTTAAAAATGAGATTTATTAAGTTCTTTCTTGTTGTGTCTCTTGTTGTGTTCACTGTTGTGCTCACTGCCTCTTGATGCCTCTTTGCTGTTGATTAAAAAAAAGACAATTTTAATATAGAGAGATTGATCGGTCAAATTTTAACAAAGAAAATCTGAGAATTTACCTCAAAAGTCATCATTCAGTGCAGGCCTGCAAATCCAATCTCACAGCACTGGAAGCAGAGTGCAGGCCGCAAATCCAATCTCACAGCACTCGAAGCGTAGTACAGGCCACAAATCCAATCTCACAGCACTCGAAGCATAGTGCAGGCCGCTATTCCAACCTCACAGCACTCCAAGCAGGGTGCAGGCAGCAAGTCCAACCTCACAGCACTCCAAGCAGAGTGCAGGCAGCAAGTCCAACCTCACAGCAAGCAGAATGCAGGCAGCAAATCCAACCTCACAGCACTCCAAGGAGAGTGAAGGCAGCAAATCCAACCTCACAGCACTCCAAGCAGGGTGCAGGCAGCAAGTCCAATCTCACAGCACTCCAAGCAGAGAGCAGGCAGCAAGTCCAACCTCACAGCACTCCAAGCAGAGAGCAGGCCAGCAAATCCAATTACACAGTATTTCAAGCAGAGTGCACACACATGCACTCACACACACATGCATTCACACACACATGCACTCACACACACATGCACTCACACACCACTTCAGGAACAGCTTCTTCCTAACACCATCAGGCTATTAAACATAGCGAATAAGCTCTGAACTACAAAAGACTATATTATTTGTACTATTTGTTATTTATTGAACACTCACACACACCCTCCACCTCACACACTTACACCCTCCACCTCACACACACACACACTCTCCACCTCACACTCACACACACACTCCACACACACTCCACCTCACACACACTACCTCACACACTCCACCTCACACGCACAGAAACTCCACCATATATATGGCAGTAAACTTTTTTGCATATTCAAAAGGCTCAGGCCGGCTTCTCCACTGTGGGCCTTCCGCAGTCAACAACACTTCTGCATTCAGCACGACCTCTGCACTCACCGGAAATTATGCATTGCTCAGCGTGACCTGTCCACTACGTCACGGAATGAGCGTGACTTTTGCAGTAAACTCAGTCTGATCTTTCAAACCATATTTTCAATTTCAAACTTCATTTTCAAACCACATTTTCATTTTGTAATTTCATTTTCAAACCACATTTTCATTTTCAAACGAACCACATTTTCAAACCACATTTTAATTTTCAAACCAACCTCATTTTCAAACCACATTTTCATTTTCAAACCAAACACATTTTCATTTTCAAACCAAACACATTTTCAAACCACATTTTCATTTTCAAACTAACCACATTTTCAAACCAACCACATTTTCAAACCAACCACATTTTCAAACCACATTAAGGGCACTCACAGGTCAGTAGACACTGTAGGCACATAAAACCACACTCACAGTTTAGTAGACATTCAGTGTTCAGTTGATTCACAGCTCAGACTGAGAGTTGTGACCATCTTGCAGCAACAGAGCCATGTCCAGACTTCCGGGTTTTATAGCTCCTCCTCCCATCCCCCGGATATATAACACACATACATACACGCACTGCAACTGTTTTACTGACACAAAACTTTGTCTATCCAACCAGATGCTGCCCGAGATGTTGAGTTCCTCCAACAATTAGTTTTTTGCTCAAGATTCCAGCATCTGCAGTGTCTTTTGTCTCCTTTGTATCATTATCATGGATCATGGTACGTCGCATGCTGAAGAAAGGATTTCATTTAAGCATAGTTTTATCAGGTCTCTCAGATATGGAAATAATTCATATACATAGATAATAGACAATAGGTGCAGGAGTAGGCCATTCGGCCCTTTGAGCCAGCCATTCAATGTGATCATGGCTGATCATCTACAATCAATATAACTGTGAAAGAGCATCACACTTCCCACATATTTGTTTGCACCAGATAAGGTTTGGTGCTTATCTTTTATACAAATGCATGTCTTTTTATATTTCTTGTGTTTTATGTATCCGACTTTGTGTTGAAGCAGGTCCTTGACATGCTGTCATTTTTCTCTTTTGATGAATAATGATGCCCGATGCTTATCTTTTCTCTGCACAAGTGCTGCATGAATTGCTAGGTATTTCCAACAGTTTCTACTTTTAGACCAGCAAGGGCCTCTGTGCTGTACTTTTCTATGTCCTATGTATCTTCCAGATTAAATCCTGAATGGTCTATAAGATTCAGTCCCAATCATTCCTTTATCTTGTAGCTGAGATCTGTTATGGAATAAATATTTTATCCAGATGGTTCTGGTTGGTAATTAGATAAGGAAAATGAAAACTCAGAAGTCTAATCTCAAAAGCAGTCAATAAATCTCTAACATTTTTCAATAGATATGAAGTATGTTTCATTTTTACATCATCAGAAACACAATATTCAGGAACTTCAAAGAAACCTGGTTCATCTATTTAATTAGAAGAATGGCCAAATTCATCAGACAGATAGCTTTAGCTATAGCATTCTCCCATAGCAGCATTACACATTAGCAAGATGCAAGGCAAATTCAGCAACGAAATAGCTAATTCATACTTTACTGAGTTCAAGTTCAAATGCAAAGATAGAGATGCAGACTGCAGCAGTGTCTGTGCTGTCTCAAAGCCAATAATTTTCTTGTTCTTTTCGCTGCTGAACTGGTACTGTCATAAGAATCGCTGAAAAAAATAGAATTTAAAACATTGTGCCCTGAATCTTACCTCAGTTACTTGTTTGTCATCTTTAACCACTACTCGATGTGAGGCAAAGCACCCGATGAAGCAGCGTCTGATGCTCTTTGCCTGCACAGTGTCTGGGTAATTATAATGATCCTTAGGGTCAAATAGAAACTTTTGTCTCAGTACTTCAGCGAGCTGAATATGTCACAGGCTCTCCCATTATCTCAATGAAAGCAATACATTTGAGCAAACTGTGCCTAGGATTAGAAACTTCAGAACATATCTGTTGGTAGTGATTAAGAAAGCAATCCCCAAAACAATTGTACATTTAGTTTTGTTTTTAGTTTAGAGATACAGCGCAGAAACAGGTTGTTCGGCCCACCGAGTCCATGCCGACTCAGTTATCCCCACACATCAACACTATCCTACACACACGAGGGACAATTTACAATTATACCAAGCCAATTAACCTACAAACCTGTACGTCTTTAGAGTGTGGGAGGAAACCGAAGATCTCAGAGAAAACCCATGCAGGTCACGGGGAGAACGTAAAATATCCATACAGACAAGCACCCGTAGTCAGGATTGAATCCAGGTCTCTGGCGCTGTAAGGCAGCAACTCTACTGTTGCGCCATTGTACCAGTGACAACCAGAACAATAGATTTCTACAGACTTCTATATTCTTCTCAAATAATAACAATATAACATTTGTGCCTCTTAAATAAAAACTAGTTCTAGGCTTTCTAACATTGCTCTCGCTTTAAAATATCCTTGCTTTTATTTTTCTCTGTTTCAATACTTAAGTAGCCACAAAACAGCAATCTGATTAAAACTGTAACTTTTTAGCTCTCCAGCTCACCTCCAGAATCCACCCTACTAAATCTTTTCAGTACGCCTGATTTATGAAAAGCGGTTCAACCAATAGAAATTATTACGAGCTTGTAAAGTCATAGCAAAGTCTGATGATATAGTTAGGGTCTCTAATGCATTTCCAATATCTTTAAAAGAGTCAAGGAAAGTCCCATTAATTACAAAGGGAATCCACTGCCAGAATCACCAAAAGCAATTATTGGAAAAAGTTCATGTAAAAATAAAAGAATTGTTGTTTCTGATTTTTTTTTAGATTCAGGACAACTTTCACTGTTCTCCCAAACCTTAGTGGGTAAGCTTCATTAGTGTTACTTGCTTTCATCACAATCTATTCTTGTACCCCCTACAATCAGGTCTGCCCTCCTGTTCAACCTGTTGCTGCAGGTTTGTGACCTGCCCAGTTTTCCCCCTTCCTATGTGGCCACATGCCCACCAGTGCTCAGAATGTGCAGAAGCTGAACAAAACTGTTGAAATGAAGTCCGATCATTCGAATGGTTTGGGCTGCATCCAAAGGCAACAGTTGGCTGTTGTAATCGCACCAAAGACCAACAGTCATAGAGTCATAGAGTCTTCTTATCGAGTCCACACACAAGATTAGAAGTTGTTCAGCCAGAGCTGAACACACTTCTCGGCATCTGCACAATGGTGTCTGTCTTGTGCTTCTTGTGCGTGGTGGTGGAAAGATTGGTGGAAACAGGGCCACGACATGAACGCTCTTTCCTTGACCCCAGTCATAGAGTGATACAGTGTGAAAACAGGCCCTTCGGCCCAACTTCCCCACACCGGCCAACATGTTCCAGCTACACAAGTCCTACCTGACCATATCCCTCCAAAATTGTCCTGTCGATGTACATGTTTAATTTTTTCTTAAATGATGGGATGGTCCCAGCCTCAACTACCTCCTCTGGCAGCGTGTTCCATACACCCACCACCCTTTGTATGAAAATGTTACCCCTCAGATTCCTAGTAAATACTTAATTAACTACCCAGTCAGGAAATACTTTCAAAACAAATTAAAAGAATATCAATTAAATTCAAATAGATGTGCAAATCAATATCTTGTGATAGTCATTCTACAAAAGAGCAGAATAGGACATGATGAAGGTGCTTAATGTACAAGAATTTCATACACAGTTAAACTCCCCTTATCCACCAGGTTTAGCAGGGTGCTATTAAATGTATTGGTTACAGAGCTATGTTATGTAGACATTTGCTATGTGGACAGTTCATGATATTGCAGTATCTCTGTACATGAGTGTACTTCTAAGAATTGGTACAATGTGGCATGACTTTTCTGTTTTATTATAGCAACCATTGGGGGGAGGGACTCAAATAGAGAAAGCTATTAGACAGTGTGTGAGGCAGGAGGCAGAGAAGGAAAGCACTCAGACCCAACATGTAGGGGGGAAAGAAGAAAACAATAATAAACAGAGAATAAGAGGTGGTGGGGTTCTTAAATGGGTGAGCAGAGAAACAGAGGGGTGTAAAATGCGGGCGGAAACAATAGGTAGCAAGGTGAAAAGTAAAAGTGGCAGGCAGACAAATCCAGGGCAAAAATCAAAAAGGGCCACTTTTCAACATAATTGTATAAGGGGTAAGATCGTTGTAAAAACAAGCCTGAAGGCTTTGTGTCTCAATGCAAGGAGCATTCGTAATAAGGTGGATGAGTTGAACGTGCAGATAGCTATTAATGATTATGATATAGTTGGGATCACGGAGACATGGCTCCAGGGTGACCAAGGCTGGGAGCTGAACATCCAGGGATATTCAATATTCAGGAGGGATAGAGAGAAAGGAAAAGGAGGTGGGGTAGCGTTGCTGGTTAGAGACGAGATTAACGCAGTGGAAAGGAAGGACATTAGCTTGGAGGATGTGGAATCGGTATGGGTAGAGCTGTGAAACACTAAGGGGCAGAAAATGCTGGTGGGTGTTGTGTACAGGCCACCTAGCAGTAGTAGTGAAGTTGGGGATGGCATCAAACAGGAAATTAGAAATGCGTGCAACAAAGGCAAAACAGTTATAATGGGTGACTTCAATCTACATATAGATTGATTGGGTGAATCAAATTGGCAGTGGTGCTGAGGAAGAGGATTTCTTGGAATGTATGCGGGATAGTTATCTAAACCAACATGTAGAGGAACCAACGAGAGAGCAGGCTATTCTAGACTGGGTATTGAGTAATGAGTAAGGGTTAGTTAGCAGTCTTGTTGTGCGTGCCCCCTTGGGCAAGAGTGACCAGAATATGGTTGAGTTCTTCATTAGGATGGAGAGTGACATTGTTAATTCAGAAACAACGGTTCTGAACTTAAAGAAAGGTAACTTTGAGGGTATGAGACATGAATTGGCCAAGATTGACTGGCAATTAGTTCTAAAAGGGTTGACGGTGGATATGCAATGGAAGGCATTTAAAGACTGCATGGATGAACTACAAAAATTGTTCATCCCAGTTTGGCAAAAGAATAAATCAGGGAAGGTAGTGCATCCGTGGATAACAAGGGAAATCAGGGATAGTATCAAAGCAAAAGATGATGCGTACAAATTAGCCAGAAAAAGCAGCATACCAGAGGACTGGGAGAAATTCAGAGACCAGCAGAGGACAAAGGGCTTAATTAGGAAAGGGAAAATAGATTATGAAAGAAAACTGGCAGGGAACATAAAAACTGACTGCAAACGGTTTTATAGGTATGTGAAGAGAAAGAGATTAGTTAAAACAAATGTAGGTCCCTTGCAGTCAGAAACAGGTGAATTGATCATGGGGAACAAGGATATGGCGGACCAATTGAATAACTACTTTGGTTCCGTCTTCACTAAGGAAGACATAAATAATCTGCCGGAAATAGCAGGGGGCCGCGGGTTAAAGGAGATGGAGGAACTGAGTGAAATCCAGGTTAGTCGGGAAGTGGTGTTGGGTAAATTGAATGGATTAAAGGCCAATAAATCACCAGAGCCAGATAGGCTCCATCCCAGAGTACTTAAGGAAGTAGCTCCAGAAATAGTGGATGCATTAGTGATAATTTTTCAAAACTCTTTAGATTCTGGAGTAGTTCCTGAGGATTGGAGGGTAGCAAACGTAACCCCACTTTTAAAGAAGGGAGGGAGAGAGAAAACGGGGAATTACAGACCAGTTAGTCTAACATCGGTAGTGGGGAAACTGCTAGAGTCAGTTATTAAAGATGGGATAGCAGCACATTTGGAAAGTGGTGAAATCATTGGACAAAGTCAGCATGGATTTACGAAAGGTAAATCGTGTCTGACGAAACTTATAGAATTTTTCGAGGATGTAACTAGTAGAGTGGATAGGGGAGAACCAGTGGATGTGTTGTATCTGGACTTTCAGAAGGCTTTCGACAAGGTACCACATAAGAGATTAGGATACAAACTTAAATCACACGGTATTGGGGGTTCAGTATTGATGTGGATAGAGAACTGACTGGCAAACAGGAAGCAAAGAGTAGGAGTAGGGTCCTTTTCACAATGGCAGGCAGTGACTAGTGGGGTACCGCAAGGCTCAGTGCTGGGACCCCAGCTATTTACAATTTATATTAATGAACTGGATGAGGGAATTGAAAGCAACATCTCCAAGTTTGCGGATGACACTAAGCTGGGGGGCAGTGTTAGCTGTGAGGAGGATGCTAGGAGACTGCAAGGTGACTTGGATAGGCTGGGTGAGTGGGCAAATGTTTGGCAGATGCAGTATAATGTGGATAAATGTGAGGTTATCCACTTTGGTGGCAAAAACGGGAAGGCAGACTTTTATCTAAATGGTGGCCGATTAGGAAATGGGGAGATGCAGCGAGACCTGGGTGTCATGGTACACCAGTCATTGAAAGTAGGCATGCAGGTGCAGCAGGCAGTGAAGAAAGCGAATGGTATGTTGGCTTTCATAGCAAGAGGATTTGAGTATAGGAGCAGGGAGGTTCTACTGCAGTTGTACAGGGTCTTGGTGAGACCACACCTGGAGTATTGCGTACAGTTTTAGTCTCCAAATCTGAGGAAGGACATTATAGCCATAGAGGGAGTGCAGAGAATGTTCACCAGACTGATTCCTGGGGTGTCAGGACTTTCATATGAAGAAAGACTGGATAGACTTGGCTTATACTCGCTATAATTTAGGAGATTGAGAGGGGATCTTATAGAAACATACAAAATTCTTATGGGGTTGGACAGGCTAGATGCAGGAAGATTGTTCCCAATGTTGGGGAAGTCCAGGACAAGGGGTCACAGCTTAAGGATAAGGGGGAAATCCTTTAAGACCGAGATGAGGAAAAACTTTTTCACACAGAGAGTGGTGAATCTCTGGAACTCTCTGCCACAGAGGGTAGTTGAGGCCAGTTCATTGGCTATATTTAAGAGGGAGTTAGATGTGGCCCTTGTGGCTAAAGGGATCAGGGGGTATGGAGAGAAGGCAGGTACGGGATACTGAGTTGGATGATCAGCCATGATCATATTGAATGGCGGTGCAGGCTCGAAGGGCCGAATGGCCTACTCCTGCACCTATTTTCTATGTATCTATGTATCTATGTAACCATAGCTGTTAATCGAAGGTAGACTACCTTCAACAAAGGATATTGTATTGTTAGCTCTATGCTTGTTGCTTGTATTCACGAAGAGCAACACAAAAGGGGCAGCATGGTGGCGAAGTGGTAGAGTTGCCGCCTTACAACAGCAGAGACCTGGGTTCGATTTTGACTACGGATACTGTCTGTACGAAGTTTATACATTCTCCCCATGACCACGTGGGTTTTCCCCGAGTGCTCCGGTTTCCTCCCAAGTTCCAAAGACATACAGGTTTCTAGGTTAATTGACTTTGGTAAAAAATATTGTAAATTCTCCCGAGTGTGTAGTGCATGCTTGTGTGATGGGGATCGCTGGTCGGCACGGAATAGGTGAACCATACGCCCTGTTTCCACAGTGTATCTCTAAGCTAAACTAAAAGTCTACAGATGTATCTTGTTTGGGAATTGCTACACAAGGTAGTTGCAGTTCAGTAATCAAATATAAAGTGCGGAAAACAGGGAATAGTGGTAGTGATGTCAGGTGGCAGTTATGATAGAAATGTTGGTGATCTTAAAAAAACATGAGGGCTCGGCCATTCGTTTTGTACGTGGATCAATCAAAGAAGTTGTGCGTGTTCTGGAGTGTAAACAACATCTGGTAAAGGACACAGAACCAAACAATGTGGCCAGATGCAAAAAGAGGAAGGTTAAACTGTGGCTGGCAGTGGTGCTTGAGATATATGGCACCCTAATGAGTTTACTCACGTCATAAACTGGTGTTGGGAGAACAGAGAAAGTTGTCCTGAATCTAACAAAACAAACAAAACAAAAATTATTTTATTCTGAAACAATCTTATTCCAATAATGACTCACCTCATGAACAAGGTCTTTGTGACAACATTGTATAAATTGAAAGAGCAGCTTTCCTCATGCCGTCATTTTTGTTGATTATGTATTTGGCATATGCAGCCAAACTCAAGGAATCAGGTGTTCAACGCATGTCAGGCATGGAGCAGCGGTAGAGTTGCTGCCTTGTTGGAGACTCGGGTTCGATCCCGACTATGGGTGTTGTCTGTACAGAGTTTGTACTTTCTCCCGTGACCACGTGCGTTTTCTCCGAGATCTTCGGTTTCCTCCCACACTCCAAAGACATACAAATTTGTAGGTTAATTGGCTTGGTATAAGTGTAAATGGTCCCTAGTGTGTGTAGGATAGTGTTAGTGTGCGGGGATCGCTGGTCACTGCGGACTCAGTAGGCCAAAGAGCCTGGGCCAAAGATTCTAGAGGAGCAAGATGGACCACTCCTACGAAATCCAATGGACTGACGTGTAGTACGGATCGGAACATAACGGAACGTCACTTCCGCCATTTTAGGAATAAGACCCCGATCTCCATTATGCCTCTCGCAGTTTAATCCAAAGATACTAGAGGAGTATCTTTGGTTTAATCCACGTCCACGTCCATTGAATTTTGCAGTTTATCTTGGTCTATTTTAGCCTTTATGATAGACCATTATGATCTTTGTTTATAATAAATAAGGTTCTTCTTAAAAACAATTTTTTTTAGGGAAACTGCGTATAAAATGAGCGGCAATGCGCAATGAAAGGTCTCTGGACCATATGCATTATTATCTTTGGTTTAATCAGTGTTGTGGGGGAACGGTATGTGTGTGTTTCTCTGTGTGAGAGGCAAGATAGAGATAAGAGATTTCAAAGTTCCTCATGGATCATAAGCAACACTGATTTAAAGCAATTCATGATGTACATGAGCCCTTTTCATGATGTACATAAGCCATAAAGGCAATTATATTTGCCTTTATTTTTTTTGCCTATAAGATATAAGGGACATAAGCCATAAAGCCAAATATATTTTCCAATATTTGTATATAATAAACACATTTATATGATAGATAGATATATATATATAGATAGAGATAGCGATAGAGATAGAGATAGAGATAGAGATAGATATATGATACACACATGTATATAAATGTGATATTGATGTATATAATTATATAACATACATATTTCTCTAGTTTCTTATATATATACACACACACATATATTCAATATATATATATATATGATGCGTATATATGTGTGATATATGCATGTAAATATATATAACACACACATATGTATTTCTCTAGTTTCTTTCTTGTGCTCTCCTCTTTATTTGTTGAACCTTTTTCTTTCTTTCATTCAACCTCTTTCCAAAATCCTAATATAGTGAATAAAATAATGAACACAAGCCAAGATATTCTTTCATTCTATATTAGTGTAAAGAAATGTAGTGTATACATACCTACATTGATGCAGAAGTGCGAGCTTTAGACATGAATACTGTGCATTGCTACCATAGTTTAGTTTTTAATTTAACATATAATTGAGGAAAATCTGACATATATTTGAGGGAAATGAGTCACCGTATTTCCTGGCAATGAAGACGCACCACCATTTGAGTTGCTAATTTCTATTTAAAAGGATGGCAGGACAGGATCGAAGGTTTGGTTTAGTCCAGGGGTCCGCAGCCTTTTTTGCATAGGGGCCAGGACCCTCCAGGATTAGCTGCAGTTCCCAGGTCACCTGTGAGCCCCGGGTCTAGCTGCGGTTCCGCTGTCCAGTCCCAGCGGCCGCTCGCAGCCACCCGAGCTACTGAGTGAGTTTTTAAATGTGAATATCTCATTACTACACATTTGTGGGTTAGCAGTATATTGCATCAATCCACTCAATTTTAAATAATTCTACAACAAAATTCATAAACAAGGATAACACTTTTTATTTCTGTCATTTATGGTAAGATTTACATAATTTATTGTTTTATGTGTGAGATATACAGGGTGTTCAGAACAAAGACGGCAGTTCTTTGACAAGTACTCCGTAGTTCGCTATAGGAGATCTTATCAACGAGTATTCTGGACCCACTGTCAACATCTGAAATTACAGTAAAGTATCATATAGAATTAACATAAGAACAAATCTGATTATAACTACATAACTGCAGAATGGATAATATGTCACTTAAATGCAATTGTTTTCAGGGGTGGGGAGGGACATGTATATTGAAGATGCATTTTTCCTCTAATAGGGCAATTTGTGCCTACTGAATAAATTCTGTATTCATGCCTACTATATTCTGTTGTGCTGAAGCAAAGCAAGAATTTCATTGTCCTATCTGGGACACATGACAATAAACTCTCTTGACTTGACTTGATTTATCTTAAATGTAGAAGAGCTTTACATTACATGCCTTACAACAAGAACAAAACCAAAAAGGTACAGCAGTGTAAAAATTGATACCTTTATTATTGTTTAAGTAGGAACTGCAGATGCTGGAAAATCGAAGGTAGACAAAAATGCTGGAGAAATTCTCCAGTATTTTTGTCTACCTTTATTATTGTGCTAAGTCTAGATCTATAAAAGAAGACTTTCAATGGTTTATAAAAGAAGACTTTCTATAACTTGCTCATGTACCAAATAATGTCATATAATAATACATTATCAGGATCATAAGAATAGAATTATATATGTTAGTCATCATACATTGGGAAGGAAATTAAGGCTTTAATGTGTGCTCCTCGTGGCATGTCGTTGTTCACTATAACTCCATTTATCATGTATTTCAAACACCATTGATCCGTGTACATTGTGTATATTTAACACCATTTATCATGTATTTTAAACACCTTTGATCTGTATACATTGTGTATATTTAATACCATTTATCATGTATTTTACACATCATTGATCCGTGTACATTGTGTATATTTAACACATTTATTCTGTATTTTAAACACTATTTCAAACCGGCTTAAACACAAGCCGATTCGGGACCTCCACTGCTGGGTGGTCCCAAATCGGCCGCATCCTACTGGAGACCGGGACTTCATGATGTTATAGGCCGCGGGCCAGCGGTTGGAGCTTTTCTCCGGCGAGGAAAAACCAAGACTCCACGAGGGAAAGTGCACGCTCCCCCCACGACTAGAAGCTCCGCTTCAGGGTGTTATAGTCCGCGAGCCAGCGATCAGAGCAATTCTTCTGGCGACCCCCGGCTCCGCGATCTGAGCTATAGGAAGAGATCGGCCTCAAGACAGAAAGTTATAATTGTTTTCTTACCTTTCGTCTTTAGATTCAGATTCAGATTCAGATTCAGAAAACTTTATTGTCTGTCGTAACAGAAAATCTTCTTTGGCGTGGCTCAACATACAAACAGGACAATGTACTGATAAGCAGTCATACAACACAGATTTCTGCGAGCACACACCGTGTGTATAGATCTTAAGTGGGCAACCTGAAGAAAGACTGCTATAAAGTGCTTGAATCGCTTACATTGGCGATTCGAGCACTATAGCAGAACGGCTCGCTACGCTGGTAGATGTGGATGCCATGACAGAAGCCCATTAAAAAAAAAAAAAAACTCATATATTCGATTCCCAAAATGGCGCGAATAAAAATACCCATGACCGTACTACGTCTTTTTCGTCGAGTGGTTTATCTTGCTCCTCTAGTATCTTTGGCCTGGGCTTCCATGCTGTATCTTCAACCTAAACTGAACTAAGCTAGAGTCACTAGCAAAGAGATACAATTTCAAGAGCTTACCAGATCAGGTGCATAGACTGATCTCAGGAATTCCGGTGAAACGGCTTGACGTGGTGGACTTCATGTGTGAGGGATCCCGCAGCTTCTTCTCTGCCGTGGAGATAGCGGGCAGGAACGTCAGGTGGCTTTGCTGTATGTGTAACTCTGGAGGGCAAATGGCACCAAAGCAAAAGAGAGAAGTGCCAATGGCATCTATTTCATCACCCACAGTATCATGTCCTGTGGTCACAGAGAGTGATTACAGCAGGAAATCCTTGGGTCAAATAGCCTGAAGGACAGGAAACACGAGTAAAGCTTCAGTAGTGTGCAGCCAGAGAGACATGCTCCACAGACTGAAGGACTGCAAACCAGTTGGAAGTCCAAACACATTAATGGTTTTACTGCAGCCATAGATGCCGTCTGGAGCATGGCAACAAGATCACTGTTGCTGGAAATTACAGTATGTGATGAAGGGGGCAGCACAGTGGCGCAGCGGTAGAGTTGCTGTCTTACAGCGCCAGAGACCCAGGTTTGATCATGACAATGGGTGCTGTCAGTACAGAGTTTGTACATTCTCCCTGTGACCACGTGGGTTTTCGCCGGTGGGTCCAGTTTCCTCCCACACTCCAAAGACATGCAGGTGTGTAGGTTGATTGGCTTCTGTAAATTGTCACTTGTGTGTAGGATTAAACGAGTGTGCGGGTGATCATTGTTCAGCACGGACTCAGCAGGCCAAAGGGCCTGTGTCCACGCTGTATCTGTAAACCAATCTAAGCTAAACTAAATAAAGATGGTGATTAATATATCACTTATTAGTGGATCACGATGTACATAAGTTGTTCAATGCAACTCTCCACAGAACAATTTTGTAAGTGTAAAAAAAGGACGCAAAGTGCTGGAATAACTCAGCGGGTCAGCCTGCATCTCTGGAGAACATGGATAGGTGATGATAGACACAAAAAGCTGGAGTAACTCAGAGGGTCAGACAGCATCTCTGGAGAAAAGGAATAGGTGACGTTTCGGGTCGAGACCCTTCTTCAGACTGGAGATTCAGGGGAAAGATATAGACAGTGATGCAGAGATATATATATATAACAAATGAATGAAAGATATGCAAAAAAAGTCACGATGATAAAGGAAACAGGTCATTGTTAGCTGTTTGTTAGGTGAGAATGAGTTACAGACAACGAGACTAACAAAAGTGAACAAGTTACAGACAACGAGTTAGAGACAGTGATGTTTTCTTCATCTGCATTTGCAGTTCCTTGTTTCTATATTCTGTATGTGTTCTCTGGAGAGGACAGGCTCTCTGGCCAGTGTTATGCAGTGTCTTGACATGAGGCACAAGGTATGTCACCTGTGAATGTTTGCAGTTAATTACAGGCAAGAGTTGTCAAAATGGGGAAGGACTGGCTGCACAATTTCCAATTGACTAGATAGAAACTAGTGGTATTGTAATGACACTCATGGTTGAATGAGTTGGGCCAAAGGTTCTGTTTCTGTGCTGTATGACTCTGTGACTCCATGACTATGAACATGCTGGAAAGACTCAACAGAGCATGCAGCATCTGTGGAAAGACAAAAAAAAGTTAATCATTCATCTCCAAGAGCCTTTGTCACTTTGACAGAGATTATTTCTCTTTCCGCAGAGACTGTCCAACCTGCTGAGATTTTCCAGCATTTTCTGATTATTTTTAATCTACTGTTGAATTTGTCATTAAAACTACATAAAGAACAAAGATTACAAGCAAACATACATAATCTATCAACTGTTTTTTGTTGTTGTTTTGTTTATAAAGGCTTACTCTTTTTTCTCCCACAAAAAAAAAATCAGGCTGCCTGTTGAAATGTTTAATAAATATGAGAATCAAATAAAAGTGCATAATCGCTAAAATCTTAAACTATTCGGTATCCCCAATAGAAGATCTACTACTATGGCACAAAGGAACCCAAGCATGTTTTGGGTCAAATGTACACAAAGTCAACAGTAAATAGCTCAAAAAGGGTTCCGATTTGAAACGTCACCCATCCATTTTCTCCAGAGATGCTGCCTGACCCGCTGAGTTACTCCAGCACTTTGTGTCTATCTTTGGTACAAACTGGAATCTGCAGTTCCTTTTTACACAGTAAATAGTTGTATATGGGGAATCACAATGGATTTCAAAATGGAGCAAGACTTTCACCATCAACATGCTTTAGCAAAGGTCTTTAGTAAAGGAAGAGACATTAGGTTTTTCATGCTTGTTTTGCTCAAGATTTCATTCCAGCAAGTAAGGAAAGGAATAGAATTATTTTGAAATTGAAGAGTAACACTGAGAATGAAATTTTGGACCACATTTAAGGTAGGCCAGAATATCAGTAAATATGTCAATATTTCCTAAATTCTAATTTAAATATGAACTAATTGACATTTAAGTTGCATTTAATTCATGTACAAGGAAATAACCTGTTGCTGTAGCAGCTCTCACATCCCAAATGGTTCCAGCCATTGAGGTATTTCTTAAATACTATTGTTGAGTATGTCTGTCACGGACTTGCACACATTCCTGCAACAACGAGGCAATGCTTTAAGTAGTTTATTTGTTGTAAAATACATTGAGACAACATGTAATTAGGAAAAGTATGATATGAATGCAGAGCCCAAGAATTCATATCAACATTCTCAAGTCACATCAAGTGGAGTTTATTATCATATGCATGTCTGGTGAGGTACAGGGGCACGGGAAATGTTGCTTGTAGCAGCATCACAAGCACAGAGTCTCACACAGCACACAAGAACCTAAATCATACATACATTCTACAAGTCAGTGAAAAGAGCCTGTGCACAAAAAAATAAGGCCTTGGTGCTAAATACGATTAGAATAGGACAAGAGGCAGTCTGTCGTGTTCCATTGCCAAGGTAGGATTCTGACACAAGATGTATGAATCTCGAGCAAAAAACACAAAGTGACGGAGTAACACCGCATCTCTGGAGAACATAGAAAGGTGACGTTTCAGGTTAGGATCCTTCTTCAGACAGTTCAAGAACCTGATGGTTGTAGGAAAGTAGCTGTTCCTGAACCTGATGGAGTGGGACTTCAGGCATCGGCACCTCCTGCCCGACAGTAGCAGCAAAAAGAGAGCATGGCCCAAGATGGTGGTTAATCTTGATAATAGTTACCACCTTGTTGAGGCCGCACCTCACGTAGAGGTGTTCAATGCTGCGGTGGCCTGTGATCGACTGGGCTGAGGTCAAAAGGTATAAGAAGGGAATTAGGCCATTCAGCCCATCAAGTCTACTCCGCCATTCAATCAAGGCTGATCTATCTCTGCATCCTAACCCCATTCTCCTGCCTTCTCCCCATAGCATCTGCACCTGTACTAATCAAGAATTTATCGATTAAGCGACTTTGAGTCCTGAAAAGCACTATATAAATAAAATCTATTATTATTATTATTATTATTATTATCGATCTCTGCTTTCAAACTATCCACTGATCTGGCCTCCACAGACTTCTGTGGCAAATAATTCCACAGATTCACCACCCTCTGACTAAAGAGCCCACCACTTTCTGTGCTGCTCTTGCATTCCTGTTCGTTGAAATTGCTGTATCAAGCCTTGACGCAACCAGTCAGGATACTTTCTACAAAGCATCTGTAGAAGCTTGTAAGAGTATTCGGTGACATGCCGAATCTCTTGAAACTTCCAAGAAAATACAGGCGCTGTCATGCCTTCTTTGCGATTACATCTATGCGCTGGGCCCAAGATAGATCATGCAAGATGTTAAAGCCCAGGAATCTGCAGCTGCAAACTCACTCCACTGCCAATCCACCATCGAAAACAAACTTCCCCTTTCTGAAATCAATAATTAGTTCCTTCAGAGAGATTCTTGACCGCAATTAGTTAAAATGTAATTATAAACACATTTTCTAAACAAGTTCCGGTATTTGTAGGCTGCCATATTTCTCCTGCGTCCTCCATGAATATCAAGCTGTTGAACACGTGCAGTTAAATCCAGCAGACCAAGAGTTCTGTGTAATTTAGATTGTTGCAGACTTACCTGGTTCACTGCCATGGAATTCAATGCCTGGCAGCTCTTGCAAGACAGTCCATAATAAGATTTTAAAATATTCCATGCAGCTACAACCCTTCCCCATTCCACCCCTCAGCAACTTTGTCTGTGACCTGATACCTGAAGCTCTGACCACACCTCACCCCAATTACAGTCAATCACCACCCAACCCATATCCACCAGACAACTGTGAACCTCCAATACTCTGACATAAAATGCTGGAGTAAGTCAGCGGGACAGGCAGCATCTCTGGATAAAAAGAATGGGTGACGTTTTGAGTCGAGTCTGAAGAAGGATCTCGACCCGAAACGTCACCCATTTATTTTTCTTCCTATCGTTTAAATTGCTTAGAATACATCTTGCACAACATTACAGTTCAAAACCAGCATAATTCCAGGGTATAGAACACAAGCTAAACACAGAGCAAATGTCCTCCCAGAAGTCACTTGCGCCTAGAATTTCATCCCGTATCAGCTGTATTAAATGTCCCATGTAGCTAGAGCAGCACAATTACTCATTGCCTCAGAGGGCTGTGGAGGCCAAGGCAGTGGATATTTTTAAGGCAGAAATAGACAGGTTCTTGATTAGAATGGGTGTTAAGGGTTGTGGGGAGAAGGCGGGTGAATGGGATTAGGTGGCAGAGATCAGCCTTGATTGAATGGCAGAGTGGACTCGATGGGCCGAATGGCCTAATTCTACCCCGATAACTTGTGAACTTGTGAAATCCATGCCACTATCAACTGGAATACATTTCTCGGCAATGTGTTCCCAGCGTGAAATTACAATTCGGTCTTAATTGGTGGATATTTCGCATAGCGGGCCCTTACTCCTTGAGGGTTGTTACTACTCAATTTATTTGTGGAACTACCATATGAACTCAAAGTCCCAAACGCGAGGATATTGTCTTAACTCATAACCTTATCTATTCCCCGACTGCAAATAATGAAATCAGCGGTAATGGACTTATAGTGCAGTATGAATGAAAGCCTTGTACCCAAGCTATTGCACCACTAAGTGCTCATTCTATGATTATAAAATAACCTTGGAATTATAGAATTTCCAAGCTTTATACTATTTAAAGCATCGGACTCAATTACAGTACTTTTGCAGCAAACAATAATATTAAAAAGTTCAACTATGTATATCTAAATTATGACAACATCAAGAAAAAAAGCATCTAAAAAATAATTCAGATTTAAAGTATTTGCCCTCAGTTAACAATTTGTGGAGTCCATTCTTGCCATTGCTTTGGGGAATTCGATCTGCTGTGTCCACTGGATGAAGTGAATATGTTATAACTTGTATAATTAATGTAATTGAGTTGAAAAAATACATGTCTGTCACATACATTGTTCGCATGTCCAACTCAAAGCCTGCATAGGAAAGCTCTCGGATGAGATTGAAAGAGTCATTTAGTCTCTGGTTTTGCAATCAATTTAAAAGTAAAATTTATGAAGTGCAAGGGGAACTGCTACTACCACTGAACTTTAACTGTTTCCGAATATGCTGAAAGTCTTTGAATGCTCAAAATGGCCCAGTCATCAAATCCATGGATATACAGTATTATTCATAAATCATTTATGTTTTGCTGACAATTAAAATGTGCTATATTTGCAAAGGACAAGGTCTTGAAAATAAAATTATATTGCATGAAATAACCGATCAAATTCATAACACAGTATAGGAAGGAACTGCATATGCTGGTTTACCCTGAAGATAGACACAAAATGCTGGAGTAACTTAGGGGTCAGGCAGCATCTCTGGAGAAAAGGAATGGGTGACGTATCAGGTCAGTCCGAAGAAGGGTCTCGACCCAAAAAGTCACCTATTCCTTTCTTCCAGAGATGCTGCCTGACCCGCTGCGTTACCCCAGTAGTTTATGTCTAAATTCCGAATACAGAACAGGCTTCTCGTGGACTTTAGATAGACACAAAATGCTGGAGTAACTCAGCAGGACAGGCAGCGTCTCTGGAGAGAAGGAATAGGTGACATTTCGGGTCGAGACCCTTCTTCAGACTCATGGACTTTCCCTTGTTTCTGGTAAAATGCACCAATGTATATGGATAAAAGACAAACTGCTGAACTAACTCAGTAGATCAGGCAGCGTCTCTGGAATAGTATGGATAGGCAATGTTTCGGGTCAGGACCCTTCTTCAGACCCAAAATGAGATGCTGCCCGACTCGGTGAGTTCTTCCAGCATTTTGTGCTTTACCCAAGATTCCAGCATCTGCAGTCCTTTGTGTGTTGTGTGCGTGTTCATTGTATTTGTATTACTCAGGTTTGGTTGTAAATTTATCTGATCCCCATATAAGAGGTGTGAACAGAGCCAGGTCCTGTTCCAATTGTGCTTTATGAGGTGAGAATTGCAGTACCACATCAGTTGTTTTTGTTGCTGCCTACTTTCACTTTGAAGGTGATGTACATCCTGCTGAATGTTATTTTAGTGCCGCGACTTCCAACTTTGGGCTGCTGAATTACCGAGCATGAGAAGGTCTAATTACCAAATAGCGAGCCGCTGGGTTTGCTAAAATGTATATACTCACTTCACCACTACATTTATTATAACTTCTGATATGCCACCAGGGCGTTAGAATATAACTGAAGCAGTTTAGATGTAGTACATTGAATGTGCAATGCCGCACAAAATTGGGGAGAGGGTGTGGGGATCTGGGTGCAGCTTGGAACAGCATGGTACAGCCTACAGGTGTGAAAGTGCCTGGTACCTAGTGGGTGTGGAGCCTCAGTTTATTCCTGACGTACAGTAATTCATGTGCAAGAAACGTGAGCAAGTACAATATACTGTAATCACTTGAACCTTGCAGCAGGATTGAGTCTCGTGGAAGATCCGCCTTAAAACTAACAAAAGCTATTTAACTTGAGACATTAACTTTGTTTCTCTTCTGACAAATGTGGCATGACCTGTATCGAAAGGAACTGCAGATGCTGGTCTATATCGAAGATAAACACAAAGCGCTGGAGTAACTCAGGCAGCTTCTCGAGAGTAAAAGGATCAGTCTGAAGAACGGTCCCAACTTGAAACGTCACCCATCCTTTTTGTCCAGAGATGCTGCCTGACCCGCTGAGTTACTGCAGCACTTTGTGTCTATAATGTGGCCATGACCTGCTGAGTATTTCCTGCATTTTTACATATTTTACTTTAGATTTTCAGCATCAGCAGTTTATTTTTTAGATTTTCATCCCCATGTATCTTGTCCTAATGCCTCTTTCAAGAGCTTCATTATCAGTATTTGGTTGATCACAATCCAGTGAAGTGTCTTGGGACAGTTCCCTGCTTTAATGGCAACATATGAATGCCAGTTGTTGTTGTTGATAGCCTTCATGAAGAGAATTTGTTTCACCAGCCAGAAATGAAATAAAAATTCTCTCACCAGCTGTGCTGTAAAGTGGCTGCATTTTGAAGCTGTCACAATAAAACGCAGGGCCGATTTTAAAACAATTTTAAGAAGCTGAAATAATTTGTAATGAGGTATTTTTTTCCACAGCTGATAATGTCTGGATTGTAAATGGGTAGAAGCAGCTGTGGCCTGGAACACGATAGTGTGAGGAAAGTGTACAATGTTGAGGAACTCACTTAATCCCTATCAGAGCTGCACACTGGATAACGTGAATTTTCATTTCTCCTCAATCTCCAAGGATTATTTACCCCCAACACAGCTCCATTATCAATCTGCTAAAAATTCTGCGAATATTCTTCAAATAGTCTCTGTTCTTCTCTTTACTATTTAATGTCAATAAACAAATTAAAATATGTCTAGGTCAGTGTGGGATTGATTTGCAATTTTCAGCAAAAATTGTTCAATAGTTCACCGACCGTGATAAAAACATAATTTCCATCAGAAAAAAATGAAAATATTCAGCTTTTTTTAATTTTTGGGTTGACAAAGCAAATGTAGCTCGAGGTTCTGAAACTGAAGAATTATGTACGCAGTTGAAGCTAATTATGCGCTGAAAGCTCGTGGATTTTTAAAATAGTTGGATACATTTTGTAAAAAGAACAGAAAAATGGCAGGTTAAATTGAATCAGATAAAAAGTGTAAAAACAGTGCACATAGATGGAAAAATTGTCAAGCAAATTACATTGTAAATCATGTTAAGAAATTGAAGGAGATCTGAAATATGGGAAATCTGGCACTCAGTGTGGAATTAGATAGTTAGAGCAAAAGAAGTCATGATCAAACTGTAAAAATACACTGCCAAAAATATTTGGCTGAATCTTATGAGATTGATCCCATTTCCCAGAACTGCTGCCTACAGTCCCTGTACAACCTGATTTAACTACGCTGCTTCAAATCCAGGTGATGACTGAGACAGGAGTCTCCACCCATAAAATGCTCCAGATACGCTTTCGCAGCTGGCAAACATGGAGACGGAGCTCACGTTTCTCATGCTTACTTGCAACATAGGAGAAGGCCATTTGTCCCATCGTTATCCCCATCATGTCCCATCATGTCCCTCCAAGCGATCCCATCAAACCCATTCCTCCACTTACTTCCCTTCCACATATTCTCTCCCATGTGTCCAGTTGCCAGCTGTAAAAGCTGTGAGGCATTTTCATAATTTTCAAAAGCCTTTGACATCCGCACAATTAAATTTAAATAACATAAAAAGGTAGAAATGAATGAAAACACATTGGAAAATAAAAACAAACTACTTATTTAAGAACACATAAATAATGTAAAATGCCAAATCGAAATAACTTAAATGCTGCTTCTTTAACTTTGCATTTAAATTTGCAAATTTGGAATCCCAATTGGATCTCAGAATATGCACCAGGTCAGATCCAGTGCTGGACTCGTGTGACAATTCTCCAGCATAATGTTGGGGAATCCCAGCAAGGCAGGCACCAGGATGACTCCAGCAATGGCCGATGTGGCAGCACCTGTCATTCAGGAGGTCCTGGGGTATCCAGGCTTCGAAGCAGAGATTACGCTCTTCAAGCCAGTTGAGCAGCCGAATAACACCAGCTCCAGTCAGGATACTCTTTAGAGGCAGATAGACACAAAATGCTGAGTAACTCAGTGGGACAAGCAGCATCTCTGAAGAGAAGGAATGGGTAACATTTTGGGTCAAGACCCTTAGTCAGAGTAATAGAGTGTGGAAACAGGCCCTTCGGCCCAACTTTCCCACATCGGCCCAAATTTCCCACACCGGCAACTTTCCCAGCTACACTCATCCCACCTGCTTGCGTTTGGTCCATATCCCTCCAAACGTCCAATCTATGAACCTGTCTAACTGTTTCTTAAATATTGGGATAGTCCCTGCCCCAACTACCTCCTCTGGCAGCTTGCTCCATACACCCACCACCCTTCTTCAGACTAGGGATGACGTACCTCTAGGTACGTTTAAAGGTATTTAGATGCCACTTAAATAGGCAGAGCGTAGAAGGATTTGGTCTTATTGTAGACAAATTAGATTGTGTAGATGGGCGTAAAGGGTGGTCCGGATGTTGAGGGCTGAAGGGCCTGTTACTGTGTTTAAGAAATCTATAACACAATAACTTGAGTAAGGTCAGACTCATTATGCCCAGTCATAACCAGAGTCACAAAAGAAGTGTCTAAATGTTATAGCTGGACAAAGTAGATCCATAATATCAAAGGGATATCCTATACTGAAACAATATGCTTATTACGCAACATTTTGTCCAGCCAGGAACTGACCTACCAGCACCATACTCTGTCCACCACAACATCACTTACCCAAGAAACATCTCCCACCTCTGCCATCAACCAGATGGAACTAAAGATAGACATAAAATGCTGGGGTAACTCAGCAGGTCAGACAGCATGTCTGGAGGAAAAGGGTGGGTGACGTCTTAGAAACATAGAAACATAAAAAATAGGTGCAGGAGTAGGCCATTCGACCCTTCGAGCCTGCACTGCCATTCAATATGATCATGGCTGATCATCCAACTCAGTATCCTGTACCTGCCTTCTCTCCATACCCCCTGATCCCTTTAGCCACAAGGGCCACATCTAACTCCCTCTTAAATATAGCCAATGAACTGGCCTCAACTACCTTCTGTGGCAGAGAATTCCAGAGATTCACCACTCTGTGTGAAAAATGTTTTTCTCATCCCGGTCCTAAAAGATTTCCCCCTTATCCTTAAACTGTGACCCCTTGTCCTGGACTTCCACAACATCGGGAACAATCTTCCTGCATCTAGCCTGTCCAACCCCTTAAGAATTTTGTAAGTTTCTATATGATCCCCCCTCAATCTTCTAAATTCTAGTGAGTACAGGACCCTGGGACAGGACCCTGCTTCAGACTGAAAGTGGGGGGTGGTGGGTGTGGGGTATGGAGGCTTTCAATCTGAAGAAAGCTCCCAGCTTGAAACATCATCCATCCTTTTTTCTCCACAGATGCTGCCTGACCCGCTTGGTTATTCCAGCACTTTGTGTCTATCTTTGGTATCAACCAGTATCTGCAGTTCCTTGTTTCTACAACCAGATTCAATTATGTTGTCATCTTCAGACTCAACTATTCTCCTTGTTTCCACCCAGCGGGATCCCATCTTCAATAATCTTAACAATCTCCTGAAAAAAGTCAGGCAAATATGAAAAAATAGAAAGATTAAACGAGAACTTACCGTTTGAAGTTTGATCTTTATTTTATGAGAAGTTGGAGTGAGAGACTACGTGCCCTTCACTCCCAACCCTGAATCTCATAAAGATCATTCGGTAAGTCAAGCGTTATTAATCTTTCCATAGTTTAATTTGGTGCAAGTGGTCTGTGGTTTCATACAGTTGCTTTGAAGATTGACACGCATGCGGGCTGGCAGGTTCTTCACGTAGTCTCTCACTCCAACTTCTCATAAAATAAAGATCAAACTTCAAACGGTAAGTTCTTGTTTAATCTTTCTATTTTATCATATTTGCCTGACTTTTTTCAGCTACATTTACAGGAGATTGTTAAGATTATTGAAGATGGGATCCCGCTGGAGGGAAACAAGGAGAATAGTTGAGCCTGAAGATGACAACATAATTTAATCTGGTTTAAGCTACTTTTATATCGAAGTCTCGTGATGAGACTACGTGAAGCCTTCGAAGCCCTGTGTTTTCATGCAGTAAACCAATCTGTACGTGAAAACACTAAACAGATAAACCATAAATGGTAGAAAGGACATGGGCCATTAACAACATGATGATAACTTTACATACATGTACTAGGTATGTTACAATACTTACCCTCAGTGGCGCTGTAATTCTACCACTGGCCGTGTGCGCGATTTTGGCGCCTTTAAGGGGGGGGCGGGCTTAAAACGCGGGTTTCTCCTACCTTGTCCTGTATTATATTTCGTTGGAGTACAAGCGTTTGCTGAAAAATCGTTCCTAGGGGCGTTTTGTGTATTTTTTATTTTTATTAAATCGACAATGTCAGCGCAGGAGTAATTTTAAAATCAGCTCCTAAAGCCATCAACGCCGATAACGGGGACGGATTTCACGTACGGGACAGGTAAACGAAAGTGGTTTATTTTAATGTATAAAAGTGCTTCTTAAGAAGCCTTTAATTCACATTTTTTCTTGCGAAACGGTGTTTTTATTCCCCGAACAAACGGCAGAATATTTCATGCCAATACGGGGTTAAATTCACCGCAAATCAACGTTCCAATTGATTGCGTTCCAGAAATCCTCACTCGCAAGATGATTTAAATGCCCATTAATTTACAGGTATTAAACATTCAATTCCTTCCATTTAGCCTGTAAATTCATGACAATGAGATTTAAAAATTATGTTATATTGTGAATTCTTGTGTGAATGTTATTTGGACACTTAGGCTATTTAAAAATGTTAATCTATTCTTAAGAAATTGATAGATGTTTAGATCTAGTAATTGAATTTTGTAATTAGCGACAATTAGGTAACTAACTAATTATATGCTTTAATTTCATGTCTTCTAAGTAAGATTGTTTCATATTTGTTTCAGAATGCTTCAATCTATAATAACTGAAAATTTCTTTCAGTTCTCTTAATTTTTAAGAAAGTTATGGGCTTTTAACTGTCCTCGATCACAGCTTTTGTGTTAAGTCAATGGAAAGCAATAGGGAACAAGATGCTAATTTCCGAGTATGAAAATGGCCATAACTTTTTTATACTGAAGATATGAAAGTGAATTAGGTGTCAAATTAAACTTCTTTTTATGCTTTATCTGATGGGATAAATTGCAGACTTTATTTTTTAAATCTCAAAATTTTGTAACATTGCTACATCACCCTTGTAACATCACCCTTAATTGGACCACAGTCCCAATTGCCTTTGGGTTAGACAATACCTCATGCAACACTGCTCAGAATTCTATCTGCAACCATCCAGACATGTTCAATTAATTTTTATAACTTCTGATAGTGTGCTTATCTAAGCCTCCTGCTGTTGCAAGAAAGTGACCAAATGGGAATATCCATTCTATTGGCTGCTGACGATCCAGCCGCCCTGGTAGAGTGAGACTTGAAATGATTTGTATTCACTCCTGCTTTCAGCTGCGTACACTCTATCCATCTTGAAATAGTCTGCACCAACAATCTCTTGTGAAACTATTATATAACTATGAAGAAACCTTTCCTTCATCTTATAGGTTCTTAGTAACCTCAGTGTACCTTTTTACATAATAAACACCTCCAATCTCCGATCTGGTGGGTATGCTGTCAACTCCAACTTGTACCCAACCGTGCCTGTTTACTTTATGAGTTCATTCACATAAAATGCTACCCTCTTGTCAAATATGACCGAGAGATCCAGACGGAGATTGTGCAAAGACTGTGCTCTTCGTGCTGAAATCAGTGTCATAAGCATGACTAACTTAAGAGTAACTGCTCCCACGTTAGAGATACAGCTGATGATAATCTGCATAAAAATTTATACTGATTACACATTCCACACTACTTTGTATCTAGGCTTTAGAGTGTTCATATAAAAGACACCTTCCATAACCTTAGTCAACAGTGGGTGAGAACCAATCATTTCTTGTCCCACTTAGTACTAGATACAACGACAAAGCAGTACGAGCAGTGTCAATTGCGCTATAACATAGTCGCTTCTCTTAAACCCAAACTGAAAGAAAACCACAAACCTCTGCTACTTCTGATTAAAAGTAGCTCACATGTGTCTCTTCACAAAACTTTCCATACAACCATGCATGCAGTGATAGATGCACGAGATATGGGTTGAACTAGCCACCACTCGTGTCTTAGAGCAAATATAGGAGCTTCTTTCAGCGGACTTATTTACAATGGAAGCCATGGTTGAGTAGGCCAATTTGGCACTACTATAATTCATGTTGCCTCGTCTAGAATTATCTTAGGAGGCATCTACAGATAAATACCCTGAGTCTTATCTGTGAGTAGGGTCCGAGACATATCTGCAGAGTTTATGACAAAATCTAAATATGTAATAGATAATGCCGGTTCCAGTATGGACTTTCCTGGATGAATAACAACCCCTAGATATTCTAGGAGTGCCTTGGTTGCTGAAACAGCTAACTCTGTGACACGTGATCTCTTCCCTACAATAAGCATGTCCTCTATAAACTCCATGGCAAAATTCCCTTTAGATCAGAGTAGGGCAACATTGACTTTAGAATCTTTGTAAATAGCCTTGGGCTGAAGTCAAGCCCCTAGGTAGAGCCTAACATTCCCGCAACTGGCCTTGCCAGATAAACCTCAGACATATCCTGTGACTCTTGTGTATTGATATGGAAAAGTATGCATCTTTGAGATTGATTGAGGCCCTAAAGCAATCCTCTGTAATCAGCTATTTTGCTGAATGAAAATTATCCATCTTAAAATGGTTTTACCAAGCACATGTTCAGACTAGCCAAATCCTAGAATGATTTGGCATCCTCCACTTTTCTTCAACCGTGAGATAATAGAAATATACCCCTCTTGTTCATGGACAGCCTGCTCATCCATTTGTGAAATGTCTCTGTTTCAACTTGGATAGCCATAGTTTCCTCTTTAGACCGTATGCATGGAAATCTTGGCTTCTCTTGCCGCGGAGGAAATTAATCAGCCAGAAACTGAACCTTATAACCGTTTATGATTTGTAAAATGGAAAGATCGGGGTTTATCTGTCCTCACCTGTTGTTGAACCATCTCAACCTATCTCCGACTTGAATATCGTCAGCACATCTCATGCGACTGATGGAATAATATTTGCATACCTCAACGGCCTCCACCTCATTGTCACTTTGCTGTCCATGACGAGACAGACGGTGGCTGTACATGTGATCAAGGCAGTTTCTAAGAAAGCACTTGCTATAAAAACCACCAAGGCTGCCAATAAAATAATAGACAAAAGGTGATTATCACCCCCCGCCACCAAGATCCAGCAACCCCTGAGACTGACACCACCAAAAATGGCCTTAGGCGGATGATCAATAGAGTCAACTGATTCTAGACTTTTTCTGTCCCCTTGGCTCAGGCATCGTGGCCTGCTGGGGAACGATACTGAGTATGTGGAGTGCACTGCCTCCATGGTGAGCGCTAAAACCTGTGAATAAAAAGCCCTCTGGCTTGGTTTTAATTGTGTAGGCCTGCTGCTCCAACCAGCCTCAGTGTAGCGGTATGTGCCACTCATTTGGTAGGGATGATATGCATGCAGGTAAACGGCAGTCTTACCCACAAAGGGTGTCTTTACCACACCCACCGCAGCCTTGAATTCCTCTTGCAAGTCTTTTACTTGCTAACCCAAGTCTTCTCCAAAGAGATACTTGCAGACTGCACATACTAGCCTTGCACAAAATTAGCATATATTGGGTTGATCTCAGGTCTATACCATCCTAACACAATTTGAGTTTAGACTGTGCATTACACAAAAGTGCTAAGGCGTCTCCTGCAATTCAGACAGCTGAGTTCCCCCCCCACTGACCTTGCAAATGCCATAACCCTTCTTTGAGAATTCTCTGAACTTGCTGGAGTTTAAAGCCTTTTGACTTTGTTTTACCCTTCAGATAGCCCCAAAGGGTGGCATTAACCTATGGACCTCCAGTGTCTATAAGAAATCAGGACTAGCATACTATCCAGCAGTGTCCTGCATGAACTTCTCAAACAACTGATGAGAAGTCAAATAACCAATGCTACTTGCCAGTTCTTTCTCCAACGGTTCTCCTATCCCCGAAGGGATGGCAAATTTAGTCACAAGTGCCAGCAGATTCTTATGAGACTTGAGTTGAAGCCTATCATCCACTTGATGTGGGAATTCGAGTTCATTGTCAACTACCTCACAGTCAGAGTCTCCACGAATAATTCTCAAAACACCCCTCGTCAGATTGGGAGATATCATAATGCAACCCTGAACCAGGTATTGCTGCCGCAGACATCTGACTGGAACTACCTGTCTCGGTCACCAGTGTGCGCAATACATTCCCTTCGACCAGCCTCTCAATCAGGCCTACAAATGATATCCTCAATGGATGTTGAGGCAGTACCTTCCTGCCCAACATTATCTTTCTGGACATTTTGCCGTTTTGGCTTGGCCTACCCTGAACTTGGGTCGCCAAACTGCTCCCTTACGGAGCTTTTGCTTTTTATTATTTATTTTATTTTATTTTTACTTTTACAACACGCACCTGCAAGTCAGGTAAAAATGCTACATGCCAGTTCGGCCTTTAGGATGGCAAATGATGTTCCAGCGTGCTGGCAACTCTTTTTAGCCGAGCTGAAAGAATTTAGCATGTGTTGAGGGAATCTTCAAACTCCCTGACTCTGAGCAGGAGATATCCTCAAATATCTGAGTTCTATATCAATCTATCAATGAAATGCACCTTCCTCACTTGTGGGTAGCCTGATAACCTCAATCATAGATGTTGAGGCAGTGCTTCCCTGGCCAATATGATCCATTTAGACAGCCAGTTTCAAGTTGGTTTACCCTGAACCAGGGTAAACAAGCTGCTCCTTCTGGAAGCTTTCACAGAGGTTGCTATGCAGGCCACACCTGCCAGCGTCTCTGAGCCCGGTTCCAACAAGCTGCTCCATTTCGGAACTTTCAGCGGTTGCTGTGCAGGCCACCCTGCCAACCTTTCTGTGCCCGGGTCGCCAGCCTGCTCTTTTTCAGAGCCAGTGGAAGGTATTAGACAGACTATGCTGCCAGTGATTCCGAGCCCGGGTCGCCAGGCTGCTCCATTTCGGAGCTTCCACGGACATTAGTAAGCAGACCTTACCTGCTAGTGTCTCCGAGCCCAGTTCGACCTCCTTATCGGAGCTTCAGTGAAGTTCCTTTTGCAGGCCATGCCTGTCCACATCTTCGGCCCCACGCTTGCCAAACTGCTCCCTTTCGGAGCTTTAAATGGACTTTGCTGTGCAGGTCGCGCCTGCCAGTGTCTCTGTGCCCGGTGGGACAGGCTGCTCCTTCAGAGCCTTCTGCTCCTTCGGAGCCTTGGTGGAGCTTACTGTGCAGGTCGCGCCTGGCAGTTACTCCGAGCCTGGTGCGACAGGCTGCTCATTTAGAGCCTTGGCGGAGCTTACTGTGCAGGTCGCGCCTGCCAGTTTACTCCGAGGCCGGCCGCCTGCTCCCTACCGGAGCCTCAACGGGAGTAACTGTAGAGGTCGCGCTTGTCAGCCTCTCCGAGCCTGCTGCATCTATTTTCAGAGCCAGGGGCCGTTCCTGCAAAGAAAAACAGCTTACCTGCCGGATCATTTTCAAATGCCTCCGAATCCCGCGCCATGCGACGATGTATTGACGTGCATGCAGGCTGGCAGGTTCTTCACGTAGTCTCATGGTACGTGAAGCAGGGTTTGGTCTGATGGTCATGGTCTGATGGACATGGTCTGAAGCAGGGTTTGACCTCAACACATTGTCTGTCCATTCCATCCCCAGATGCTGCCTGACCCACCGAGTTCCTCCAGCACTTTGTGTTTCACTCAAGATTCCAGCAACTTTACAATAGTTCTACAACTGATTGTGGCTTCTCCAAAAGGAATCCTGATTAATTACTGTGTAGATAGTTACACAATTAATACCAGATCCGTTTTGATGAGCATTCATTAAGTCAGTCTCTCTGTTTGTCTTTCACGTCAATGACATTGAATATTGGTTCTCCTGCTGTATTCCAGTCCTGAACAAATTCTGTTTGGCTTTAGTCTTACATCCCGACTTCCGTGTACCAGTAAAAACCAGGCACCATGGCATTCACTCGTGTAAAGCAGACCCTTTTAGTCATGGAACTATGTGAATCTGTGCTAAAGTGCAATGCGTTACAGGAGACATGGTGTGAGTTTGACTTTATTTAGCAACCTTGGCCTAGTGCCCACCTTGAATACTGTCTTTAAAAGTTAGAGCTTGGGAGGGATGAATTCAAAGCGCAGAGATCACCACAAAATGTGAACCTACAGTACAATGACTTCATCAATACTCCATTTATCAGTAATTACTGAGTCCATTAAAGCAAAGTTTACAACATAGACAGAAACAGAACTTAAAATATGCTGCAGCAGATGGACAAAGAGTGTCAGTGATGCCATATTTCAAAGGCATCTGTGAGTTTGTTATCATTTAGCTTGGAGTCAGAAAGACAGCATAAACCAGGGTTGGTTGGAAAGAGAATGATTTACTTGACCTTGCATTTGTAGAACTGACAGCACAAACCTCATTAATTCCCTGGGTCACTCTCAAAGACATAAATTGGTTTGAAATTGAAATAAGTGGAGATTTACCAGACCTGAGCAAGGGATTATGAAATCTCTATAACCTAGGAAAGCATTTCCAAATCATTCTTATAATAAATCAAAATGACTTTTAGGAGAAGGCTAATATGTTTAATCAGGGAGTTTTGGAAATTTCTGTTCATATCAAACCAAAAAATATAGTTATATTTCATTTGAGTATCAACTAAGAGTGATAATTCACTCCTGTTTCTTCTTGGCCTGCTTATTACTGTTGTGGAAAGCCACAGGCATTGAAAGAAATGGAAGCATAAATAACATTAGTGCACTCAGCTATTTTAAAAAGTCTCAAATATCTTTTGGCCGGTACTCAAAATTCTCAGCTGAAAATAAAGCTTTATTTTTTTCCATTTGAATCTTTAACCTCTGGAAATACGCATATTTTTACAATGATTTTTAAGCCAAGCTAATTCCTCTGGTCTTTCGTTTGGTCCTTTCTGCAATTTTTCATTGTTATTAAAAAAAAAATGGGAGAGTCCTGGGCCAGAGGCCAAACTGTTGGCAATAGTTCTGCTAAAAGAGCATCAAGACCTGGAGACGTTCCAGCTATAAACACTATTCTCTGCTTGTTTTTTTTACTCTTTTGAAGTCTGTGACTTTCAGTTATAATAAAAAAACAAACACCAATTAAGCAGGACAATCGGTGCACTTTGAGAATCAGGAACATGAAACAGAGGCAAAAAAATGTCAGATGACTCCATAATTTAAACAAACAAAATTCTGAAAAACATTCAAAGCTTTGATTTTTTGTGACCGGAATTTGTGATTAGAGTAGGGTTATCTTAACTTGCAAAAAACCAAATATTAATAGGTTTTTCCTCAGTCACTCAATACCTGAGCTCTCACCATCAATAATAGCCTACCTTAGAAAGATCAGCGCCTAAATTAGACACGTCAGAAGGAGTGAAAACATTAAAATTGACTTCATTAGGAGGTCATCACAGGCACACTGACAGTGTATGTACCCTTGTTACACTAGATCCTGCTCAGAAAATTGCCCTACTCAAGCTGCTCGTTGGTTCCCTCCCTTTCCCCAACACATGAGGCAATACTTAAAAATAAAGATAGCAAAGATTACAACATGTACCAGCAATCATTTGTAACTTTGTTGACAGGGATGAAGTGCAGGTTGTTGAAATTTGTTTCTGGAATGTTAGCAGCTTTCTCTCACTTCCATCTGGAGACCTTGGTTTCTCTAAAGTTGTTTCTGTTGTCAAGGGGCCGCACACAGAGTGACGATGGGCTGCAAGCCTCCCATCTCACAGACAGAGGATAAGGGATGGTGGGCCTGTTGCTGTCGTGATTGAGACATAGGTTATGTCCAGATCATCACATTATCAGGCCGGTCAATCACTTGTCACCTGATAAGATGGACAACATTAAGCAGTCGGAGAGTGATTGTGTGTCTGTGGGGAGGGGCATTGAAGGGCCGGCAAATGGACAGCTTGAGAGGCCACATATTGAATTAATTAGCACTATCAGACATCATGTGAATTTAAGGGGAAATAATGAGAAGCAGCCTAATAAAGATTGATATAAGAATTGGAAACATGTGATGTCAATAGCATAATATTAAAGAAGACAGGATACTGGAAAGGACAAAATTCAAAGCCAGTAGGAGTACAAGCTTCCCAGAGCCTTGCTGAGTAGTTTAGTTTAGGCAGATGCTAGTTTAAACCGAAGATAAACACAAAACGCTGGAGAAACTCAGTGGGAGAGGCAGCATCTCTGGAGAGAAGGAATGGGTGACATTTCTGGTCGAGACCCTTCTTCAGACCCATTCCTTCTACCCAGAGATGCTGCCTGTCCCGCTGAGTTACTTCAGCATTTTGTGTCTATCTTTAGTTTAGTTTAGTGTCACGTATACTGCAGTACAGTGGAAAGCTTTTGTTGCATGCTAACCAGTCAGCGGAAAGGCAATACATGATTACAATCAAGCCATCCACGGTGTACAGATACATGATAAAGAGAATAACGTGAATAACGTTTAGTGCAAGATATAATCCAGTAAAGTCCGTTTAAAGATAGTCCGAGTGAAATTCACTGGGGCTTGCAATATCTGTGACAAATCAGCAAGCCTCGTATACAATACATACCGAGTTAACCGATCTCTTACAATGACAACACTAATTCATTTGTTCATTTGTAATATCCCCATGGTAAGACATGCCAGAAAAGAGCTTACATTTCTTAACAGCTTGGTTATTACCAGGAATCAAAGCCTGCTTTACCCATTTGAACTGAATGTTTTGGCTACTTTCTTAACTGTCAGAGCTGCTGGTGCCTCGGAAAGTGAAGAAAAGAGTGGTGGGAAATAATAAAGATAAAATACTACGGAAATTTGAAATAAAATTAGATAATACGCAGCAGCTAAGGTGAAATGAATAAAAGAGTTAACGGAAAAAGAAAGACCAAAGTGCTGGAGTAACTCAGTGGGACAGGCAGCACATGGATAGGTGACGTTTTAGGTTGGGACATGTATAGGGGGGTAGGGAGGGGAGAGGAGGTAGAAAGCTAGAAGAAAGGAGGGTGCAGGACAATGTCTGGTGTGGTGGGTCAAAATCTATTTAACTATTCTTGGTATTTCTGCGGAGAATCTCGTGTGGTGTCCTTTCAAGGATCAGCCTGTCTACGATTTCTGCATTATTTACATTGCAACAAGCAAGTCAGAGATACTGGCTGGCGATGAACTATCCCATTCCAATAATGGTCACACACTGAGTCTAGGGCAGAGCGCAAATACACTGAACTGAGGGTCTGGAGGCAGTTCATAATAACTTTACATCAGCCTTACATCATTCATGGCTGGCTTATGTAGGCCAACTTCTGGGTTGAATGACATTGCCAATTTTGATTAAAATGTAATTGGAGATGTATTTATTTATCTGTATTTTATTTCAGCTTTATATCTTTATTTAATTTCTAGAATCTTAAGATGATTCCAATAAATATGTTGTCCTATATTTTTAAATTTTCATTCTTAAATTTACTTAGATCAATTGAAATTGCTTTTCATCGAAAGATTATTAGAAATATTTTAACACATTGCTATAGTCTTCTGCAGCAGAATATTAGAACATAACGGAATAAAAGTGAAAATCTGAAGGAGGTCATTTGGTCTCTCATGCCTGCTCTATCATTTAATACATTCTGTTATCTGAATTCCACTTTCCTGCACCAACCCTCAATGCTTTGATATCAAAAGATCAGTCAATAATTGTGTTGAATGCACTCAGTAACCGAACCACCACAGTCCTGTTGGGAAGATATTTCCAAAGATTGAGTGTATGAAGGAACTGCAGATGCTGGAGCAAGTCAGCGATTCAAGCAGCATCACTGGAGAACAAGAATAAGTGAAGTTTCGGGTCAAGTCTGAAAAAAAAGATTCTGACCCGAATTATCATCTATTATTTTTTTCCACAGATTGTAGATCAGTGTCACTCCTGTTATGAGTCATGCTTTTATAGTTACGCCCACTAGCTTTACAGTAACCCTCCCTGCCTGGTTCCCGCATTATTAGAAAAATGTGCTAGCATGAATATGCCTTTGCTATGTCGTTAATAAAGTCTTTGGACCTTTATCATGGTGTAAGGCTTCAGTTATTTGGACAGCCGCAACACAACATGGTGTCAGAAGTGGGATACGAACCCACGCCTCCACTTGCAAGTAGGCGCGATTTCAGAGATATATGTGACAGCCTTATCCGTGATCGTTTGATCCCTGGCATCCGCAATGATAAATTACGTGACGAGCTACTGCGGGATGCTGCCTTACCCTATAGACTGCTGAAAACCGCTGTTGCATTGCTGAAATGACTGATGCTCACATCAAAGTTCTGCAGCACTCTACTGCTCGTGAAGTTAATGTTGCCGGAATGTCATCAAATCTCTCCTCGTTTTTCTCAAGTGCCTGACACCAAGTTGAGACTAATTGATAATTGCTTTAACTGTGGGGGTTCACATGCCGGTGTTCGTGACCATTGCCCTGCATATGGAAAATTATGTCGATTCTGCATCAAAATAACCATTTTCTTAAGTGCTGTCATTCACGTAACAACAGAGTTCAAACGAGACAATATGTTAATTCGCTTGGACGTGAAAATACTATCTCAGAATTCTCACAACCAGCTCCCATGGATTTACAGGCTGCTGGCAAAGGTGTTGATGTTGATGTACATGCTTTGTCTGATTTAGTGCATAAACAAATGGACCCTAAGGTCGCTTTGCTCATTAATGGCAAAACCCTTTATCTGAAAGTGGATTTGGGTGCTCGCTGCAATGTAATTTGCCTGGCTGTGTTCCAAAAGCTAAGAAAAACAGAGACTGTTTCTCCAATGGCAGCATCCCTTGTTTCATTTGCTGGAAGTCGAGTGCACCCTCTCGGTCAAGTTGAGTTACGCTGCTGTCTTAACTCAAGTGTCCACAACCTGGATTTCTATGTGGTACGTGAAAATGTACCGTCTCTGCTGGGTGCCAATGCATGTCTAGACATGGGTCTGATTACTTTCAACCCTTCTGTCTGTCCTCTGACTACAGACTGTGACTTTAATCATCAAATCCTAACACAATACAAGGTTTTGTTTGACGATAAGCTGGGCAGGTTGCCTGTCAGGTACATGATTACCATTGACCCTGAGGCAATTCCAGTTGTTCATCCGGCTCATAAGATTCCTCACGCTATGCGGGACCGTGTTCAAAGTGAACTTAACAGAATGGTGTCTCTAGGTGAGATTACTCCTGTAACTGACCCCTCGGACTGGGTCTACACATTGGTCGTGGCTACCAAGAAGAACAAAGATGAGATACGGATTTGTATCAAACCTAAGGACTTAAACACAGCAATTAAACGACCCCGCTATCCCATGCGCACTGTGGATGAGATTGCTGCGCAGATGGTTGAGGCAACTGTATTCACGGTGCTAGATGCCAAGAGTTCATTCTGGCAGATTTCGCTGGAACATAACTCCTCCAAGTTGACCACTTTCAGCACTCCATTCGGGCGTTATAAATTTCTTCGCATGCCCTTTGGAATAAGTTCTGCTAGTGAAGTATTTCAACAAGCTATGGAGCAATTGTTTGCAGGCTACCCATACTCCATCGTAGTGGATGATATCCTCATTGCTGGAAGAATGGTCAAAGAACACGATGCCAATCTGACAAAGTCTTGGATTGTGCCAAGGCCATCCATCTCAAGCTGAACCCTCAAAAATGCAAATTCAGAGTGAATGAGGTGAAATACATAGGCCATATATTTACAAACGATGGCCTAAAAACTGATCCAGCTAAAAACAGTGCTATCAATGAGCTCCCAGCACCCACAGACGTGCTAAGTTTGCAGCGATTCCTTGACATGGTTAACTATTTGAGCAAATTCATTCCGGGTTTCAGCGAAATATCAGCCCCATTGCGCCAGCTTACACACAAAGACACTGCTTGGACTTGGCACGAGCAACAACAGAAAGCGTTCAACACTCTTAAGCAGCAGATGTCTAGTGCTCCTACTCTGGCTTACTTTGATCCTAAACTACCGGTTACACTGACTTGTGATGCCTCACAACATGGACTAGGCGCAGCATGTCTTCAAAATGATGGCAACGGCAATAAGCCTGTTGCCTACGCCTCGCGCACCATGACTGACACAGAACAACGATATGCCCAAATTGAGCTGTTGTTTTCACCTGCAAGAAATCAACGATTTCATCTTTGGTCACACGGTCACAATTGAAACTGACCACCAACCTCTGATCAGCATTTTCAACAAACCAATCCACGCCTCTCCGGCGCGCCTACAGCGGATGTTGCTGCAACTTCAAAAATATGACATTGTTCTGATCCACAAACACGGTAAGGATATGCACCTGGCTGACACTCTCTCGCGCGCACCCCGGAAGACCTGCGAGAATCCGCCCTCGCCGGATGATGATTTATTGTAATGGCCGTGTCTTTTATCCCCTCGTCCTGTATGGAGGACTTGGTTGCCCACACTGCTGCTGACAGTATCCTACGATCGCTTACCTCCGTCATTAAGTGCGGCTGGCCAGACAAACACTACAACGTTCCGCTGCCAGTCCGGCCTTTCTTTGCCGTCCGTGATGAGCTAATGCTGCAGGATGGCATTGTTTTAAAAGGACACAAGGCTGTGGTTCCTGCTTCGCTGCACAACCAGTATTTTAACGCTGTCCATGCAGGACACCCAGGCGCTGAAGCTACCGTCCTACGGGCAAGAAGCATGTTTTACTGGCCTGGCATGGCCGAATACATCACCGAGAATGTGGCATCCTGTGCAGTGTGCAACAGCTTGGCACCTCACCAACAAATGCAACCACTTCTTTCACATCCGATACCTGCACTCCCGTGATCTACAGTGGCAACTGACATATTTGATTGGCATGGCAAGCAGTACCTGGTACTCATCGATTCATATTCAGAATAGTTTGACATTGATTTTCTTAGCAGCCCCACTTCTCGCGGGGTAGTTTCGAAGCTATCTCGCCATTTTTCAGTCCACAGATCTCCGGGCAGACTGCTAACTGACAACAGCAGTCAACTCACCAGCCAACACTTCAGGGAGTTTGCTAGATGCTGGAATTTTCACACATTACCAGCAGCCCTGAATATCCACAGTCTAATGGACTGGCTGAGCGGGCTGTCAAGAGTGCCAAACAGCTCATGGAATGTTCGCACAGAGCTAAATCTGATGTATTCCTGGATCTGCTCAACTTACGCAACATCTCCTGTGACCCCATTTTGGGTTCACCTGCTCAACATTTATTGTCGAGGCAGACCCGTGCCATGGTGCCTCTGGCAGATCAGACATTGATCCCTCAGGTGGTTCCACCTGAGGAGGTTCAGTCCAGGTTACAACAGAAGCGTAACATTCAAAAACAATCGTATGATAAGACAAGTAGGCCACTGCCACCATTGACCAGGTCCGGTTACAGACTGACAAAGGCCATGACCGTATTGGTGTAATTTCTGGAACTGCTTCTGAGCCACGCTTGTATATTGTCAGTGCCGATGGCGGCACCTACAGGCGTAACAGACAACATATCCTGCCTGTGAACGAGCCAGTTCCTCCTCCGTATTATCCAGACCATCCTAGTACACTTCCGTCTGTGTCCTCCGCCCCTACCAGCACAACAGCCCACGTCTGCAATGGCTCCTCTGCCAGTGATGACTTTGCCTGTGCTACAGTCTCCTGCTTCGTCTCCAGGAATGCTGGTTCAGTCTCCTTCACCTGTGCAACCACCTGCTCTGTCCCCGGGGGGAAAGAACGGATATGGTCTCTATCGTACACATGCTGGTCGTGTTTGCAAGCCGGTTGTGAAGTACCCTGACTATGTTTGACTTTCCACCAGTTTATTATCAATTGCTATGCATGCCTTACTTAGTTAATGGGTTTGTACTGTTGTTGATTCTTTAAGAGGGAGGATGTAGATCAGTGTCACTCATGTTATGAGTCATGCTTTTGTAGTTACGCCCACTAGCTTTACAGTAACCCTCCCTGCCTGGTTTCCGCATTATTAGAAAAACGTGCTAGCATGAAGTTGCCTATGCTATGTCGTTAATAAAGTCTTTGGATCCTTATCATGGTGTAAGGCTTCAGTTATTTGGACAGCCGCAACACAACACAGATGCTGCCTGACCTGTTGAGTTACTCCAGCTTGTTATGTCCAAATGTACATCTTCCAAATGATAAATATTCTAAGGGTGGATACATTTCTTCTCACGTCTGCACAGAATGGCCAAGCCTTATTTTGAGACAGTGGTCTTCATTTTCTGACACTCCAGCCAGATAAGCACCATCTCTGCATCCAACCAGTCAGATCCACAAGAGTTTGCAATGGTTCAACAAGACTACCTCTCATATTTCTAAACTTAAGGGAGTACACGTCTAGTTTGCTAATCTCTGCTCTTATGACAAACCCAGAATAAGAATCAATTTGATGAGCCCTTACTTGCGTACACTTAAATATCTTTCATGAGAAAGGAAGACCAGACATGTGTACAATATTCCTGATATGGCCTTGCTAAGATCCAATACAATTGGAACAAGGCATCGTTGCTCTGTTTTTTCAAATCCAATACTCATTAATATATGATGTGCCTTCCAGATTGTTTGCTATCATTCAGTTCAACTGAAATTGAGCATTCAGTTCAAATGTGTTTGTATATTATCTTTATACATGTTGTGTTAATGGTCACCAGGTCCTTCTGACACCAACATCATTCAATATCTCACGATTTCAAAGATACTTTTCTCCCTATTTTTTTCTACCAAACTTGATGACCTCACATATGTCCAGATTATATTGTGCCAGCCGTGGTCTAGCCATTCACAACAATTCCCTGCAGTCCACCGCTCCCTTTCAGCCGCTTCTATGGCATCCTCACAGTTCACTGTTGTCTATTTCGCTTGGGCAGATTTCACCCCAGCAGTATGAACATTGACTTCTCTAACTTCAAGTAACCCTTGTTTTCCCTCCCTTCCATTATCTGACCAGTCTTACTGTCTCCGATTACATTTTCTCTCTGTTTGCTTTGAACAGAGGTTTTTTTTAAAGCAGCTAACTCCCAGCTAACAATGAGCTATTCTACATTTCCCTTGATCTCCATTCCCTTTGTAATATTTTCATACCTTATACGTACTAATCTATGTATCTCTCTCTCCCGTGACATCAGTCTGAAGAAAGGTCAACCACCCGAAATGTCACCCATTCCTTCTGCCCAGAGATGCTGCCTGTCCCGCTGAGTTACTCCAGCATTTTGTGTCTATCACTGTTGCCTAGTTCTGTATCATCCTCAAGATTGGATTATACTTGATTCCATCATCCATATCACTGATACAGATTGTGAACTGTCAGGGGTTTATCACTGATCACTATTGCACCCACTAGTCACAGACAAACCAAGATGTCATTAATATCCTCAGTCCTTTATCCAATTCTCAGTACGGCATTTATTAATCCAATACCAAGCATTCTAATTTTGTTCAGTGATATCTTGTGTGGCACCTTATCAAAGGTCTTCCACTGGTCCGAATGTGTCACGTCACTTGTTTCCCCTTATTTATTCTGGTACTTGCATCTTCAAAAACCCAAACACAATTTCCATTCATAAATCTATGTTGGTTCTCCTCAATCATTTTCTTAGTGCATTGTTTCCAATTCTTTACTAATAGATTGCAACATCCTCCCTGTTGCTGATGTCAGGCTAATTGGTCTGCATTGCCTGTGTTCTTTTTCCCTCCTTTCATAAATGGAGGGATTGCATTTTCTCCTTTCCAATCTGTGGTGACAATTCTAGAATATATGAAAGTTCAGAAGATGATTAACAGTGTATTCACGATCTGCATTGTCCCCTGCTTAAAAACCCACAGATGCAGGTCATCAGCTTAGAGTCATAGAGTCATAAAGCATGGAAACAGGCCCTTCAGCCCAACGTACATGCCGACCGAGATGCCTCATTTACACTAGTCCCACCTGCCTGCATTTGGGCCATATCACTCTATACCGTTCCTATTCATGTACTTGTCCAAATGCCTTAATTTAAAATGTAATTTATTCACTTTAGTCCCATTAACACTAATAGTAATTCCTTTCAGCTTCTCATTTATTTTAGACATACAATTCTCCATTATGTCCAAAGAGTTGCTCTGCCTTCTACTGTGAAGATAGATCCATAATATGTGTTTAATATTTTTTTATAATTTTCTTATTTCCACCTCTATAAGTAAGGATTCCACATTAACTTTTGTTAATATTTTTCTTATTATGTGTCCATGGCAGAATCTTACGATCCAATTTTACTTTTCGTGTCATCCCACTCTTTTATTCTACGTTCCCTCATCAACGCCTTGGGCTGGATTTACAGAACTGTAAAACCTTTGAATGTCAACCATTGCCACAGCACTAGGACACTGCTAGTCCTTTTGTCGTTGCTTCTTTCAGTCAGCCAGCTTCCACAGCTTTCACTCATGGCAAGATATTGCAGTCTGGAGATAGGAGTCCTAGCCTAGATCTGGTTCATAGAAACATTGAAAAATAGAAAATAGTTCCAGTAGTAGGTTATTCGGCTCTTCGAGCCAGCACTGCCATTCAATATGATCATGGCTGATCATCCAAATTAGTACCCCGTTCCTGCTTTCTCCCTTGATTCCGTTAGCCCCAAGAACTATATCTAACTCACTCTTGAAACGATCCAGTGAATTGGCCTCCACTGCCTTCCGTGGCAGAGAATTTCACAGATTCACAACTCCCTGGGTGAAAAAGTTTTTCCTCTTCTCAGTCCTAAATGGTCTACCCCTTATTCTTAAACTGTTACCTCTGGTTCTGGACTCCCCCAACATCGGGAACATTTTTCCTGCATCTAGCCTGTCCAATCCCCTGGTTCAGATTTTCCTCCAAGAGATCTGTCTTTTCTCTTCCATCCACGTGCAATTTGGTAATAAGATAAAGGCGTAGATTATTTTCTAAATGGAAAGAGTGTCCAGAAATCGGAGGTGCAAAGGGGCTTGGGAGTGCTGGTGCAGGACTCCCAAAAAGTTTATTTGCAAGTCAAATTGGTAGTAAAGAAGACAAATTCAATGCTCGCATTTATATCAAGAGGACTGGAATACAAAAACAGAGATGTAATCCTGAGGCGCTATAAGGTGCTGGTCAGGCTGCATTTGGAGTACTGTGAGCAAATTTGGGCTCCATATCTGAGAAAGGATGTGCTGGCTCTGGAGAGGATCCAGAGGAGGTTTCTAAGAATGATTCCAGGAATGAGTGGGTTAGCATGATGAGCATTTGACAGCACTGGGATTCTACTCGCTGGAGTTTAGAAGGTTGAAGGGGGACCTCATTGAAACTTACAGAATAATGAAAGGCATAGATAGAGTGGATCTGGAAAGGATGTTTCCACTGGTGGGAGAGTTTGCGACCAGAGGTCATATACTCAGAATTAAAGGGCGGTCTTTTTGAAAGGAGATGAGGAGGAACTTCTTTAGTCAGAGGGTAGTTAATCTGTGGAACTCATTGCCACAGAGAGCTGTGAGGGCCAAGTCAGAGATAGACAAATTCTCATTAGAATTGGTGTCATGGGTAGAAGGCAGGAAAATGGGATTAGGAGACAGAATCAGCCATGATTGAATGGCAGAGTAGACTCGATGGGCTGAATAGCCTAATTCTACTCCTATAACTTGTGAACTTATGAACTTACTCCCCAAACCTTCCATGATTCTGCCACCATACACCTACATTAGGGGCAATTTACAGTGATCAATAAACCTACCAACCAGCCGTACACCATTGCGATGTAAAGGGAAATGGAGAACCCAGGGAAATTCATGTAGTCACAAAAAGAATGTGCAAATTCCACACAGACAGCAGCAGAGATCAGTACTGAGATCAAATATGAGTTGCTGGGTCTATAAGGCGGCAACATTACCCGCTGCATCAGGAAGGTGGGAACTATGATAAAAGGAGAATATAATTTTTTTTCAACTGCTGGGATATGGTAAAACTGGAGACTTAATAACACCTTTGTGAATTTCATGATTCATACCAATCCACAACACTGGGTTTGAGCTCAAACAAAGGTGTAATTACTTTTATGTATTTTGTTTATCCATTGTGTGCTGTTGTGTATCTTTCATGATACACAACAAGGGGATAAACTGTTTTATTGCAAGCTCAGCATTTACCAATCAACATGCAGAATGGCAAGAAAAAGGCACAAGGCTCTGGAGTAATTCAACACATCTAGCAGCACCCTTGGAGAACAGGGATGGGTGACATTTTGGGTCAGGCACAGCAGGAACCAAAGAGGGGGAGGAGTGCGAGAGGGTCAGATGACTCCTGTCAGAGAGAGAAGAACTTCTTCAAAGTAGGCAAACCTTGAGGAGATTTTGCAGTGGAGCAGTCAAAATGGCCAGGTTCTTCCAAAATAAGATGGACAACATTCCCCTCTCCAACATAGTTTAATTACAGTCCAGAGCAGTCATTCACTTCTAACACATGTAATCATCCCTGGTCCACAGGACTGGTTATAGAAGTCACATTGGTGGTAAAAATCTGACAAAAATATTTCCATCCTCTGACTTGAGATGACTCTTGTAAGGATGAGGAGGGGCACTGTCCTCATGTTAAATATTGGGACAGCCCGCTCTGACAAGCCCATCAGTCACAAATGTGACTGGGGTGTAAGGAACAAACACCATGTCAGACCATTCTTTAAAAACGCTGTAATCCATTTATGCCGATTTCTGACCAAAATAGTTCACCTGCAAACCAGTAGTTTCAATTGTATTGATTGAGCGTGGATTTTCCAGCTTCAGTTTACCAGTTCCAGTTTCAGTGTACATGAGCCGGTTGCATTTCTTTAACACCTGAGAGCATCTCTTTACAAATGGCCCAGAGTATTTTGTCGAACGCAAATGATAAATTCTTTCTTTGCAGGCAATTCAATGAAGTCTAGTTTCATCTGCATTGCAAATCTGTTCAGGTTGCAAATCTTTGTTTACAATGAATGTTATAGATTCTTCTTGTTAGCAGCTGACTTGTCTGCACTTGTCGACTTGAATGAGGATCGCATGGAAACCATAGCATTTTTCACTCAACCAAATAAAATGCTAAACCCTTTATCCATTCCCAAAGCAGCAAAGTAAAACTTGGTCTGTTTTGTTTGCCAAAATGACATGCTTTCATTTCTCAGTCGATTGAACAGCGATTTGTCCAAATCCTCAAAAAACATTCTTCCTTCATTTTTATTAAACACACTAGTTAAAGGCTAATTGCATAATGATTTAATGCTGCCTTGTTCTTTTTTAACTTATGAGTCACAAGGTCATGAGGTCATAAGTGATAGGAGTAGACTTAGGCCATTCAGCCCATCACGTCTACTCCGCCATTCAATTATGGATGATCTATCTCTCCCCCCTAATCCCATTCTCCTGCCTTCTCCCCATAACCTCTGACACATGTACTAATCAAAAATCTATCTATCTCTGCCTTAAAAATATCTGACATCCTCCACAGCCTCCTGTGGCAAAGAATTCCACAGATTCACCACCCTCTGACTAAATTAATTTCTCCTCATCTCCTTCCTAAAAGAACGTCCTTTTATTTTGAGGCCATGACCTTTAGTCCTCGACTCTCCCACTGGTGGAAACATCCTTTCAACATCCTCTCTATCCTTTCACTATTCTGCATGTTTCATTTAGGTCCCCCCTCATTCTTCTAAACTCCAACGAGTACAGGCCCAGTGTCGATGAACGCTCATCATAGGTTAACCTACTCATTCAAGTTCAAGAGTTCAAGAGTTCAAGAGAGTTTATTGTCATGTGTCCCTGATAGGACAATGAAATTCTTGCTTTGCTTTAGCACACCAGAACATAGTAGGCACGAATACAGAACAGACCAGTGTGTCCATATACCATTGTATAAATATATACAAACATGAATAATTAAACTGATAAAGTGCAAATAAACAGATTATTGGCTATTAATGTTCAGAGTTTTGTCCGAGCTGAGTTTAATAGCCTGATGGCTGAGGGGAAGTAGCTATTCCTGAACCTGGTCGTTGCAGTCTTCAGGCTCCTGTATCTTCTACCTGAAGGTAGTGGGGAGATGAGTGTGTGGCCCGGATGGTGTGGGTCCTTGATGATGCTGCCAGCCTTTTTGAGGCAGCAACTGTGATAGATCCCCTCGATGGAAGGGAGGTCAGAGCCAATGATGGACTGGGCAGTGTTTACTACTTTCTGTAGTCTTTTCCGCTCCAGGGCGCTCAAGTTTCCGAACCAAGCCACGATGGAACCAGTCAGCATGCTCTCTATTGTGCACCTGTAGAAGTTAGAGAGAGTCCTTCTTGACATACCGACTCTCCGTAATCTTCTCAGGAAATAGAGGCGCTGATGTGCTTTCTTTATGATTGCATCAGTGTTCTCGGACCAGGAAATAGAGGCGCTGATGTGCTTTCTTAATAATTGCATCAGTGTTCTCGGACCAGGAAAGATCTTCAGAGATATGCATGCCTAGGAATTTGAAGCTCTTGACCCTTTCCACCATCGACCCATTGATATAAACGGTACTGTGGGTCCCCATCCTCCCCCTTCCAAAGTCCACAATCAGTTCCTTGGTTTTGCTGGTGTTGCGGGCCAGGTTATTGTGCTGGCACCATTTGGTCAGTCGGTCGATTTCACTTCTGTACTGGGATCATTCTTGTAAAACTCTTGTTCATCCTCAATGATTCTATTGGAAGGTGTTTTTTACATTTGTACCCTTCCCCAGCTGCCCAGGCGCCTCATGTTACTTTTCAAATTGTACAAATGACTGTACTAAGAACTTCTGAAAATTTGTCGACACCAGAAATGTGGCGACTCTTTGTGTACTGCGCAGGTGAAGTCTGTTGTACGATTTTACCAAATTGTATGCAAAAACAAAGAATTTCACTGTACCTAGGTACATGTGACATAAAGTATCATTGAATCATTGAATTGAATCATTGAATGAAATATCAAAACTACATGCTGTCATTAACAGAGGTCTGCATTTACTCCTATAATGTAGGATTCAGTGTTGTTATTCTCAAGAAGCTTTAAACTTTTAATCACTTCTTATGTATCCTCCTCGTTCTTTATCTGTAGTTAGTGCATTCTGGAGCAACGCGGTGATGCAGCAGTAGAGTTGTTGCCTTACATTGTTTACAGCGCCAGAGACCCGGGTTCGATCCCAACTACGGGTGCTGTCCGTACGGAGTTTGTACGTTCTCCCCGTGACCGCATGGTTTGTAGGTTAATTGGCTTGGTATGAATGTAAAATTGTCCCTTGTGTGCGTAGGATGGTGTTAGTGTGCGGGAATCGCTGGTCGGTGCGGACGCGGTGGGCCGAAGGGCCTGTTTCCGTACAGTATCTCTAAACTAAATATCATAATTATCATAAATATCATAGTTAATGTGTTCTAACTGTAGCTCTATAACTGTACTCTAAATGTAAGGATATGCAAACCAACTTCAGTATCCTCTTCCAGGCCAACATTTCCAGAGCGGAGGCCATAATTATGATAATTGGAGAGGTCACATCATTCACAGGTCCAATACTAGATTCTCAAAACAGATATTCCATTCCAAACTCCCTCACCGGAAAATATTACCAACCTTAGAGAGGAAAAAATACCTCCTTAGAAAAACAGAGTGAAAGTCAAGGTAGCTTTATAGTCAGTGTATTCTGCACTATCAATACAATTTATACATACACGTTCTGTAGAGGTGTATTACAATACAACACAATACCATTTATTGTCATTTGAACCTCAAATGAAGTTCAAACAAAATTTGGTTTCTGCAGTCAAACAAAACAAAACAATTCCTACACGACACACAAACAATTCAATCCACAGAAAAACATCCATCACAGTGAATCTCCTCCTCACTGTGATGGAAGGCAAAGTCTTTTCTCTCCCCTGCACCATCCTTCTCCCGATGTTGAAGCCCCAGGCGGGCAATGTTAAGTCCCACGGCCGTTGAGGCCATGCCGGGCGGTGTACGGCCTCGCTCCGGGCCCAAAAGTCACCAAGTTGGAGCCCCCGGCGGGCGCTGGAATGTCCCGCGGCCATTAAGCCGCGTCGGGCGATTTACGGCCCCGCTCCGGGTCATTCCAACCCCGCGACACGGGCGGGAGAAGTTGCATTGCGGGAGCTCCGGAAAGCAGTCTCTCACCCGGACCCGCGAGCTCCCGATGTCACAGTCCATGGGTCTGCAGCTGCAGCTGGAGCTCCGGAGTCGGGCCGCAGCAGCGAGCCACCACTGCTCCTCACGCTCCGAGGACGGCCAGCCCCACGATGGTAAGTCCGCAGCTCCACAGGCTCCGCGACTGGAGCCCCCAGGTCGTCCCGGTCGGAGGCCGCTCCACGAAGCTAGGCCCCAACGACAAAGGAGACCCGACAGGGAAAAGGTCGGATCTCCCGTACAGGGAAGAGATTTTTAAAGTTTCCCCCTCCCCCCCCGCCCCCCACATATACACAATTAAAAACAGTACAAAAAACACAAACAACTACATTTAACTAGACAAAAATAAAAAAATACAAAGACAGACGTTCTGTAGAGGTGTATTACAATACAACACAATACCATTTATTGTCATTTGAACCTCAAATGAAGTTCAAACAAAATTTGGTTTCTGCAGTCAAACAAAACAAAACAATTCCTACACGACACACAAACAATTCAATCCACAGAAAAACATCCATCACAGTGAATCTCCTCCTCACTGTGATGGAAGGCAAAGTCTTTTCTCTCCCCTGCACCATCCTTCTCCCGATGTTGAAGCCCCAGGCGGGCAATGTTAAGTCCCACGGCCGTTGAGGCCATGCCGGGCGGTGTACGGCCTCGCTCCGGGCCCAAAAGTCACCAAGTTGGAGCCCCCGGCGGGCGCTGGAATGTCCCGCGGCCATTAAGCAGTCTCTCACCCGGACCCGCGAGCTCCCGATGTCACAGTCCATGGGTCTGCAGCTGCAGCTGGAGCTCCGGAGTCGGGCCGCAGCAGCGAGCCACCACTGCTCCTCACGCTCCGAGGACGGCCAGCCCCACGATGGTAAGTCCGCAGCTCCACAGGCTCCGCGACTGGAGCCCCCAGGTCGTCCCGGTCGGAGGCCGCTCCACGAAGCTAGGCCCCAACGACAAAGGAGACCCGACAGGGAAAAGGTCGGATCTCCCGTACAGGGAAGAGATTTTTAAAGTTTCCCCCTCCCCCCCCGCCCCCCACATATACACAATTAAAAACAGTACAAAAAACACAAACAACTACATTTAACTAGACAAAAATAAAAAAATACAAAGACAGACGGACTGCAGTCAAGCCGCTGCCGTTAGGCGCGCCACAGCAGAGAGACAGGCTATTCCGGCATGTAACAGTTGGCAAATAGAGCCAAAACATGTCCACCCTCAAAAGTATCTAAACATAGTCATAGAGTCATACAGCGTGGAAACAAGCCCTTCAGCCCAAACTTGCACACACCAACCAACATGTCCTATCTACACTAGTCCCACCTACCTGTGTTTGGCCCATATCGCTCTAAACCAGTCCTATCCATGTACCTGTCCAATTGTTTCTTAAACATTGCAATAGTCACTTCCCTGGAATGTATTATTTAGCATTTTTTAATCCAAAAGCAATCTTTGAGAATTCTGCGGAGATAATGCAGTGTTCCACAGCACAGAAGTGGGTTTAAAGAATGGGTCGACTGGGCTTGTATTCACTGGAATTTAGAAGGGTGAGAGGGGATCGTATAGAAATATGTAACATTCTTAAAGGATTGGACAGGCTAGATGCAGGAAAAATGTTCCCGATGTTGGGGGAGTCCAGAAACAGGGGTCACAGTTTAAGAATAAGGGGTAGGCCATTTAGGACTGAGATGAAGGAAAACGTTTTCACCCAGAGAGTTGTGAATCTGTGGAATTCTCTGCCACAGAGGGCAGTGGCGAACAATTCACTGGAGTTAGATATAGCTCTTAGGGCTAACTGAATCAAGGGATATGGGGAGAAAGCATATCCCTTGATATGGAACTGGGTACTGATTTTGGATGATCAGCTATGATCATATTGAATGGCTCGAAGGGCTGAATGGCCTACTCCTGCACCAATTTTCCATGTTTCTATGTTTATAGGGCTAGCCTCCGGATTTTCTGAATTTGTGTACAACCTTGCTCCAAATACTAAACTTTGTCTCCATTGTACCTTTGCCATCTTGAGAAACTCTTTGCTCCCTGGACTGACTCAGTCACACACTCATCTGTGAAGACATTGGAGAAAAAAATTCCAATTATTGGACTTTTGCTTTGGTATGCGCTGCTGTTTCATTAATCTTTAATAGTTCTATACCAAAAGATAGACAACAGCAGTCATATAATTGACATAAAAGACAGCAAGAGGCGGTAAAAAAATGTCTAGTTGAGCCTGCAAGAATTTGGTCCAATTTTGGCATGTGCGCAGTTAATAATGTTCTATATCAAGTATAAATCTACAGTAGGAAAATACATGTGATTTATTTCACCATATGGCAGCCTTTTGAAGTCTCAAAAACGAGATGCTTCAGATTGGAATGTCCAGTTTTTTTGTGGCCTTGCTGCCAAATAATAAAACAAAATATAGCAGTCCTTCACGCTCTCTGCAACTGAAATGTAACTGTAGAACGTAACATTTTGGGTCCAGGAACGGCTTCAGATTACAAATCTTGTACTATTATGGACACTGCAAAGCCTTATATATTTTTTAATCACATTAATCCAAAACATGGTAATCCAAGAGTGTTTAGCATAGAAAGCTTGTTGGTGTGCATGGTTACAACAATTTAATTGGTCTTTGGCAAGCCTTTCAGCGGCACGGTGGCGCAGTGGTCGTGTTGCTACCTTACAGCGCTTGCTGTGCCGGAGACCCGGGTCCGATCCCAACTACGGCTGCTGTACGGAGTTTATACGTTTTCCCCATGACTGCATGGGATTTCTCCGAGATCTTCGGTTTCCTCCCACACTCCAAAAACGTACAGGTATGTAGGTAAATTGACGGTAAATGTAAATTGTCCCAAGTGTGTGTAGGATAGTGTTAATATGTGGGGTTTGCTGGTCGGCATGTAGCCTGTCCAATCCCTTGGTTCAGGTCTTCCTCCAATAGATCTGTCTTTTCTCTTCCATCCACATCAAAAAATACTCCTCAGGAGCAACCAAATAGAGAAAGGCATCCAGAGCCTAAATATTCAGGGTATCACAAAAGGGTGACTGTGGCATGTTTTTGTCATGATTGGGTGATGTGAGCAGGTCTTATATTGATGAATTGTAGCCAAGCACACATCACACAGGTTAACAGCAAGACGTCTAATTTCTGACTTTCTTTCCATGACATAGAAGGCAGGCATTCAGCTCATTGAATCTATGTCACCTCTTAGAGGAATTCCATGAATCCCATTCATACAATCATAGAAATGGACCCTAACAACTCACCTCTTCCATGCCTATCGTGCCTTCCATGTCTGCCTGTGCTAATACTTCTTTATATTCCAGTAACTGGAGTTCCGCAAGGGTCGGTGCTGGGGCTGCTTCACTTCACGTTTATATTAATGATTTAGATAAGGGGATTGAAGGCGTTTTTGGCCAAGTTTGCAGATTATGTTAATATAGGTGGAGAGGCAGGCAGTGTAGAGGAAGCAAGGACTCTGCAGAAGGACTTGGACAGGTTAGGAGAGTGGGCAGAGAAGTGGCAGATGAAATTCAGTATAGCAAAGTACGGAGTCATGCATTTTGGTAATAAGAATAAAGGCGTAGATTATTTTCTAAATGGAGAGTGAATCCAGAAATCAGAGGTGCAAAGGGACTTGGCTGGTGCAGGACTCACAAAAAGTTAATTTGCAATTCGAATCGGTTGTAAAGAAGGCAAATTCAATGCTAATATTTAAACATTTATATCAAGAGGACTGGAATACAAAAACAGAGAAGTAATGCTGAGGCTCTATAAGGCGCCGGTCAGGTCACATTTGGAATACTCTGGGCAAATTTGGGCCTCATATCTGAGGATGGATGTGCTGGCTCTCGAGAGGGTCCAGAGGAGGTTTACAAGAATGATTCCAGGAATAAGTGGGTTAGCATATGATGAGCGTTTGACAGCACTGGGCCTCTACTCGCTGGAGTTTAGAAGGTTGCAGGAGGACCTCATTGAATTCATTCATTCATTCATTCATCATCGTTGAAACATTAGCAACGCAGTGGTGCTGGTTTCCAAAGGGAACAGTGACGGATGCACCACACATCTCTGTCCTCCAGTTCCTGCGGAGTTCTGCCGCTGGAAGTATAGGATTTTGGTGTGTGTGCTTTATCATCATTCCTTACAATGCTATATACGACTTTGGTCGCAACTTCTACTGAAGTGTGGATGGCCGTTCGCTCGCTAGAAGCTCATCCGCCCTTTGACAGGTCTTGTTTTTGGTCCTGCTGGGCGTCCACAGCCCCCTCCTCACCTGGCAAACCAGGTGGGGGACATGATTTAGTCACCGACTATCCGACCATGGAGCAGGTAGCACGGGATTACATGGTACCCGTGGTGGGGGAACTCCCCCCGACCTGACCTCATTGAAACTTATAGAATAATGAAAGGCATAAATAGAGTAGATGTGGAATGGATGTTTCCACAGGTGGGAGAGTCTAGGACCAGAGGACATAGCCTCAGAATTAAAGGGCGCTCTTTCAGAAAGGAGGTGAGGAGGAACTTCTTTAGTTAGAGGGTAGTTAATCTGTGGAACTCATTGCCACAGAGAGCTGTGGAGGCCAAGTCGGTGGATATTTTTAAGGCACTGATAGACAAATTATTGATTAGAATGGTTGTCAAGAGTTATGGGGGAAAGGCATGACAATGGGATTAGGAGGCAGAGATCAGCCATGATTGAATGGCGGAGTAGACTCGATGGGCTGAATGGCCTAATTCTACTCCTATAACTTGTGAACTTGTAAACTTCCTCTCCAAACTTCCCCTGATTCTGCTTCCATACACCTACATCAAGGGTAATTTGCAGTGATCAATAAACCTACCAACCAGCAGTACACCATTGCGATGTAAAGGGAAATGGAGCACCCAGGGAAATTCATGTAGTCACAAGAAGAATGTGCAAATTCCACACAGACTAACAGAAAAGAACCAGAAAAGCCAGTTGTGCAGGAAGGAACTGCAGATTCTGGTTTATACCGAAGATAGACACAAAGTGCTGGAGCAACTCAGCGGGTCAGGCACCATCTCTGGAGAACAGAAATGTGTGACGTTTCAGGTCGGAACAGTCCAGAGACGGGTCCCGATCCAAAACATCACCTGTACTTTTTTTCTAGAGAAGGTGCCTGACCCGTTAAGTTGGTCTTGCATTTTGTGTCTATCTTTAGAAAACCCAGTTGTTATTCCTAAGCAGGACGCCCAGAAAATTATTTACTTGCTTTTCAGAATATTTTAATATTGTATGAGGCTCTTTATGTTTTTTTCTCAATTAAGTGATAAAGTCCTGTGATGGATAATTCTCTCTTCTTTCGTCTGTTTTAGTTCTGTCTCTCTCCTGTAAACACTCTCACCTGGTAGACTGGCCAAAACCATCAACTGTGTGAACCTACTAAAGTGCCCATTTCATCAACTTCCCTTCCAAGAAAAGCCACAATGAAGGGGAAACCAGAGCCCATGTTGAACAGGAAGAACAGTTTTGCTTTCTTCATGAAAACCACCGTGAGTAAAATTCACACTAATTATAATCTAAAATTTTAAAAGGTAAACGTTCCAATTTTGACTGAAACAAGGTGATCTGGCTCACAGTCACACTGTCATCATGCAAGCCAAGTTTGGTACTAATCATCATCATCATCATCATCATCATCGTTGAAAACGTAAACGGGCACGGTGCCTTACAATGCTATGTACGACAATGATCACAACTTCTACTGAAGTGTGGATGACTCCGTTGGCTTGCTAGGAGCTCATCCGCCCTTTGACAGGTCTTGTTTTTGGTCCTACTGGGGTCCACAACCCCCTCGTCACCTGGGAAACCAGGTGCGGGAGACGTTTTAGTCGCCGACTATCCGACTATGGAGCAGGTAGCACGGGATTACATGGTACCCGTGGCGGGGGGAACTCCTCCCAACCTGACCATAAGGCAGTGGTAAAATCGTTGGAATGGTAACCTAGAAGTAGGTATGTTACAATACTTACCTTCAGCGGCGCTGCAGTTCTGCCACTGGCCGTGTGCGCGACTTTGGCGTCTTTGAGGGGGGGGGGGGGGCAGGAGTAAAATGCCGTTTTCTCCTGCCTGTCCGAGATATATTTTCTCGGCCTGCCAGCTGCTGCAGAAAAATCATTCCGACTTCCGTTCTCAGAAGTTTTTTTTTTAAATCGCGGGATAATTTAATCGCTGCAGTAAATTAAAAAAGCGACTTCTAGCGCCATCAATGCCGACAACGGGACGGATCTCACGTAGGAGACAAAACATAATGTAAGTCGTGTATTTTACATATAAACTTGCTTCTTAGGATGACTTTAATCAACATTTCCTTGGCGAAAATATGATTTTGGCCCCATACGAACCGGCAGTATTTTTCCTGCCAATATGGGGTTTAAATTCATTGCAACCGCTACGTTCCAGTCGATCACGTTCCACAAAAACCCACTCGCAAGATGATTAAAATGGCCATTAATTTATGGGAATTAAACATTAAATTCCTTCCATTTGGCCTATAAATTCATGACTGAGATTTAAAAATCATGTTATATTGTGAATTCTTGTGTGACTGTTATTTGGACACTTAGGCTATTTAAAAATGTTAACCTTTTCTTAAGAAATGGATAGATGTTTAGATCTAGTAATTGAATTTTGTAATTAGCTACAATTAGGTAACTAACCAATTATATGCTTTAATTTCAGGTCATCCAAGTAAGATTGTTTCATATTTGTTTCAGAATGCTTCAATCTATAATAACTGTACATTTCTTTCAGTTCTCTTAATTTTTAAGAAAGTTATGGGCTTTTGACTGTCCTCGATCACAGCTTTTGTGTTAAGTCAATGGAAAAGCAATAGGGAACAAGATGCTAATTTCCAAGAATGAAAATGGCCATAACATTTTTAATACTGAAGATATGAAAGTGAATTAGGTGTCAAATTAAACTTCTTTTTGTGCTTTATCTGATGGGATAAATTGCAGACTTGATTTTTAAAATCTCAAAATTTTGTAACATTGCTACTAGAAGTCCACTAACCGAGAAGCCAACAGGAACCTGAAATCAAATCTATATCCAGCTGGATAATTTCAAATCAGTTAATATTCTAGATTTTGTTTTTGGTAATGGAATCCATCTGATACTATAACGTCCGTCAGGGAACAAAATCATCCCTATTCGCTCTTCTACCTTCTGGGGAAAGATACAGGAGTTTGAAAGTCTGGGTGTCCAGGCCTAAGAACAGCTTCTTCCCCACTGCTATCAGACTCCTGAAATCAATCACCTCTTTCATAACCACTTCCCGGAGGTGCTGCCACATACTCTTAATTCCACCACATTCTGTCATTCTGCTAATGTACTTTAATATTTTATTGCATCAATTGGTTTTGCACTACATCTTGCCACCACCCTGCTGTTTTACACTTGCTGTTGTACTTATCATTAGTGCATGTATACTGTTTACTCTGTGAGCTTCATGTGAACAAGGGATTTATTTGCACCATAGTGTGCATGATAATAAACTAATGTGTAAAATGTATCTGTGAACTACTTTTCCATGACTGTCCCTCTTCTTGAATATTGTAGTATAATTCAACACCAGATTAACGAATACATATTTTAAATTCTCACCTGCTTGGCAGCTCTAGAATATATAGTATGACTCAGAATTCACAACATTAGCCATACATAAGTCCGAGGAAGGGTCTCGACCTAAAACACCTATCCATGTTTTCCAGAGATGCTACCTGACCTGCTGAGTTACTCCAGCACTTTGTGTACTTTTTATGTAGTAAACAGCATCAGCAGTTCTTCGCTTCTACAAAGCAACTTAAGTGTACACTTACTGACCACATTATTTCACCCTGTTACGGACATTCCCCCTGCTCCACCCATTGTGTTTTCCCCATGTTCCCTGCCTCTCAGGCTAACTGGAGTTCTCTTTTTTTCATTTCTTCATCCTGAAACTGTAACTGTTTCTATTTCCAAAGCTTGATTTGCTGAATTTTCCCAGCATTTTATATATTGATTTCAAATTCCCAGCATCTGTAGGGGTTTTTTAAATTGTCATATTGCTATGCAGTTACTTGAATGTACAATAGACAACAGACAATAGGTGCAGGAGTGGGCCATCCGGCCCTTCGACCCAGCACCGCCATTCAATGTGATCATGGCTGATCATCCCCAATCAGTACCCCGTTCCTGCCTTCTCCCCATATCCCCCGACTCCTCTATCTTTAAGAGCCCTATCTAGCTCTCTCTTGAAAGTATCCAGAGAACCGGCCTCCACCGCCCTCCAAGGCAGAGAATTCCACAGACTCACAAATCTCTGTGTGAAAAAGTGTTTCCTCATCTCCGTTCTAAATGGCTTAACACTTATTCTTAAATTGTGGCCCCTAGTTCTGGACTCCCCCAACATCGGGAACATTTTTACTGCCTCTAGCGTGTCCAAACCCTTTATAATCTTATATGTTTCAATAAAATTCCCTCTCATCCTTCTAAATTCCAGAGTATACATGCCCAGCCGCTCCATTCTCTCAGCGTATGACAGTCCTGCCATCCCGGGAATTAACCTTATAAACCTACGCTGCACTCCCTCAATAGCAAGAATGTCCTTCCTCAAATTAGGGGACCAAAACTGCACACAATACTCCAGGTGTGGTCTCACTAGGGCCCCGTACAACTGCAGAAGGACCTCTTTGCTCCTACACTCCACTCCGCTTGTTTTGAAGGCCAACATGCCATACGCTTTCTTCACTGCCTGCTGTGCCTGCATGCTTACTTTCATTGACTGATGAACAAGGACCCCCAGATCCCATTGTACTTCCCCTTTTCCCAACTTGACACTATTAGATAATAATCTGCCTTCCTGTTTTTGCTACCAAAGTGGATAACCTCACATTTATCCACATTAAACTGCATCTGCCATGCATCTGCCCACTCACCCAACCTGTCCAAGTCACCCTGCATTCTCATAGCATCCTCCTCACAGTTCACACTGCCACCCAGCTTTGTGTCATCTGCAAATTTGCTAATGTTACTTTGAATCCCTTCATCTAAATCATGAATGTATATTGTAAATAGCTACGGTCCCAGCACCGAGCCTTGCGGTACCCCACTAGTTACTGCCTGCCATTCTGAAAGGGTCCCGTTAATCCCTACTCTTTGTTTCCTGTCTGCCAACCAATTTTCTATCCATGTCAGCACTCTACCCCCAATACCATGTGCCCTAAATTTGCCCACTAATCTCCTATGTGGGACCTTATAAAATGCTTTCTGAAAGTCCAGGTACATCACATCCACTGGCTCTCTCTTGTCCATTTTCCTAGTTACATCCTCAAAAAATTCCAGAAGATTTGTCAAGCATGATTTCCCCTTCGTAAATCCATGCTGACTCGGACCGATCCTGTTACTGCTATCCAAATGTGCCGCTATTTCATCTTTTATAATTGACTCCAGCATCTTCCCCAACACCGATGTCAGGCTAACTGGTCTATAATTCCCTGTTTTCTCTCACCCGCCTTTCTTAAAAAGTGGGATAACATTAGCTACCCTCCAATCCACAGGAACTGATCCTGAATCTATAGAACATTGGAAAATTATCACCAATGAATCCACGATTTCTAGAGCCACTTCCTTAAGTACCTTGGGATGCAGAACATCAGGCCCTGGGGATTATTTATCAGCCTTCAGTCCCATCAGTCTACCCAACGCCATTTCCTGCCTATTGTGGATTTCCATCAGTTCCTCCGTCACCCCAGATCCTCTGGCCACTAGTACATCAGGAAGATTGTTTGTGTCCTCCTTAGTGAAGACAGATCCAAAGTACCTGTTCAACTCATCTGCCATTTCCTTGTTCCCCATAATAAATTCACCTTTTTCAGTCTTCAAGGGTCCAACTTTGGTCTTATCTATTTTTACCTTTTCACATACCTAAAGAAGCTTTTACTCTCCTCCTTTATATTCTTAGCTAGCTTACCTTCGTACCTCATCTTTTCTCCCCGTATTGCCTTTTTTGTTCTCTTCTGTTGCTCTTTTATCCTCTTGTTTCCCGCTCATCTTTGCTACCTTGTACTTCTTCTCTTTTATTTTTATACTGTCCCTGACGTCCCTTGTCAGCCACGGTCGCCCCTTACTCCCCTTGGAATCTTTCTTCCTTTTTGGAATGAACTGATCCTGCACCTTCTGTATTATTCCCAGAAATACATGCCATTGTTGTTCCACTGTCATCCCTGCTAGGGTATCTTTCCAATCAACTTTGGCCAGCTCCTCCCTCATGGCTCCATAGTCCCTTTATTCAACAGTAACACTGACACCTCCAATTTACCCTTCTCCCTCCCCAATTGTAGTTTAATACTGACCATATTATGGTCACTACCTCCTAATGGCTCCTTAACCTCAAGTTCCTTTATCAAATCCGGTTCATTACACATAAGTGTTCGGATATTATGGGCCTTTATTCTCCTCAAATGTATCTTGCTTTAGAAAACCATGCTTTATACTTCTATTAGACTGTTGTGGAATTGTGTATTCTTGCACCCCTTTTTGACTTTATTCTTGTTACATATTTCTATCCCTTATCCATTTTAAGTCCAATGGCTAAGCAAACTAATTCAAGATCATTTGTTGGGAAGATGACTGAACCAAATATACATGAGACAATGTGAAGCCAAAGGGAAAAATATAGGTGAAAGGGGACAGGGGAAGGCAAAAGGGAGAAATGGGTGCATATCCAGGTGGGGTACAGGGAAGAATGGGGGAAACAGGGGGGTGTTATTTGTAGGCTCATTACCTAAAATTGGTGAATCCTCTGGCTTCACATTTCAAGCATCTTTGCTACTTATCTCCTTATCTCACTACTTTTGTCATTTCGGAGTCACGTGAGTGACTACGTGAAGAAGGCCGTCAGCCCGCATGCGCGTCATTACGTCTAACGCATTGTGCAACGACTGACTGGCGGGTGTGTCGCTCCTTCCAGCGGTAAGTTTAAAACCCTCAAGTAAGTGCTTATACTCTCTCTGAGGTCGTTGCTCCCGGTTCGTTTACTGTGTTACAGAAAGTATTCAAACTTTGCGGAGACCATGTATAAGGTGAAGAGGCGGGCCGCAGGGAAACCGGCTACTGAAGACCGCGGGACTGCGGGTGGCGGGCGGCCGCCAATTTCGCCTTCCGGGTCACTGGCAGTGGAGCCAGCGGCTACAGACTTGGTGCCGATAGAAAGCACCTTGGCTACCCCATTGGGGAGAAAAGCCACCAAGAAATCTGTCAGGCCCGTGGACTCGAACCAGGAGGGTTCTCCTCCTTCAATGGGCAGCGTCTATGGGCGACTGACCCACATGGAGCACTTAATGGAGAGGTTGCTCCAAAGTGATATGCTCCAAAGGAGGGAGCTATCTGAGCCCGGGTATTCTGGAGAACCCGCGGCAGCGGCACCTGTCTCAGGGCTGCACAATATCTCCCTTTCTGAGGAGGGGAGTATACAAGGTCAGTTCTACACTGACTCAGAGTACGGAGGCGCAGCTGGGGAGCATGCTTCCCGGCATGAAGGGCGAGATTCAGAAGTGCCCCCTATGGCATCCAAATTTGCTATACCGTCCCTAACAGGGGAACCGCTGGGAGAGGATCTTGCCAAGAGCATTAATTACCTGACCTCTCACCAGCTCCAAGATCAGGCCATGGAGGAAACCACCACCAAGTACCATACCCCTGCAAACTGTGCCTCATTGAATGTCCCGGCGGTAAATCACTCCATCTGGGGTTACATTGGAGGGACGTCAGAGCCCAGGAGGTAAAATTACAAAAAATATTAAGGTTGCTCGCCTCAGGCATCACGGCCTTTGCCAGGTCGGTGGATGGGGGACGCCTGTCTGATGTTCAGCAGGACGCCATGGCATTAATGTGCAATGCACATTTTGAGATCAATTGCCTGCGAAAGAATGCCATCCGTCCTGCTCTGAACCCCAAATTTGCAGCATTGTGCAAGGCAGGGAACATCCAACCACCAAACCTCCTGTTCGGGGAAGACCTGCCAAAGCAGGTCAGGGAGCTGGATGATGAGGCTAAAACGGTCGGGCTCATGAAGGTCCAAACATCTTCCAAGACTTCATCTTTCTGGCGGCAGCATCCCTATGCTCCTCTCAACACCAGACGGCCCGCCGAATATGGTGGGAAGCCCGAACAACAGGCACAGAGGCCTTTTTTAGGGCTAGGCCCAAGCCGGCCCACATTCAAGAAGCGCGGATGGCGCCCTCCAACAGTCCTACCCCCCAAACCTCGGGGGCAGAAACAAACACCATACCGCCGATAACCATTGAGGTAAGTGAGCCTGGTTGTTTGCGGAACACATTGTCTATGGATCAGTTACAAGTTGGGGGGAGATTACAATTTTTCTTGAATGAATGGCATTGGATAACTTCAGATCCGTTTATACTGCACAGTATACAAGGTTTCCAAATTGAGTTCCTTCTCAATTCGCCTCCACCCACACAGCATACACCGTATCACACATTTGTTCTTTCACAACAGGAGTGTGCGGATGCGCAAGCTGAAATTGAATCTTTACACAAAAAAGTGGTAATTGAGATGTCGTGTCATGAGTCTCACCAATATGTCCAATATATTTACTAGGCAAAAGAAGGACGGAGGATGCTGAATCATCCTTGACTTGACTGAGCTTAACACCTTTGTGCAGTACAAACACTTCAAAATGGAAAACTTTGTTACTGCCAAACAACTGGTTTCCAAGGGATGTTATATGGCATGCATCGACCTCAAAGATGCATACTATTCATGATGATCACTGGAGATATTTGAAATTTAGCTGGATGGGGCAACTGTGGCAGTTTAAAGCATTGCCTAATGGGTTAACCTCAGCCCCCAGATTATTCACTAAATTGCGAAAAACCAGTCCTGGGGCTACTCAGGGCACAGAATCATACTTGGATGACATCCTTATCATACGGAAAACTATGAAATTAGCTGAATTATCTGTGTCAGCTACCAAACTCATGTTTGAGAGATTGGGGTTCCTCATCCATCCAGTTAAATCCAAATTGGTACCATCTAGAGTAATTGATTATTTACTCTAGATGGTACCATTAACTCTATTCACATGTCAGTGACTCTGCCTAGGGGCAAGCAATTAGAATTAATTGAAGCCTGTAACAATCTCATTGTTAAGGACCAACCTTCTATTAGACATGTGGCTAGTATAATTGGCAAATTAGTGGCTGCTTTCCCAGCTGCTCGGTTCGGGCCTTTGAACTACCAAAACTTACAAAGTGCAAAGGAGCAGGCACTCAAACTTCATAAAGGTCACTTCAGTAGACCTATGCGGTTGCCAGCTGAAGCCATTGCTGAGTTACAATGGTGGGTGACCAATATTCGGCATTGCTCCAGTACAATTTTAGTCGATACACCATCAGTTATCCTACAAACTGATGCTAGTGCTCTAGGATGGGGTGCTACCAACACCGTCTCAAGCTGCAGTGGCAGATGGAATATGCAGGAATCATTAATTCTTCAGTCACATGGTATTAACTACTTAGAGTTGTTGGGAGCACTCTATGGGCTAAAGGCTTATTGTAGCAATATGCAACATGTGCCTGTTCAACCAGATTGACAACACTACAGCGGTGGCATACATTAATCACATGGGTGGAATTAAGTCTGTATCCTGTGATAAATTGTCTAACCTTATTTGGCACTGGTGTATTACGAGAAACATCTGGGTTTCAGCTATCTACCTACCAGGTAGATATAACACGGTGGCGGACACCAGGTCACGGGAAGTCAATGACAACAAAGAATGGATGTTGAATCATGAAGTGTTTAACGACATTGTCGCTCGGTATGGCGTACCGGATATCGACTTGTTTGCATCTAGACTAAATCACCAGTTACCTAATTACGTTTCATGGGAACCAGACCCAGGGGCAGTGGCAGTAGATGCATTCTCACTACACTGGGGTGGAAAGTTCTTGTATGCCTTTCCCCCATTTTGCCTCATCAGTCGGTGCTTGGCCAAGATCAAGCAAGACTCTGCTTCTGGCATATTGGTAGTACCAGACTGGCCTACTCAGCATTGGGTCCCACTCGTCCTAGGTATGATTACACAGCCTTTTATGGCTGTCCCCAATAGCAGGAATCTGCTGGTTCATCCTGTGACAGGGGAAAACCATCCACTACATGACCGAATCAATTTATTGGTTTGCAGATTCTGAGGAGACCGTTCCTGGGGCTCGGACTTTCAGATTGTACGGTAGATGTGATCACTGCGGCCTGGAGGAAGAGTACCCAGAAACAGTACTTCACTCATATAAGGAAATGGGAGATGTACTGCTCCCTCTCGAAAATTTTGTATGACACGGCTTCCATTACGGATGTTTTGGAGTTCCTATCTACACTGTTCTACGATCAGAAACTCAGTTATAGTGCCATTAATAGTGCTAGGAGCGCTTTATCATCTTACTTATGGCTGGGGTCAGGGAACCACAATGTCGGATCTCACCCCTTAATAACAAGATTTATGAAGGGCATTTTAAACTCCCCCTCCCCCCTAGGCCTCGATATTCACAAATATGGGATGTGAGCGTGGTTCTCACGCTGCTTCACCAGTGGGCTCCAGCTTCATCTCTATCTCTGCCTCATCTCACTCTTAAGGTAATCATGCTCATGGCGCTGGTTTCAGCGCAAAGGGTCCAGACGTTAAATAAACTAAGACTGGACAGCATGGTTACATCTTTTGACAATATTACCTTTTTTGTTTATGATTTAATTAAGCAGAGCAGACCAGGGGTGTCGGGGCTCAAATTAATTTTTATGGCATACCCCTTAGACCTACGGTTGTGTGTAGTTACACACATACTACAATACATTAAGGTCACTGAGAGCCTCAGAGGCTCAGAATTATCTTTATTCATCAGCTAGACAAAACCTCATAGGAAGGTTACAGTACAGACCATTTCAAGATGGATAAAACAGGTTCTGGCATGTGCAGGAGTGGACACTGACACTTTTAAACCTCATTCCACCAGGGCTGCATCTACGTCAGCAGCAAGGGATATGGATGTCTCTCTCGACCACATTCTAGCGGCTGCAGGATGGTCTAATGAACTGACGTACCAAAGGTTTTATAACAAACCTATCGCCAGACCGGAACCTTTTGCTAATTCTATTTTAAGTTCTGTTTTATAGTTTCCCCCTGGGTGAGAGGGGTCACTATTATTTTCTTTGATTATTAAAGCATCAGCATTTTTGTCTATGTCATGTCTGAATGCATTAATTATTTTCACTCATCCTGGTCAACTGATGCAGTGTGTGACGCATGGACTCGTATCCACGGCATGAAATCATAGAGCTTCAAAATCTTCACGTAGTCACTCACGTGACTCCGAAGTAAAATAGTAAGATTAAACGAGAACTTACCAGTTTGAAGTTTGATCTTTATTTTATGAGGAGTTACGATGAGCGATTACGTGCCCTCTGCTCCCAACCCTCGTATCATAAAGATCATCTGGTAGTTCTAGTCATCTCTAATCTTACTATGTTAGTTCAACAACTGTTATCTGTGATTTCACACCGTTGCTTTGAAGATTGACGCGCATGCGGGCTGATGGCTTTCTTCACGTAATCGCTCATCGTAACTCCTCATAAAATAAAGATCAAATTTCAAACTGGTAAGTTCTCGTTTAATCTTACTATTTTACCTCAAGCCTTTGTCCAACCATCTGCCAACCAAAACCCCCCTCACCTGTCTCTTGTCTGGCATTGTCTTACCTCCACCACTCTTTCTCCCCCCCCCCCCCCCCACCACAGTCAGTCTGAAGAAATGTCTTCATGTTTTAAGTGTTTAGTTAAATTTTGAGATACAACATGGAAACATGCCCTTCAGCCCACCAAGTCCACACCAACCATCGATATCCCGTTCACACTAGTTCTATGTTATCCCACTTACGCATTCGCTTCCTACACACTAGGGACAATTTTACAGAGGCCAATTAACCTGCAAACCTGCACTGTTAAATCCAAGTCTAGTGAATTCTTAAACACATATATAAAAAACACTAATATAACAGATGTATGGAGAATAGTTAATCCAACCGGAAGGGAATACTCGTTTTACTCATCAGTACACAAAACTTATTCAAGAATTGATTATTTCTTAGTGGATACAAAATTAATACCATATACGATTAATCCTAAATACCACAATAGTATTATTTCTGATCACTCCCCGTTGACTTTTACTTTAAAACTTGAGGAAATGCCAGGTATAAAATCCTTTTGGAGATTTAACACACAAATAGCTAATAACTCACAAGGTTACGAGTATTTAAAACAGCAAATGAAATGTTTTTTTGAGACAAACGAGACACCAGGTATTTCACCATCTCTATTATGGGAATCTTTTAAGGCATTCATCCGTGGAGTTATAATTTTGTATCAAAGGTTTCTAAATTAAAAAAACAGGACAGAACAATGGACGTTAGAAAAGGAAATTTAACTATTAGAATTAGGTAACGCAAAAGACCCAACTATAGATAAACATAATAAGATTACATTATTGAAATTTAAACTTAATCAAATATTATCGGCAAGAGTAATAAGATTATTTCAGATCACAAAACAAGTACAGTTTGAATTTGGGGATAAACCACATAAACTTCTAATTGAAGAAGCAAGAAAAGGAAAAAACTATTATTAAAATTAAATCAGAGAACGGGGAACTATTAACTTTACCTAAGGACATTAATAAAAGGTTCGCTCAATTTTATCAAAATTTATATACATCTAAAACTAAAATAGAAGACAATAAAATTATAAATTATTTAGATAATTGTAATTTGCCAAAATTGGATATCTTAGAACAAGAGGAATTAGGAGCTCAGATCACAAGTGAAGAAATAAGAGAAACAATAAAAGAACTGAAAAATGGGAAGACACCAGGGCCTGATAGTTTTAATAATGAATTCTATAAAAGATTTCAGGAGTTAATGGTCCAACGATTACTTAAATTATATACTTATGCTTTTACCGAAAAGAAATTACCAGAAACATTAGCAGAACCTACAATTACGCTTATACCAAAAAAAGATAAAGATTTAGAAGATCCGGGCTCGTATAGAGCTATATCACTTTTAAATACAGATCAAAACATTTTAGCAAAGATTTTAGCAAGAAGATTGAGTAAATATATTAATAAATTGATAAACCCGGACCAAACGGGGTTTATACCTAAAAGACAATCATTTAATAATTTGAGACGACTTTTTAATATAATGTATTCACATAAAGTGGAAAAGGAAGATTTATCAGTTATATCTTTGGATGCAGAGAAAGCATTTGATTAGGTAGAGTGGCAGTATTTATATATAGTACTCCAAAAATTTAATATGGGAGATAATTTTATTAGATGGGTAAAATTATTATATGATAAACCAATGGCAAGAATATTAACTGATAATATGTTGTCTCCAAAATTCCAATTATCACGGGGCAATAGGCATGGATGTGTTTTATCACCCCTGCTATTTGCCCTTATGATAGAGCCTTTGGCTGAAACGATAAGAACACATCCAAATATTCAGGGATATAATACTAAGGACTCTAATAACAAAATTTCATTATATGCGGATGATATACTTTTATATATTAGAAATTCACAAACGAGTATCCCGAATTTACTAAACGTAATAGAGGAATTTGGCTCTTTTTCTGGATATAGAATAAATTGGAATAAAAGTGAAATTATGTCATTACAGCCCCAGAAAGCGAATCATCTATTAATATTTCCATTTAAAATTGCAACTGAAAAATTTAAGTATTTAGATATTCAATTTACTAGAAGATATAAATCATTATTTAACGCTAATTTTAGTCCTTTATTAAATAAATTGAACGCTCTGATTAAATTTTGGAAAACGCTCCCACTATCATTAATTGGCAGAATAAATGCTATAAAAATGATAGTTCTACCACAAATAATATATTTATTTCAATCCATACCAATATATATACCAAAATATATATTTTTTAAACTAGACTCTAATATTACTAATTTTATTTGGGACTATAAAGCACATAGAATTAAAAGAAATCATTTGTGTAAACCTAAAGATGTAGGGGGACTTGCACTGCCTAATTTTTTATATTATTATTGGGCAGTGCATATTAAGAATATAATTTATTGGTTGGACTGTCCTTCTCAACAGATGGAATGGATAAGAATGGAGAAAGAGGATTGTTTTCCGTACGATTTAGGAGCGATCCTCTTCTCCCCGATAAAATTGAATAATACATTATATAAGAAGAATCCAATTATACACAATATAATTCGAATTTGGAAACAAATAAAATTAACTTTAAAATTAAGAAACTTATCATCATTAACACCAATAGTGAATAATCCGGTATTCAAACCATTTTTATGGATAAAACATATAGACAATGGGAAAGATTGGGAATTAAAAAGGTGGGTGACATATATGAAATGGGAAATTTATTATCATTTCAACAATTAAAATCAAAATTTAATCTGAATAATAACCAATACTTTAAATATTTACAGATATGTGACTTTATAAAAAAAATTATACCAAGATTACAGAGCATAATGATAGACCCACTGGAAGAAGCAATGAATATTAAGGCGGACTCATAAAAATTAATATCATATTTATATAATAGTATTCTTAATAGAGAATTGCCATCAACAGAGGCAATTAGAGAAGACTGGGAAAAAGAATTAATGCCAACAATTTCTAAAGAAACATGGGAAAGGTATTTGATATATATACATAAATGTTCGATTAACGCTAGACATAATTTAATTCAATTTAAAATAGTACATAGATTATATTATTCAAATGTTAGGTTGAATAAATTTTATTCAAATATTTCTCCCATCTGTTATAAATGTCTTTCTCAAAATGCCAATATCACACATTCTTTCGTTTCTTGCACAAAACTTCATGGATTTTGGTGTGATATATTTGATATATTCACTAGTTTATTTAAGATAAAAATGGAACCTAACATGGAAATGATTATCTAGAGTAATAGGAGATGGAAACAAATTAAATATATCCCAAATTTCATTTTTTAATTATGGTTTAATAACAGCAAAAAACTCATACTTAAATTTTAGGAAAAATGCTACTATACCAACACTCAAAATGTGGATTGGTAATATGTTGGAAACTGCCCACTTGGAAGAAATTTGACTCCTCCTAATAGACAAACAAGACCAATTCTTAACGAGTTGGTCTCCATTTATTGACCTTTTGGATTCATGTGGTGCAATAGTATTGTAAAATTAAAAATTCTGGGTTTGGGCAAAAAATGATTAAGAATATAAAAAAGCATCGACTTGTGGCGAGGGAGAATCTCCTTTCTGCTTCACTTTCTTACTTATTTCTTTTCTTTACCTCACACTCACTAGACTTTCCTTTACTTTTCACTACTTCTTTCTTTCTCATTTCTTTCTAAAAAAAAAGGAAGTTGTACAAAGAATGTTATAATAATTCTGGGAACCTGTAAAAAGGTACCATCAAAATGTAATGTACTTACTTCTAATAAATAAAAAAGAAAACAAAAACAACAACAAAAAAACCTGCAAACCTGCACGTCTTTGGGAAATGGGAGGAAACCGGAGCACCAACTCCACACAGTTAGCACCTGAGGTCAGGATCGAACTTGGGTCTCTGGTGCTGTGAGGCAGCAGCTCTACCAGCTGCACCACTCTGCTGCCCTCCCCTTAACAGTGCGTTAGCACATTTTGCACAGAAAGTTAGATATCTGTGCTCTAATGCAACCTGCATCCATAACATTTTCATCATCCTCCCATGGCATTGCTCTTGATAAAATGCTGACTTTTAAGGGTGTTATCAAACATACAGATGTAACCCTTAAGGCTGAAAGGTGTAATTCCTCTGCTTTCTTCTAGAGTTCACATGGAGGCCAGCTAGCAGATAAGAACGGAGGCTTTGTTTGATTGGCAGGGCAATGAGGACATGAGATGCATTGTAAAGCAATGTATTCCTGGAGAGAGGCAACTGAAACATTTTTGCTTTGCAGGAATAACAGAGTGATCCAGATCAACAGAAAAAGAAATACATGCAAATTTAATCACAATAATATTTGTAGAAGTACAGCTTAGTAGTCCTGCATGCACAATGAGTTGGAACTTGAGCAATGTTTATAATATGATATAATTTTCCAGGCTCTGCAAAACTATTGAGGAATTGAAGCCAAGGTTCGTGCTAACAGTAATTATTGAGACAGTGAGATGTGTGGAATGAATAACTTCATACGTAAGTAAAACGTAGACCATTATCAAAAAGATTTTCAGGATAGTCTGATGGGACACAACGAGCATTTGTTTTTATGTACAGAATAGCAGTATGAGTAAGGACGCCTGGATCAGGTCTGTGCATACGTTTTACATGAAGTTCTGTTTCAAGATTGAGAATCTTTTCCCTTATGTATTTTTGATCTTTGGAATGCAACACCAACAATCATTAAAATGAAACTTCAGATTGTCTGAGCTGTCCCACCAATTATGCTACCATAAGAAAATGTTCACAAAGTTATGTCAATGGCTTATTTTCATTCAAGCTTCCTTAATGAAGCTATTTGAATAGGTAAGATTGAATATCCTCAAGCAAATAATGCAGAATAAAATCAATTAGGCGTTATTGTAAAATGGTACAAATGCTATTGCAAGACTGTTGGAATTAAGGCAATAATTTTGATTTTGCTAAATCTATTTTTTTAAATAAATTCTTCTACTTCCTCTGGGATATGATTCCATAAATATATACAATCCCTGATGCCTCACACACATAAGTACAGTTGAGATAGTGTGCTGGAAATTCATCTTGTTTCTCACATCAATTGAGCTAAATATTTGACAGAACCTTTCTTGGATAATTTGAGCAATACCGTCCTATTCCCAGAATAAGATTTTACCTGATTGTGTTCAGTGGTAAATGATACACTCAGGAATAGCCCACAGTCAGTCATATGCTTCTCATTTCACTTTTCCAAAACGGGTCACTCATCAGTGATTACTCCGGCTGATTCATCAAGCGACCATATACCAGTTTTCTAATGTAACAACGATTGGTTTGTGTGGCTCAGTGTCAGACCAAGATCTTTTCATTACAACAGCCTATATGAATGCACTTAAATGCGCTTGGACAGCTTACAACCCAACGGTACGAATATTAATTTCTCTAACTTCAAGCAACCCTCGCTTTCCCTCTCTCTCCGTCCCTCACCCTTGGCGTGATATTTGACTCAGCACTGAAATTTGACAAACAAGTCAATGCCGTGGTTAAAGCAAGCTTCTTTCAGCTTCGGACGATAGCTAAAATAAAACAATTCCTCCAGTTTGATGACCTCGAAAAGATCATCCACACATTCATCTCCTCCCGCCTAGATTACTGCAACTCCCTTTACACTGGCATCAGCCAATCTTCCCTGTCCCGCCTGCAACTGGTCCAAAATGCCGCAGCGAGACTCCTGACGGGCACCCGAAAAAGGGACCACGTCACCCTGATCCTGGCCTCTCTCCACTGGCTCCCTGTGCGGTTCCGTATAAACTTCAAGATCCTCCTCCATGTCTACAAAGCACTCAATGGGCTTGCCCCCACCTACATAAAAAGTCTTCTCACCCACCACTCCACCTCCAGGCCCCTCAGATCGGCTGACTTGGGGTTGCTGAATATCCCACGGTCTACGCATAAGCTCAGGGGCGACCGCGCCTTTGCGGTTGCAGCCCCTAGACTGTGGAACAGCATCCCCTTTCCCATCAGAACTGCCCCCTCCATCGACTCTTTTAAGTCAAGACTAAAGACTTATCTATACTCCCTATACTTTCCTGACGTCCTCTGAGTGAGGGCTACATGTATATATGTACGTAGTTTGTTTTGTTTGTGCTATTCTTATAACAAATGTAAAGCACTTTGGCCAACGAGAGTTGTTTTTTAAATGTGCTATATAAATAAATGCGACTTGACTTGACTTGACTCACCCATCCTAGTTCTTCGACTAGTTCCACTGTCCTCCTGATTAAATTTACTGATTTTATGCCTCGTTGTCACTTCCCCTCAGCTAACTATGTACCAATCTACATTTTCCTTGATCATCGTCACTTTTGATTTGTGTTTTCACATCTCACCCTTCCATATCTCCATGTCACCCTCTCCCCTGACTCTCAGTCTGAAGAAGGATCTTGACCCGAAACGTCACCCATTCCTTCTCTCCAAAGATGCTGCCTGTCCCGTTGAGTTACTCCACTATTTTGTGTCTAACTTTGTTGTAAACCAGCAACTGCAGCTCCTTCTTACACACTGATAAATGCCCAGTCTGGATCATCCTGTCCTCTTCCTTCCCATTCCAGTTGCACATTGCAATAATTGTCTACCATAATTATTCAGAAAATACATAACATCAATGGATGTAATTTGATTATTTTAAGCATGAAAAGCAACATGGAAATCTTGGTTAAGATTTTGTGTTTTATTTTTTCATATTATGTTATGATATATTTCTATATGACTTAGGAAGCGATTCAGCCCATCAAACCTCTGCTAGCTCTCAGAGCAAACCCATCAATCCCACACCCCAATTTATTTACCTTTATTCTTTTGTAAATACAAATACATTTAAAGTAATGCGTAAGGAGGAACTGCAGATGCTGGTTTACACCGAAGATAGACACAAAATGTTGGAGTAACTCAACGGGTCAGGCAACATCTCTAGCGAAAAGGAACAGGTGACATTTCGGGTCGAGACCCTTCATCAGACCATCAGTCTGATGAAGGGTCTCAACCTGAAACATCACCTATTCCTTTTCTCCAGAGATGCTGCCTGACCCGCTGAGTTACTCCAACATTTTGTGTTATACATTTAAAATAAGCCTGTGAATATACCTATTTCACACTCAGAAAACTTTAGCACCCAATTGAGGTGCTATATAATGTTTTTAATATCAACTTGTATAGCTCCCAGCATTAACTCCCGATATTTTATAACAAGCACACTTTACACAGGATAATTTACACATACATTATGTAGAAACAAAGAACTGCAGATGCTAGTATACACAAAATAACACAAAGTGCTGGAATAGACCCACTGAGTTACTCCACCACTTTGTGTCCTTCTACACATACATTGTTGTGCTTATCTTTGCATCCAGTGCGGTGAACTCTGTCTGAATCAGGGAGGATTTAACAATGAAATAGAAGCAGTGGGGGGGGGGGGGGGCGGGTAATTTTAACTAGACGCACCTGTACCGGAGAAAAGAAATAGGTCATGTTTCGAATAAGGGTGTCAACCTGAAACTTCACCTATTCCTTTCCTCCAGAGATGCTGTCTGACCCACTGAGTTACTCTAGCTTTTTGTGTCTATGTTCCGTTTAGACCAGCATCTGCAGTTCCCTCCTACACCACCTGTACCAGAGATAGACATAAAGTGCTGGAGTAACCCAGGCAGCATCTCTGGAGAAAAAGAATAGGTGACATTTCGGGGCGGATCAAGCTTTGAAGTGTTGCTAGGTACAAATTCTGTCGGACAAATATTGTAACAGAGAGCACATTATAACAAAGCACTGTAAGCCTCAGTAACAATTGGCTATGATTTTGATACCAAATGTAGCATTTGTTAGGATCCAATCCATGACACTGGGGTGATTTGATTTTGGATGCGGGAAGGATGTGGGAGGCAGAGAAAAGATTGAATATATGCAGGTTCACATATCTTCTATATGCCCTACGGAATGGTGCCTTCTGCTGGAGAGAAAACAAAGTAATCTTGGTCTCAGAACCCATAGAGAAAGCCATGGTCTGCTTCCTGTCCTTATGGCCAGAACGTGCTATAAGTGTAATGAGGTATGAAAATAGAGTAAAGGAATAATTAATAACAAGCCAAATGTTAGCAGACATCCCGCAAACAGGGAAAATGGTTTTCCTTTCTTCTTTAATCACATCTGTAGATAGTCACATGAGTGCCTGTGCCCCTCTGTGTAAAGTTCACTATAATTACAGGATATGTTAAATTTTCTTCACAGCCTCTGCTAATGGCTGTTATGTGACCATAACGCTCAGTGCAGCACCTCGCTCTGCTCTGCCACCAGTGTAATGGAAACCAGATGTTGTTTGAGCTAATAAGGATCAATTGAGCACTCACTGGTCTCTGGCAGAACAAATTGTTTACTTTGAGAAGACGTGTAAAACAGCGATAAGGTTGTATGGGTGTGCTTGGATGCTCCCGACTATGAGATAAATGACCGCTATTCTTTAAGCCTAAAATGAGGAAGCGGAAAAACAAAACAAAACCAACCATAATGAGATAGAGAATGCGCTGGTTCTGAGTCTTCACTCCCCATTCCACTACTTGAAGTTGAAGTCATAACCAAATTTTCAAAAGATCGCAATTGTTTGGATGTTATAATACTCCAGGCAAAATAGTTCCCTCAACTTCAGAATGTCCTATTGCTCAATTGCTAAATTCATTAAACACTTTTTTTGACAAAGAATGGAAGTTCCCAAAAGCATTACGAGTGTCAGTTGACTAACAGCTAGCTAAATGTATTTTCCATGCTTATTTAACTTTTTTTCAAAAGAATGTTGTCGTAATGACTTTAAGAACCTGGCAGAACAGATGGAATTACAAGTGGAAAAGAAATGAAAATGGAAAAGCAAAGAATTGCAGTGTCTCTGAACATTGACTTTCATTGTTAAAATGATGGTTGACAAGTACAATTTCTTGGCAAATCAAATGTGTATTTATCAGCTGTAAGCTGATGTACAGGACATTGTAAAGAGGCAGGGAACTTCGAATGTGCACGGCTGTTACTTTGATTATTTCCACAAATGATATGGCAACATCCGGAAATTGGAAATCAAGAAAATAAACTGTCACTGTAGTGCTATTCCAGCTGGGCTTATGTGAAGGTAAGACTGACTCCCATTGCTGTAACCTCACTTCCCCCTCGGTATTTTCCTTAGATTACTGAGTAGGCTCTCAAAGGTATCTGTGGTCTCTAATTGAAGATCATTTCTAAGGATAAAACAGTACTGTTGCAATGTTTAATTAGATTGAGATGCTTTAACAAGCAGGAACCATCAGTAACTGTGGATTTTTAAGAGGGCAAGAAAACACATACTTGAGTACAGTAGAATTCAGAACCAAAAATCTCAGATTCTTCCTCTTAGGACTTGCCATTATAATGGGGAGAGACTGACAGCTTTTTCTTGCCATTAACTCCGGACATGGTGTCCAATGCAGTTAGTGCTACCCCTGCTCCTCAATATGTAGCTTCTCAATACAGAAATAAGGTGAGAGACTCTCCCACAGTTGCCAAGCTGAGAAGAAACAGTGACATTTTTAAACCCATCCTGCACATTTGCAAGTACCTTACCCACATTGTGTTGAACATAATCTACAATTTACCAGAGCTCAACCATAATTTTTTAATGAATACACCATTTGTCTGCTTCCTTGTATTTACACAATTTTGTTAATTTCCTGCAGCTCTTTCAGCTGCCTTTAAGAAATGGTTGCACACATGTTTCATGGTTTGCATTCTGTATGATTACAAATTAAAAACCTTTGCACTATTTAATAACTGCTTAAAGGACAAAGATCACACCAGATTATAACTAAAGATGAGGCAACTCTTAACCCATAATGAGAGAAAAGGTAAGATTCAGGTCAGGGTGCAGCCTGGACCTTTCAAATGCTTTTCCTAATTAGTCACCTTGCCAAGAGAACAATATCTGGACGTAGAAATGGGTCAGTACAACTGCTTTCGACAAGCATACAAAGTTTCCCAGGAAGCCGACGACACAGAGGATGGAGATTGCCTCTATAGTAGCATCCATCTTGTGTTGATTCAGTGTCTACAAGCCCTTCGAATGACCTTATCACTGGGCGGGTAAAGGGTAAAAGTTACTCACGTGACTCCTCTGAATATTGGGGCCCATACTCTCACTGATTCAACTCTTCCAATGTTTGTTCATACTGTCATATGTATACGATATATGCCATGGTCTTTGCATTGCCTGCATTAATGCATCCTCCTCTTTGGCACCGTAAGACAAACGACAACAAGAAACAGAAACAGAGCAACACAGAGAATAGGTTCTCTAGTTCCGGGCTTCCCAGCCACTAATCAGCTTCTGCCATCATTCATGCCATTCCTTCTATGCGCCAATCAAAGAACAAAAATGTTCAGAATGTCCATGAGTTCTGATGTACAGGCCTTTTGAAGTCAGAAGGAATTGGAGTGGATAGATAAAGTTACATGGAGACGCAGGGAACTGCGGATGCTGGAATCTTTAGCACGGAGTAACTCAACTGTGGATTGGTGGTGTTTCAGGTTGGGACCGATTCTTCAGACTAATTGTAGTAGGGGGGAGAAAGCTGGAAAAGAGGTGGGCTAGAGCAAACCCTGGCAAATAATAGGTGAATACGGAGAGGGGGGGGGGGGGGGTGTTGACTCGCAGGTGGGTGGAGTACATTGTAACGGTGAGGTAAAGTTACAGTAGCTAATGTTCCAGTGGTAAGGGAAGCATGCATTTTACTGAACCTCAGTGTCCAAATCTCAGGAGCTTGCACGGCCATTTAATCTAGGCTGCCACATCAGTACTAAACCAAAGGAATGCTACACCATCAGGAGTATCATTATCTGGAAGAGACGTTAAATTAAGTTCATAAGTTCGTAAGTTCACGGAGCAGAATTAGGCCATTCAGCCCATCAAGTCTACTCCTCCATTCAATTATGGCCGATCTATCTTTCCCTCTCAACCCCATTCTCCTGCCTTCACCCCTAAATGCCTTTACACCATTACTAATCAAGAATCTGTCAATCTGGGCCTTAAAAATATCCATTGACTTGGCCTCCACAGCCGTCTGTGAAAATGAATTCCACAGATTCACCATCCTCTGACTAAAGAAATTCCTTCACATCTCCTTTCTAAAGATACGTCCTTTTATTCTGAGGCTATGACCTCTGGTCCTAGACTCTCCCTCTAGTGGAAACATCCTCTCCACATTCACTCCATCCAGGCCTTTCACAATTCGGTAAGCTTCAATGAGGTCCACCCTCATCCTTCTAAACTCCAGCGAGTACAGGCCCAGTGCCATCAAACGCTCATCAGATGCAAATTAAGATTCCATCTGCCTTACTAAATGCATGCAAAAGATCCCATGAAGAACAGGGAATAGCCGTACCTTTGCCAATGCCTATCTCAAGGGTCAAGTCAAGAGAGTTTATTGTCATGTGTCCCAGATAGGACAATGAAATTCTTGCTTGCTGCAGCACAACAGACTATTTAGGCATAAATACAGATCAGATCAGTGTAACCGTATACCATAGAATATATATATATATATGTACACACATAAATAACAGATAAATTGCAACAGTGCCAAACAGTGCAACAGAACATTTAGTCATGTGAAAGGACCTTCTATTCCATGGTATAAATATTTTTGATTTACCCTAAATCTGGAAAACCAGATCAAAAGTTCACAGATTTTCAATATAAATTATGTTTAGTACCACTCAACTTATCCTACACTGGATTAAAAGCATTGCACTAGAAATGTGACCCATTAAAAATGTCCCACATTAGATTAATCACCATTGTGAAATCTCTCTAATCACATGCTAATTGTGTGCTTTCAGAGCCTCTAAATATTTTATATTTTAAGGGGAAGAACAGTAATTTGATTATTTTTAAATTCAATGAAAGATTGATTGATTACCATACACCAATGGTTTTGAATGGACGTAATGGTTCTGTGTGGACTTCCCATCCTGATTAAAATTCTTATTTTTGTGATAAACCCATTTTCATTAATATAATTGCGTTAATATAACTACATTAAATTTTCTTTGTTTAAATGCAAAATAAGTTCCATCAATTATTTTTTTGTGATATTCCACTCAATTAAGTTGTCCCATTACGTAGGTTTGTCACTTATTTTGTGTTCAGTTATGGACAAATGGTATTAACCAGATACCTGAGAGAAGATGATTATTAAATCTAATTCAGAAATTTTGGGCTTAATTTGCACTCAGACAAACTGCATCCGAAGAAAAAAACGTTGCTCATTGCCCTTCAAGGAAGTTTACTTTGAATTTATAACCATGTTAAAGAGTTTGTAATTTTATTCAAGAAGGAAGTTTGTGTGCATTTCTTATGGTTGAATCAAAGCTGGCAAACTAAACATTACTGCGAGATAATGTTGAACACATTGACAAAGCCCTTTTTTTTGTACCTGTCAACTGACTCAAAACAATTGTCCCTGTGTGGCTTTATTGCTTATCACACAGTGTCATTCAAAACTAGGTTCTATCAGCAACACAACATTTATTAGTGCTATTTATTAAATGTAGCTAAGTCTGCCCTTCATTTCCTATTCCTTGCTTATAAAAAGAGAACTGTTTCAGTAATACACTGCCATGAAAGGTAATAATATTGCCATGAAGTTTCAAGCACATCTAAATTATACAGCAATGATCAATTACAATTACTTGTACTTGCTTATTTTCTTTTTCTATTTGAAGAAATAATTCTTTTTTGTGTAAAAAGTAATGTATTAGAAGAATATTTCACTGTTAACTCTCTAATCGTCTTGAAATGTATGAACTGTGTAACTTTACACATTAAAATAATCAAAGGCAACAACAAGATGCAAAGAAAGATTTTTTTTATATCTTCACGTTTTTGGTGTTATAAAATCAGGAAGGAAGAGAACAGAAATATATCAGTATTGTGCAAAAGCAAAAGTTCTGCCTAGTTCATAAAAAAACAGCTGGGACCCACCCTACCTCCCCATTAAATGTAATGGGAAAATGCAAATGTCTGATGACTCCAGCTGCATATCTTCAAAGGGATCAACCAGGACTTGCAGGAATTCTGTAAGGAATCTCCTGTCTGGCGATGCATGGACTTTAGCATGTCTGCACTGTTGTCAACCCAGTCCTAAGACCCAATCATCTATTGTTTGTACTTTTCAATCACTTTTATTTGTCTTAGAGCACCAACAAGGCAAATAAGCATGACACTTTGTTTATTCAATAGCTTTCACTGCAAAGTATTTAAAAATCGTCGTAACCTCTTGTCAGTTGTTCCAATACACGATAATCAGTGGTGACACTGTGTTGTGGGCTCTCCTCCACAAGTTAACGTGTTTATATACTGTCAGGGATGCCTGACAGATTTTAACCCTGTAAAACAAGCGGTGATAATGAAGCTCACATCAGATAAGTGACAATAATAAATGGCTGTGATTTGTTTTGTGCTGATGAGGCTTGTTGGTGGTCTAGCATCATAAGTCTGCCCAAAAACGATAGGCTCTTTACGACTTTCTTACTTCCTTTTAAAAAGAAATGCAACTGATTGCTACTTTTGAAGCCAAAATGAGTGAACAAATGCAACATTTCAAAAATGTTACACTTACACTAAAACAAACATTAGACTTTCTTATTGCTTTGACTAAATAACACCAATGACCACACTTTAAATCTGATTAATTGCCCTGGAACCACAGTGGGACAATATGAGGATATCGATGGAAGGATTCTCTTTTTGATTACTTATTTCAATGAACATTAATACTTTAAATTAATTATAAGCAAGGGAGCTCCACAAAGCAAATTAAATTTTCTGAAACCATTTATATGTAACAGATACCTGATTTATAAGGATCACTGCAAGTTTATTGCTCTTCACAGTGGAACGCGGATAATTTGCGATGAACATTTCAACTTGTGGAACAGCCAAACCAGTAAACTGTGAATGTTTTTCAGAATCAGCGCACGAACTTGCAGGAAATATTTGTACTGCTACAGACCCAATAGTTTGATTGATGAGAAGGTTGCACCAATGGACACCTTAAAACATCATTTAAACGTTGAGTCTAATGGTATAGAAATAAGCCCTTCGGCCCATTGAATCTATGCTGACTTTCATGTGCCCATTTAAACTAATCCTACTATATTCTCCTCGTATTCGCAGCAATCTCCCCCACCATCCCCAATCCCAGATTTTTACACTCTTATTAGGAACAATTAGCCTGCCACCCTCGTCCGTCAGATACTCATAAGGTCATAGAGTTAAAAGGAATAGGTGTAGAATTAGGCCATTTGGCCCATCAAGTCTACTCCACATTCAATCATGGCTGATCTATCTCTCCCTCCTAATCGCATTCTCCCGCCTTATCGCCATAACCTCTGAGACCTGTACTAATCAAGAATCTATCTATCTCTGCCTTAAAAATATCCACTGACTTGGCCTCTACAGCCTTCTGCGGCATAGAATCCAACAGATTCACCACCCAGATGCTGCCAGACCTGCTGAGTTACTTCAACATTGTGTTCTACACAAAATTCCAGAATCTGCAGTTCCTTGTGTCTAACCTGCCTACCTACAAATCTTTGGGATGTAGAAGGAAACGGGAATACCCAGAAGCAATGCAATGTCACAGGAAGAAATTGCAAAACCAATTTTCACAACACCAGAAATCAGTTTGAATCCGGGTCACTGGAAATATGAAGCAGTACCTCTACCCAGTTGTACCATTGTGCTGCCCAAGTAGTTATGTTTGGTAGTATGAAGGTCTCAGCACATCACTGCACATGCTTGTTAATGTGACATACACCATTTCTTTCAAAACCAAGCAAACAAACTGAATTGTAAAAAATATATTATACCTGAATGTTTATTATTCAATGGTTCAATGGTGCTTAATTGTGACATATGCACTGCACAGTGAAATTCTTTTTTTCATAGAAGATACGTGCACGAGTCTCCATATTTTGGTGCTATTTACAAAAAGTCCAAAGTGTGGTCAGCGCACTCGATGGACTGGAGCAGCTCCTGATCCATTTAACCCCCAGGCTGCCGCAAGGTCTCCTCCATCGTCCTTGACCATCTCTGCCCGCGAACCAACGTCCTTCTCCTCGCCCGACCACCTTTGTTTCCCGGGGATGCCTCCTACAGCCGACCTTGGGGACGCTGGAGGCAATGTCTTGGTCCATCTCCTACCGGTCCACACCTTGTGTTCATCTTCATCAGCGGCTACATCCTCCTCCTCGGCTCGCCGGTCTTCGGGGCTGAGCTCGGCCGCTTCCTAGCTTTACCCCTGCAGACAAGCACAGACATTTGATGCAGACACAGTGGGCCAAAGGGCCAGTTCTAGAGCTGGTTTACACAAAAGGACACAAAGTGCTGGGGTAACTAAACCGGTCAGGCAGCATCTCTGGAGAACATGGGGAGGTAACGTATTGGGTCGGGACCTTTCCGAAGAAGAATCTTGAAAAGTCTGAAGAAGGGTCCCGGCCCAAAACATCACAGATCTACGTTCCCCAGAGATGCTGCTTGACCCGTTGAGTTATTCCAGCGCTTTTTGTCCTGTGCTGTTCTGTGTTATATGAATGAAGAGTTATTAGATTTTCACAGCCACCCTCAAACTACTGATATCCACAAGTCCTAACACTCCCACTCTCAACTGCTACCTCCTACCGACGGCTACTCTACAATCCCACTCCCATTTTCAACTGAGTGTTCTCCAGAGAACTGGCACCTCATCCAACCACGATCGTTAAAGTGGCTTCAGTTCAATTATGCCAGGTGTTTCCTTAATCCAAAGGTTTTCTGATTTACATCAACACTAACAATGTACGTTGTTCACACTCTGCTATTTTTTCAGCAAGCTCTGACTACAGTATCAGGATTGAACTCACATGTAAAACTAACTCCCTGTGTGTAGCATAGTTATGACAAAAGTTACCCAGTCCTTTTTTATAAAAAAGGATTGTTCAGTTCAGGATCTCGTGTCAAATTGGTCGTCAAGTAAAATATAGAGGATGTACAATGGTTATGAGATTACAAAAAGAAACAAACAATAAGAAAATACCATTAAAATTTTTTTAACTTTACAATAAAATGTATTATCTGTGGTAAGGATAATCCGTTGTTTCATTTTTAGGTGGCTAACATTGAGTGACGGCCAAAGTCATACATCACATTTTAAACAGGATTCTTAAGACATGGAACACAAGAGACTGCAGATGCTGGAATCTCGAGCAAAAAAAACCAAACTGCTGGAGGAACTCCGTGGGTCAGACAGCATCTTTGGAGGAAAGTGGACATGAAGAAAGGTCTTGACCCGAAACCTTGTCTGCCCATTTCCCTCTGCAGCTGCTGCCTGAGCTGTTCAGTTTGTCCAGCAGCTTCCAGCAATTTCAATTAGCATGACTCAAATTAAGATGGTAATCTTTTCAGTCCAACCGAGGTAAAAAATGTAGTGTGATCATGCATCCAACAATTTTCCACGAAGTGCAACTCATGGCATGACTCATCCTTGGCACAAATCCCTGGCATTTTCATGCTCTGATATTGTCCAGTGCTACGAACTGATTCAACAATTTCTGGGTCAATGCTTTTGTTTTGTGTGAAATAGGGAAAAATTATTTAATTTACATTTTTGGGGAATAGTTAACTGCAAACACCAAGCAATTTGTAGTACCATTGAATGAAACAGAGCAAAAAGGGACCATTGTACCTATAATGGGATCAGTGACTTAATTAGTCCAGTTACGGTTGGAATTGATCAAACACCTGTAAAGGTATTTTAAACTTGGTTCATTGACCATGAATTTCTTGGCCAACTTTCACTTTTGTTTTGATTTGGAGTTATATATTTTCGATTTCATTATATCCAGCCTAGATGACAGCATGGGTTGGCAAGCGACACAGAATGGGAAATTGGTTGATTCTGGTGTAATTTGCCCAACAAACATAATGGCAGCTGATAAACATCAGCAAACGTGGAATGGGTACGACCATGATGTAACTTCGAGCACACCATTTGTGAATTGGGGACTAGTCCGGTACTTTTTAATTGGAGTTCTGTAATGTGTCTCTAGGCATGGTGCAATACTGCATTCTCTGTATTTGTACATGGTATTTGTATCATGATTCTTTGCAGATAACAGTCATGTGATATGCCTAATCGTCCCTTGCAAAACTCTTATTCCTTACCCTAAATCTATGTCCTCTAGTTTTATTCACTTCTGATAAGAAGAAAAGATACTCCTCTTAATGTTAGATTTTCGTCATCGGGTGGCGCCGCACGCGGCAGCCTCGCCAGCAGTTTGTCAGTCATTTCGACTTTTTTTGTTTTTTTAGTATGTCTAAATGTATGTGTTAATGTCTCTCGGGTATGTTTTTATGTGGGGAGGGGGGGTAAGTCCCCAGTCACTTACCTCGGTGGAGATGCGACTTTTCTCCTAGTCGCATTTTCGCCCTTCCTCGCAGCCTAACAACTTGGATTGGTGCGGCCTTTCCCGGAGACGGCCCAGAGCTTTAGCAGCGTGGACTTTAACATCGTGGAGCCAGAAGAAAGACTCTGACCGTGGGCCTGCTGACTTTAACATCGTGAAGCCGCGGGCACTCCATGCCGCGGAGTGCGTTCCATCCATCCCAACATCGGAGCTTCGATCATCCCGACGAGAGGGCTTGTACATCGGGCCGTCCGTAGCGGCGACTGCGGATGGTCAAGGCCCCAAACATGGGTGAACTTTATTGCCTTCCATCACCGCAGGGCTGCCAACTCTCACGCTTTCAGCGTGAGAATCACGCCTTGGAGCAAATTCTCATGCCCTCATGCTCATGACCGAGTTCTCACGCTGAGTTCAGTCCCTGCACAGTTTGTCCCTTTGCGCCACGTGCCAGGGATCTGCACGGTCTGGCGAAGCGCGTCTGTTGCCGTCTGTGAGTGACGTCGCGTCTCTTCTCTCTTGGTTGGATGTGCAGCCGCTGGGTGTCAGCAGCTCTATGTGCCGGCTGTGAGCGCTGCGCTGCCAGCCGCCGCTGCAGCCTCGCTCCCTCCCTCCCTCCCTCCTGCCCTTCAACTCACACGGCAGCGCCAGCGCCGCCAATCCACGCTACACCGTGCCCGCCAGACTCCCCATTGGGCGGCCGGGGAGAGAGAGGGAGGGGGGAAAGAGAGAGAGAGAGAGAGAGAGGGAAAGAAAAAAGGGAGGGTTGGAGGCAAAGCGAGACAAGGGGAGGGAATGTAGAAAAGGGATGAAGGAAGGAAAGGAGAAAGGGGAGAAAGAGGGAGGGGGAGGAAAGAGGGAAGGATGGGGGCAGGAGGGAGGAAGGGGTGGATGGAGGGAGGGGGAAGAAAAGGTGTGTGTGTGTGTCTCCCTGTGTGTGTCTCCCTGTGTGTGTGTGTGTCTCCCTGTGTGTGTGTGTGCATGGCTGTGTGTCTCCCTGTGTGTGTGTGTCTCCCTGTGTGTGTGTCTCCCTGTGTGTGTGTCTCCCTGTGTGTGTGTCTCCCCATGTTTGTTGTTTGTCTCCCTGTGTGTGTGTCTCCCTGTGTGTGTGTGCGTGTCTGTGTGTCTCCCTGTGTGTGTGTCTCCCTGTGTGTATCTGTGTCTCTGTGTGTGTGTGTGTGTGTGTGTGTGTCTTCCTTTGTGTATGTGTCTCCCTGTGTGTCTGTTGTCACATCCTGGCCTCAGACAGGGCTGCCAACTCTCACGCTTTGAGCGTGAGAGTCACGCATTTCAGCCAATGTTCACGCTGATGACAGAATTCTCACGCTGTCTTCAGTCCCTGCACAGTTTGTCTCTTTTGTGCCACATCACAGCGATCTGTGCAGTCTGGGGAAGCGCGTCAGTTGGCGCCTGTGAGTGACGTCGCATCTCTTCTCTTCTCTTCTTTCTTGGTTGGATGTGCAGCCGCCGACAACATGAAGCAGCCAGAGATAGAACTAACCAGGTGAATTGGTTGTAAAACACCGGGGGGACCACAATGAGGCCAAACATCTAGGACAGGGTTCGGCAACCTACGGCACATGGGCCGAATCTGGCCCGTAACCCAAAAAAACGTGGGGGGTTTTCAATTTGTTTTCACGGGGTCGGGGCAGGCAAGCCGATCTGAGAACTGCAGCCAGTCCCTGGGACGCGAGCTGATCTGGGAACGGCAGCCAGTCCCTGGGCACGCAGAATGCCAACTTGATCATTATGGACAAATTGGGCCAGCCATGTACATGTTGTATAACTCTGACTATGCAGATCTGAATGGGCTTAGAATGACCATTTAAGCAAAATTGCCCTCACTTTCCCCATTTTGATTCTTGAGATTAATATCCCTTTGCTCTGTTAACAGCGTTAAAGTACTTATGAGGTAGAGTCAGGAAAGGGAACATGTTATTTTCTTTTAGTTTGCTTTAATTTGTTAGTTGACTTTTTGTTGACTGCCATAATTTCTGAAATGGTCTTAAAGTAACTTAACTGTTATAAAGCAGTAATAAGTGATTTTTGTCCAAACAATTGGAACTTGCATAAAATGTTTGCATTATTAGCAGGGCTGCCAACTCTCACACATTGAGCGTGAGACTCACGCATTTCACAAAACTCTCATGCTCTCACGCTGATCACAAAATTATATAATGAGAATAGGACCTGTTTTGCTTAACAAATAGTGTAGGAAGGAATTGCAGCTGCTGGTTTAAACTGAAGATAGACACTAAAAACTAGAAAAACTCAGCAGGACAGGCAGCATCTCTGGAGAGAAAGAATGGGTGATGTTTCGAGTGAAGACCTTCAGCCTGAAGAGGTTGATAACCAGCCATAAAACACAATGACTGGACATGTGTGTTATCCAACTAAGGGCAGAAATCAGAATCATGTGTTCATCTTTATTCATGTGACACCATAATATATATATTACAGAAAAAATAATTTAATGGGGTGGCACGGTGGCGCAGTGGTAGAGTTGCTGCCTTACTACCACATGGGTTTTCCCTGGATATTCTGGTTTCTCCCATATCCGAAAGAAGTGCAGGTTTGTAGGTTAATTGGCTTCTGTAAATTGTCCCTGGCGTGATGGATGGAATTGGTGTATGATAGATTGCTGGTCGGTGTGGACTTTGTGGGCAGAAGAGCCTGTTTCCATATATATTTTTACATATATATCTTAATTTAATTGAACCATATATGATTGAACATGTGGCATTATTTTCATCTTGTTTCTATATTCAATGGGTGAGGTTGAAACCGTCTGAAGAAGGGTTTTGGCCCAAAACGTTGCCTATTTCCTTCGCTCCATAGATGCTGCCGCACCCGCTGAGTTTCTCCAGCAATTTTGTCTACCTTCGATTCTCCAGCATCTGTAGTTCCTTCTTGAACAAGGTTGATTGATTTATTTGTGCAGAACAGTGATGGAAGTCCGACTTTTGCTTTGTTTCTCTGAGTTTTTCTCTATATATATACATAACAGCATGAATATAATCTGATTTACATATATGAATACAGTCATTCATGTGCTGCACCTGTTGATCAGAGCCTGGCTCTATTGTGGAATGTAATTAGGAATGTAATTTAGCCTAACCTTATTCATACCTAATCCAATTTAAAGCATAAATGTTGCATTCAAATGCAAGTTAAAAGACTCGCTACAGTATACACCAGATTGCACAATTTGATATGTGATTGGGCATGTGATAATAAATGTGAACCTGAATCTGAATCTCAATCACGTCTCCTCTTAAATGCCCTCTGATCCAGGGTAAAGAGACCTGGCTTCTCTGGTATCGCCTCATGACTAAAATACTCCATTCCAGGCAATGTCCAGTGAATCTCCTCTGCACCTTCTCCTGTACTCTCACATCCTCCCCATAGTGCAGTGAACAAAACCACACATAGTACTCCAGCTGAGATTCGAACAATGTTTTATCAAGTTGACAAATAAACTTGCTGCTCTTGCATTCAATGACCCAATTAATGATGCCCAGCATCCCAGATATATTTTCAAGCCCTTCAGCCCAAATTTCCCATGCCGACCAAGATGTTCCATCTACGTTCGTACCACCTACCCACATTTGGCCCATATCCCTCTAAACCTTTCATATCCATGTGCCTGTCCAAATGTCTATTAAATGTTATTGTAGTACCTGCCTCAATTACCTCCTCTGGCAGTCGATTCTATATACCCACCTGTGTGAAATCTTCAAGGATCTTTGGACTTGTACACCAAAATCCTCTGTTCCTCAGTATTCCCTAGGACCTTATCATTCATGATGTATTTCGAGCCACATCAGTACTTCCAAAATTCAGCTTCTCACATTATTCCACATTAAACTCCACCTGCCATTCTTCAGCTCTTTTAACCAACACATTTATATCACCTCAAAGTCTAAGACTACCCTTTATTCTGTCTCCTCCACCAGAATTCTTGGTGCTATCTGCCAACTATATCCACATTCAAATCATTCACATATATTGCAAGCAGCAAGGCTCCCAGCACTGACCACTGTAGAACAATATTAATCACAGGAATCCAATTATAAAATAAACCTTCTATTATTTTCCAATAACGACCCTACTACCAATGCAAGGCGCTCAGGTCTGTAATGACAGGCTTTATCCTGCTACTTTTCTGGAGAAAAGGAGGCCTGATTTGCATACATCTGGTAAAGTGTTGAGGCCATATGCATAGAGCACATGACAAATGTTCTCACACCAACAAAGATAAAGATGCTGGGCAGAAAATGGAAGATAACTTTAATTCAAAAACATTACAAAACTGAAAATTAGAGGTTTGGGACAAGGAACCAAAACTAAGAGACAAATAAGTTGTTTCATGAAGCAACTTTTGGTTTGCAGTGTGATTTATTGTATGTTTGTATCGTGCCTTACACATAAACAGGGCTATTCCAGCACTTTCTGTTTTTATTTCAGATTTCCGCCATCACCAATTTTCTACTTTTTAAGATCCTTCGTTGAGTTCAAATAGTGAAACGGACTGACCGGATATTGATTCAATTGATACAAGATAAGTCTGAAAAAAAGTTACAATCATAATATTTAAAAGACACTTAGACAGATGCATGAAATAGAAAAGATTTGGAGAGACATGAACCAAGTGCAAGCAAGTGTGATTAGCTCAGTTCGGCAATATGATGTGCATGGACAGGTTGGGCCAAAGGGTCCGTGTAGCTCCATGCTCTGCTAGACTAGACTTCTTGTTAACTTCCTCTTCTGTTAAAAACACTCTCTGAGGATCATTGAATGCCATAGTGTAGAGACTTGCATGTTCTATTGATCCCAAGAATGATGCTGTTTGTATCTTATGCTTCTGCCAGGATCACCCAGAGCGGTAGGTTCGAAGGAGAGGCTCCAGACAAAGATTGATGCAAAAAGTCCTCAGTGATAGAGCAGGTGGAGGGAGACTATGGTCCTAATAGCTTTGAAAGTAGAGGATGGCTGCAAAGAGGAAATGGACATCATGCCACTGAACCGAGCTACCAACAACCAATATCATGTGGATCCGAATGTGTGCTGGAATCTAACACACCCTGGCACCTTCCGCATGGTTTCAGACAAAGCCACATGATTGCCTCGTTTGTTCATCTTCCATCATCATCATCCAACTCAACCAAAGTGACCTTCCATCAGCATCAGCATTCAGTATCAACTCGATGGAAAACCTTTCAACACGTTATTGCTTCTGGTTTAATGTGAAACTCATCACCAAGGACATCTGTGATTCTCAGTGTGTGCACAGCCGCTGGGAGACGCCTCACTGCTCACAGGACCTGCAAGAGATTCTGCATCTCTTCAGTCCTTCATCTAGTGCCTCTTGAACTACCCTGCATATCATTAACCACTACCCTACCACAGCACCAAACTACTACTCTGGCCTTTGTATAAAGTCGCACTCCATAATTTGACTTGCCCTTTTATGCACTGGTTGCCCTGGTATGCTGGAGTAACTCAGCGGGTCAGGCAGCATTACTGAAAACAAATAGATGACGTTTCGGGTCACTTATTCCTTTTCACCAGAGATGCTGCCTGACCCGTTGAGTTACTCTTGTGTCTATAAACCAGCATCTGCAGTTCTTTCCTACACATAACTGATAGTTTTGTGTATTATTGTTTATTGTCCATTTATTTGTGGTGTTGTTACATTAAAATGTCTGCAGCATGGTGGCACAGCGATAGTGTTGCTGCCTCACAGCGACAGCGACCCGGGTTCGATCCTGACTACGGGTGCTGTCTGTAAGGAGTTTATATGTTCTCCCTGTGACCACGTGGGTTTTTCCGTGTGCTCCGGATTCCTCCCACACTCCAAAGATGTGCAGGTTTGTAGGTTAATTGGCTTTGGTAAAATTGTAAATTGTCCCTAGTATGTCGAATAATGCTAGTATACGGGGTGATTGCTGGTCGGCGTGGACTTGGTAGGCCGAAAGGCCTGTTTCCACAGCATATCAACTCGAAAGTCTAAAGTCTGGCAAGCTAAAAGCAAGTAAGAATTTAATGGATGTGATAATAAAACACTCTTGACTCTTGGAATTGAGACTGATGTTTATCAGGCTTGGTGGTCCTTCAAACAATTTTTAGATAGACAAATCCCTTGACAGTGGGGACTGTTGTTGCCCTGGAGAAGGCCCACCAACCCTGATGCACTCCAGCCTTAATTACAAAGGACAGCTGTTCTTCATGCTGACAAGTCTTTTTCTTTCATTTATTATTCAGTATGCGAATTTGCAAGGAATGGCCATTTTTTATTGCTCATCCTTATTGCTCTGGCCTTCTAATTGACAATTTTATTTCGAAGTCACGTGAGTGACTACATGAAGAGTCCGCCAGTCCGCATGCGCGTCAATACGCGAGACGCAATGCGGCGGGTCGGAGCAGTTCGCAACTGCTCTGGCAGGTAAGTAAATTTTACTTTCAGCAGGGCCGCTGCGACAGCGGTCCCAGAGTAGCTCATGGAGGTGGCCGCTCTTGCGGCTGCCACCATTGGAGCTCCGTACGTGATCAGGTGGCTGATTTTGGAGGCCGCCGTGGAAGCTCCATAGGAGCTCGGGTTCATATTGCCGGCCGGTTTTTAGCCACCGTGGAACTCCATTGGGAATTGGAGCTGCCGGTATGGCTTGAGAACTTGCTGCTAAAAATAGCAGCAGACTGTGTATTAATATAGCCGCGGCTACGTTTCGTATCGCTGCCAAGTTTACAGCGACCGGTGTTAGCCGCGGCCAGGGCAGCGAACGGCTGCCATAGCGCCTATATACATTTTTAACATAGAAATGCTGCTGAGGCAGCATACGCTAGTATCAGCATTTTAGTTTGCCATAGCGCCTATAAAAGTTTTAAACATAGAAATGCTGCTGAGGCAGCATACGTTGGTATCAGCATTTTAGTCTGCCATAGTGTCTATACATTTTAAACATAGAAATGCTGCTGAAACAGCATACGCTGGTATCAGCATATAGTGTGTGCTCTATTCGTAGGGGCATTGGATATATTACACATAGCTCTTTAATTTAAGTACTGGTTAAGGTAGTTAAAAATAGAGCTGGCAGTTTTAGTGGCAGTTGCTGTTCGGTCACGTTTGTGACTATCGCAGCAGATAGGACATTTTTTATCATACACCATATGGTGTAGGGAAAAAATTTGACTTGACTTTTTGACACAGTATGGAACTCCACTGGAGTGGGTGGCTGTTCGGAGGAACTCCATTGGGGCTCCAGAAAAGAGCTCCTGGCTTGAAGCCTTTTTTCAGCTGTGTCTATCAGACACCTGTGGAGCTATACTTAGTGCAGGGTTGCAGTATTTCTCCCACTCTGTCTAGCGGACTATCGGGAAGCGGTGACTCCGATTATAATGCCAGCTCATCTGAGTCATATAGAGGCCAGAGGCGCTCCAGTCCCTCCCTGAAATACTCCGTTGGGGCTCCAGAAGGGAGTAAGGACTCAGAGTCACTAGCAGGTGCAACTTGTCTGGTAAGTATAATGATGATGATACCGACAGAGCACCGATCTGCACAGCTAGTCCCGGTTTGGCTCCTAGAGGGAGCAGCTTGACAACCCCGAGTCGGGGCAAAGTCAAAGCCAAGTCTGTGGGACAAGTCCTGTCGGACGATTTGGGTCAAAGGGATTCTGTCCCCACATCTGTGCAGATGTGATTGGGCGTTTGTCTCAATTAGAACATCTGATGAATCAGATGGTGGCACGAGAAATGCTCTGTGTTATGAAGGCATGTCAGGCAGCAGCTCCTGGTTCAGGGTTGCAATATTCCTCCCACTCGGATGAAAGGAGTGGTGGAGATGGTGCCAAAGTATATGCACATATGCCTGAGGCAGTTCCTGGTTTAGGGTGGCAATATTCCTCCCACTCAGATGAAAGGAATGGTGGAGATGGTGCCAATGTATATGCACATATGCCTGAGGCAGCTCCTGGTTCAGGGTTGCAATATTCCTCCCACTAGGAGGAAAGAAGTGATGGAGATGGTGCCAAATATTATGCTCTGTATTACGGAAGCATGCACAGGCAGTTCAAGTCATATGCCTGTAGCTACCCCTGGTTCAGGGTTGGAATATTCCTCCCACTCGAAAGACTATCGGAGATGGTTCCACAAAATATGCTCTGTGTTACAGAACCATCACAGGCAGTCCGAGGCATACGCATGTGGCAACGCCTGATTCGGGGTGCACTATTTCTCCCACTCTAAGAGAGTGTCAGAGATCAGCATGGAACTGACTCCGAACATGACTCCGAACATGACTATGTGCCTGAATCCCATGCTTTAATACATGATGTACGAGAGTCGCATAAGGAAGAGCTGCCTGCTCTTGCCTCTAAATTTGCTGATCCCTCGGGGACGGGCAAGCGATTACAAGAGGAGTTGGCCAGCGGCATCAGCTATCTAACATCACACCAGCTGAAGAAATGACAAGCATGACAGACAGGGTCTGCAAATGGAACTTCGCTGAAACTCCAACAACCAAATCGACCCGGGGCCAGAGACGCTGGGAAGTAAGGTCTCGTTATTAACCTCCGTAAACTCCGAAATGGAGCAGTCTGTTGGCCCAGGTTTGGGTTTACTGGCAGCATGGGCTGTCTCTGGGATAGATCAGGTTGATGTAGAGACATTGGCAGGGTGCCTTGCATAGTAACCTCTGTAAGTTCCAAGTAGGTACAGTTTGGTTACCCTGATTCAGGGTAGACCATCATGGAACTGGCTGGCCATATGGGTCATATTGACCTGGGAAGCACTGCCTCATCATCTGTGATTGAGAATATCAGACTGCTCAGTAGAATGAAGTAGTTGAAGTCTTCCTCAACACATGGTTTAATTTCTCCTCAGTTAGTAGGGTTGCCGGTTCATTTCATAGCAAAAGGATTTGAGTATAGGAGCAGGGAGGTTCTACTGCAGTTGTACAGGGTCTTGGTGAGACCACATCTGGAGTATTGCGTACAGTTTTGGTCTCCTAATCTGAGGAAGGACATTCTTGCCATAGAGGGAGTACAGAGAAGGTTCACCAGACTGATTCCTGGGATGTCAGGACTTTCATATGAGGAAAGACTGGATAGACTCGGGTTGTACTTGCTGGAATTTAGAAGATTGAGGGGGGATCTTATAGAAACTTACAAAATTCTTAAGGGGTTGGACAGGCTAGATGCAGGAAGATTGTTCCCGATGTTGGGGAAGTCCAGAACAAGGGGTCACAGTTTAAGGATAAAGGGGAAATCTTTTAGGACTGAGATGAGAAAAACATTTTTTACACAGAGAGTGGTGAATCTCTGGAATTCTCTGCCACAGAATGTAGTTGTGGCCAGTTCATTGGCTATATTTAAGAGGGAGTTAGATGTGGCCCTTGTGGCTAAAGGGATCAGGGGGTATGGAGAAAAGGCAGGTACAGGATACTGAGTTGGATGATCAGCCATGATCATATTGAATGGCAGTGCAGGCTCGAAGGGCACAAAGTCTTTACTCAATCTCTGGCTTGGTCTCTAGGTCATAATTGACATTAGTGTAGCTTGTTATGGGAATGATCTCATAAGCAAGATGGGCAGGATTGCGTACATTTGAAGTTGACAGCATACCCACCAGAGCAGAGATCGGGGATGTCATTAGGTATACAAGTGCACTGAGTTTGCTAGTACCTATGAGATGAAAGATAGTTTCTATTTTGTTATTCAATAGTCTCAAGATATTGCTGATGGCTCATTAGCAGCCAATAGAATGGATATTTTCCCTTTCATCTTACAGCAAGAGGCTTACATAGTGTGTTAATAAATTATAAAATTTGGTTGAATATGTCTGTATATTTGTAGATAGAATTTTGCACAGTGTTGCATGAGTTATTGTCTAACTCAACAGTCTATTAAGAATAATGGCCATGTAGGCATGTTAGCATCATGGTATTAATAACCCATGTTTTTTCAACCATTAATGGTTTATCTGTTTAAGTGTTTCACACACAGATTGGGTTACTGCATGAAACCACAGAGCTTTGAAGTCTTCACGTAGTCACTCACGTGACTTCGAAATAAAATAGAAAGATTAAACGAGAACTTACCGTTTGAAGTTTGATCTTTATTTTATGAGAAGTTGAAGTAAGGGAATACGTGCCCTCCACTCCCAACCCTACTTCTCATAAAGACCATTCGGTAGTTTAAGCTCGTTAATCTTTCTATAGCTTAGGTCAGGAACCAGCCGCTGTATGGTTTCATACAGCTGCTCTAAAGATAGAAGCGCATGTGGACTGGCGGGCTATTCACGTATTCCTTCACTTCAACTTCTCATAAAATAAAGATCAAACCTCAAACGGTAAGTTCTTGTTTAATCTTTCTATTAAGATGCAATCACATAGCTGTGGTTCTGGGGTCACATATCGGCCACACTGGGCATGGATGGCAGATATCTTCCCTTAAAGAACATGAGAACACCAGATGGGCTTTTACAACAATCTGGAAGTTTCATAGTTATTATTACTTCCTAAGAAGGCGTAGAAGGTTCGGTATGTCCCCAACAACTCTCACCACCTTCTGCAGATGGGCCGTAGGAAGCATTTAACGGGATGCATCACAGAGTGTTGTGGAAACAGCTCCATCCAAAGACCGTAAGAAATTGTAAAGAATTGTGGATGCAGCTCAGACCATCACATAAACTAACCTCCCTTCCATTGAGGGGGTCTGAAGAAGGGTCTCGACCCGATGTTGTCTGACGTGCTGAGTTACTCCAGCTTTTTGTGTCTATTTCCCTTCCATTGATTCAATCTACACATCACACTGCCGTGGCAAGGCCACCAGCATAATCAAGGACAATTCTCACCCAGAACACTCCCTCTTCTCTCCTCTCCCATCAGGCAAGAGGTACAGACGTTTTAAAACAAATACCTCCAGATTCTAGGAAAGTTTCTTCTCAGCTGCTATCAGGCAACTGAACCATCCTTTCACCAACTAGTGAGAGGTCCTGACCTACCACCTACCTAATTGGAGACCCCCAGACTATCTTGAATCGGATTAAACTGGATTTTATCTTGTACTACCAGTTATTCCCCTTATCCTGTATCTGTGCACTGTGGGCAGCTTGATTGTAATCATGTATAGTCTTTCCACTGACTGAATAGTATGCAACAAAACAGCTTTTCACTGTATGTCAGAATAATACTAAACTAAACTAAACTACTAATTACTTTTGCGTTTAAATTCCATAACTCCTGTAGAGAGATTTGGACAGTCTCGGGATTGTTAATCAGGTCCTCTTAATTAATTATAGCTCACAGTTGCTTTAAAAAGTGGCGAGGGGCATGATGATGTAAGGTATCTTTGCATGTGGATAAACTGCAGAGAAATGTGAACTGCCTACTTCTCATCATTAGAAGTTTCACAAACATTCAGTTTGCAGTACAGCTTGGAGATTCAGCCTGTAAATCCTAAATGTGTTTTTGTAAACATTAACTTCTTTGGATATTTAATTGTTGTATTTTGGTGAATTCATGAAGTCATTGCAATTGAAATTCCAACAGAGAAGTTAATCCCTCTTAACACAAAATGTAGTCAATCCATTGAGCCATTTTATATTTTGGTGGTTTTATCATCTTCCCAACAATGTGGATTGTTAATGTAAGTAAGTAAGTAAATTTATTGGCCAAGTATTCACATACAAGGAATTTGCCTTGGTGCTCTGCCCACAAGTAACAACATGACATACAGTGACAGTTACGAATGACTCAGAAAACACTAAACATTAATAATAATAAAACATTAATGATAAAACACCATTGATCAAGCATGTGAACCAACAAAATACCAGATCAAAGGGAGGCTACAGATTTTTGGCTGTTGAGTAGAGCAACTACTTGTGGATAAAAACTGTTTTTATGTCTGGCTGTGGCAGCTTTGACAGTCCGGAGTCGCCTTCCAGAGGGAAGTGATTCAAAGAGTTTGTGGCCAGGGTGAGAGGGGTCAGGAATGATCTTGCCCGCTCGCTTCCTGGCCCTTACAGTTCATCAGAGGGAAGGTTGCAGCCAATAACCTTCTCTGCTGATCGGATGATTCGCTGCAGCCTCCAGGTGTCGTGCTTGGTGGCTGAGCCAAACCAGACCATGATGGAGAAGGTGAGAACAGACTCTACGATGGCCGTGTAGAATTGGATCATCATTGCCTGTGGCAGATTGTGCTTCCTCAGCTGCCGTGGGAAGTACATCCTCTGTTGTGCCTTGAGTATGATGTTTAGTAGTGTTCATGTCAGTTGATTAAAACTGCTTTCATGTGTAAGAGTTTACATTTCACATGTCAAACTTCATCATCGGCTTCTACAAAAAGGACTGGTCATCATTTTTCTCGTGTGTGATTTTGCTTTTCAATTACATGACGTTCATTGTTTTCACTTATTCTTTAACAAAGCATCTAAATAAATGTCTGCCATGGTCTCTTCTATGAGAATGAGAATGTCCTGCAATGAGATAAACGCTTTAATCCTTTTACACTTGCATTACTCTAATTTGCCCCTTGGGATTCGCTCAGCTGTATTTATGCATCTGCCTGTTGCTTTGTTCCCAGGAGTCAGCAGTCAGAGATTTAGACTTTTGGCCAAAAATGATGTTCATTACTTTCGACTTAAGTTTCAAACTTACAAAATTAAAATCCTGATGTTGCGTACTTGTGATGAGCTTTCACAGTTCATGGATTTATCTTATCTGAAAACCTCTGCTTCTTAAACGTTGTTCTGCTCAAACCAACCCAGTCTCTTCCACCATCCCAGCCTTTACAGATTGGGGATAAGATATTATGGGCAAGGGAAGGAAGGCTTGTAGAGAGACTCATGCTCCTACCTTCTTAACATGTGTGCACTAAATGTGAAAGGCTCCTAAGTTAACTGGCAAAGTCATGCTCCGATTAAGCCTTTTTTAAATAAGGGTCAACTAAGGTCGAACATATCCATGCTACAAAAACTGCAGCAGACAATGCTGGAAGCCATCAATGAGCATGACACTGACATACAGTATCTGCCTTAGCAGATTCCCAGCCCCATCATTTCTTGTTATTTTTGTTTATTTCTGAAGTATTCCGATTAATTTATGGAGATTTTTTTCCAAGTATAAAATCTGTTTACTGGACAACATTCTTCAAAAAAAATTCAGAACGCTCTTACTTGAGCAGGCTAAAATGTTAACAGCGTCAGAGCAGACAGTGCCAATTTGGCACAAATCCCGTGCTCAATGTCAATATTTTGCAGAACAAAGGGAACAGAGTGAATAACATTTAGAGCTCCGCGAAAATAATTTTAATACAGTGCTTCAGTTAGGCAATAAAGATGCTAATAATGTATAAAATCATGTTCTGTATACAACAGGTCAGGCAGATTAGTGATTCATAAGGTTCCAATCATGGACATGAGCCTGGCTCAGATAGAATAACTTCCATTGAATCACTGTTTCGATCAGTGGGCCATCCATTTAATCCACAATGGACACTTGCCCTTTGACTTATTTTCTGTTCCTGGAAACGTTCTTCTATATTCCCCAGTCTCTCTTTTTCTATGACTTTAGCCATTTTCTATCATAATTTTTCTACATCCCTTCAATACTAGGAATTATAGATGGATGAGCCTCATTGGAAATGATTCTTCAGAGTAGGAGTTACCCCTGTTTGGAAGAGGGTAGGTTAATTGAGGACAGTCAGCGTGGCTTTGTACATGGCAAGAAATGTCTGACTAACTTGATTGAGTTTTTTGAGGAGGTGATGAAGGTGATAGATGAAGGTAGGATGGTGCATTTGTCCAGGTGGGTTTCAGTAAGGCATTTGATAAAGTTCCCATGGTAGGCTGATTCGGAGCATTATAATACACAGGATTAACAGTGACTTGGTTGCATGGATTCAGAACTTACTTACTGATAGAAGAAAGAGGGCTGTGCTGGAAGGTCAATATTCAGGCTGGAGGTCTGTGACCAGTGGAGTTCCGCAGGGATCTGTGCTGGGACCTCTGCTGTTTGTGATATAGATAAATTACTTCACCGAAAACGTAGACAAGTTGGTTAATACGTTTGCAGGCGACACCAAGATTGCTTGAGTTTGCAGACTGTGGGGAAGGCTGTCAAGGCAGTATACGGAACAACAACAGAAATGAGCAGAAAAATGGCAGATGGAATTTAATCTGAGCAAGCGTAGAACATGACAAAGAGTGTGAGCACCCAGTGTAACAGTATACTGCTGCAGGGCTCTGCAATGCTCAAAGGGTAATTGCTCAAACCTCAAAGACTGATGAGAAGGATCATGGGATCAGCTGCCACAGAGATAGTCAATGGAAGATTGGAGATCAGTGAAGAAGATTTTCTCAATTATCTTTCACCACAGGCTCCCTGGCTAATAAAGTGTTGATGGTAAGAAGATGTCCTCTAACATGCTCCCACTGTGACATAGCTCTCTTCAATGCTCTTTACAGATAAAGGAATCCACCTGCACAGGCCCGCAAATGTTCAACTAATGTACTCGCAAAAAGATAGCAGAAGTAAGCTATCTGTCCCTTCAAGCCTGTCCTGCTAATCGATATGATCCTTGCTGATCTATACTGGCCTTAACTCTTCTTCTGTGCCAGTTCCCCATCGGCCTCAGTTGCCCGACCTTTCAAAAATGTGTACTTTCAAAAATGCAACTACCTCGACCAAAAAAACTTCTACAGGAAGGGATCACACGTAGGGGATTACCTTAGTTCTCTACCTAATACCTGCATCCACCAATTCAGATTCTTGTCGATCCAAGTGAAATCTAGGTTAAATTGAGCAGCATTAGCGGTGAGCACATCATGATTGGTAACTGCACCCTAATTAGATCTAAATCTGACAAGTATGTTTAGCCGAAAAAGGAATTAAACAATACCCATGGAGAATGGAATGTCAAACATATTTCTCGTTTGTGCCTTACCCTGTCCACCAGGTAAAAACATGCCTCTACTGACCATTTATCTGTGAAACAAAACCATATCAAGGGACGACACCATGTTGTGAAAGGAAAGAGAGATTATTTGGTTGCAACAGTATTGATTGAGCGCATCTGGTTGTCAAAATGTAGGGTTTGGATAAGCAACAAAGTTCAGATTTGGCACAGCTACATTTTGTTTATTGCCTCCTGTCCTAATTTCACAGCTATAAGGGTCTATGTTAATGAACAGACTGTATGTATGTACTAAGCTCACATTGTAGCATTTACCAAATTGCAATGGTGAATTTGAAAATAATGAAATTGTTAAAACGCATAAAATACCATCTATAAAATGCTATATAAGTTGTTAAAATCGCAGCGGCAATAGCAACAGGGCAATGACTATCTATCTCCAGCCTTTTTGCCAAACTTCTTGCAGAAAATCCTCTTCATGGCACATTAAATATTAGTGCAATATTTCCAGTTATAATTAAAAACATACATCTGTTGAGCAATATTATGCACTGGATTAACGTTAAAATGCCAGAACCTGGTGATTGCAATAGATTGTACAGCAGAACTGAGATAATTTAATGAGAAGACAAGTTGTTTTTTAACAGCAGTAAAGATATGGAAGGGAAATATCAGCTTGATAAAATGTATAAAATTTCAATTGTATAAAATGGTGAATGCAAATTTAAAATAAATGGGCTTAATCCTGGCTTAATCCATTATGAAGTTCAAACATTTGTTCACAGGAGACTTTACACAATGGAACGTGGCCTGAGGCGGAAGAACAGCTAGTTTGTAGTTGGTTAAACTCCTGCAGTTTATGGTATTTTTTATAAAAGTCCAGCTGGTGGCTTGTTGTCTACACTTAAAAAAAAGCTAATTCCAGCATTAATGGAATCCCATCTTCTGTTTGGGTCGACGGAACAGCTGACACATTTACCACCTCTGATTCTGTTGAATGCATGATCAGAAAATGGTACCAAACAGAATGTGAAACACACAGAACCAAAAGCAGGACACATTTTCCCAAAGTCAAGAGTCAAGAGTGTTTTGTAGTCATATATCCCAAACAGCAGCAGCACAACAGAATATGTAAACACAGTACTCTGCAAATAATATAATTTTAAAAAAGTTCAATATATATATATATATGTATGTATGTATGTATATATATATATATATACACACACATTTTGTGTGTATAAGTGTGTGTATATATATATATATATATATATATATATATATATATATATATATATATATATATATATATACACTTATACACACATATATACACATACACACGCATCGCACATACACACGTATATACAGTGGCTTGCAAAAATATTCATACCCCTTGAACTTTTCCACATTTTGTCACGTTACAACCACAAACGTAAATGTATTTTATTGGGATTTTATGTGATAGACCAACACAAAGTGGCGCATAATTGTGAAGTGGAAGGAAAATGATACATCGTTTTCAAATTTTTTTACAAATAAAAAACTGAAAAGTGTGGCGTGCAAAAGTATTCAGCCCCCCTGAGTCAATACTTTGTAGAACCACCTTTCGCTGCAATTACAGCTGCAAGTCTTTTGGGGTATGTCTCTACCAGCTTTGCACATCTAGAGACTGACATTTTTGCCCATTCTTCTTTGCAAAATAGCTCAAGCTCAGTCAGATTGGATGGAGAGCGTCTGTGAACAGCAATTTTCAAGTCTTGCCAGAGATTCTCAATTGGATTTAGGGTCTGGACTTTGACTGGGCCATTCTAACACATGAATATGCTTTGATCTAAACCATTCCATTGTAGCTCTGGTTGTATGTTTAGGGTCGTTGTCCTGCTGGAAGGTGAACCTCCGCCCCAGTCTCAAGTCTTTTGCAGACTCTAACAGGTTTTCTTTCAAGATTGCCCTGTATTTGGCTCCATCCATCTTCCCATCAACTCTGACCAGCTTCCCTGTCCCTGCTGAAGAAAAGCATCCCCACAGCATGATGCTGCCACCACCATGTTTCACAGTGGGGATGGTGTGTTCAGGGTGATGTGCAGTGTTAGTTTTCCGCCACACATAGCGTTTTGCATTTAGGCCAAAACTTCAATTTTGGTCTCATCTGACCAGAGCACCTTCCTCCACATGTTTGCTGTGTCCCCCACATGGCTTGTGGCAAACTGCAAACGGGACTTCTTGTGGCTTTTTTTCAACAATGGCTTTCTTCTTGCCACTCTTCCATAAAGGCCCGATTTGTGGAGTGCACGACTAATAGTTGTCCTGTGGACAGATTCTTCCACCTGAGCTGTGGATCTCTGCAGAGTTACCATGGGCCTCTTGGCTGCTTCTCTGATCAATGCTCTCCTTGCCCGGCCTGTGAGTTTAGGTGGACGGCCATGTCTTGGTAGGTTTGCAGTTGTGCCATACTCTTTCCATTTTCGGATGATGGATTGAACAGTGCTCCGTGAGATGTTCAAAGCTTGGGATATTTTTTTATAACCTAACCCTGCTTTAAACGTCTCCACAACTTTATCCCTGACCTGGCTGGTGTGTTCCTTGGGCTTCATGATGCTGTTTGTTCACTAATGTTCTCTAACAAACCTCTGAGGCCTTCACAGAACAGCTGTATTTATACTGAGATTAGATTACACACAAGTGGACTCTATTTACTAATTAGGTGACTTCTGAAGGCAATTGGTTGCACTGGATGTTATTTAGCGGTATCAGAGTAATGGGGGCTGAATACTTTTGCACGCCACTGTATGTATATATATATATATATATATATATTTACATATATATGTGTTTGTGTATGTGTGCACACATACATGCCATATATCATTAAACATCATATATGCAGGATTATTATTTATATATCGTTGACCATCATATCATTAAAAAGCTTTATCAAAAACATTATATTCTGACAGGATGATTTCAATGAAAATGTTGGCATCACTGAAGCTAAACAGTAATGATATGAAATCAACTTTTGATGGATTGAAGCATCTGCAAATTCATGATTTCTATGGCAATTCTATCATTTCTGGAAGGAAACTATCACCACTCTCGAATGAGGCTGTTGTCAGGAACACTCCAGTCTAAAGATACTTTGGCAATGTACTGGCACTGAACACTTTCAAACTTTATCTAAACAATGGGTGGCAGGGTGGCACAGCGTTATAGTTACTGCCTTACAGTGCCAGAGACCCAGGTTCGATCCTGACTGTGGGTGCTGTCTGTATGGAGTTTATATATTCTCCCTGTGACCATGTAGGTTTACTCCAGGTGCTCCAGTTTTCCCCCACACTCCAAAGACCTACACATTAGTAGGCTTTGGTTAAAAAAAATGTAAATTGTCTCTAGTGTGTAGGATAGTGCTAATGTACATGGATCACTGGGAAGCATGGACTTGATGGGCCGAAGGTCCTGTTTCTGTGCTGTATCTCTAGGCTAAACTAAACTAAACAAGAAGTGAAACGTTCTCTGACACAAAGGTTTTCAGTCAGAAGTCCAAGGATCTCAGGCAATACAGTATCCCAGAAAATATTATCACTCTTATCCCACACTCTATCAGGACTTTGGAAAGTAGCCACCTCAAACACAAGGTAACTTAGCTCTCAGAGCATGCCAAGGTGTCCCATCTTTGTAGTTTTCACTGCCCCTCAAAGAGGTGCCTTCAGTTCAGTTTTAGTATATTGTCACGTGTACTGAGGTACAGTGAAAAGTTTTTGTTGCGTGCTTAACCAGTCAGTGGAAAGACAATACATGATTACAATCAAGCCATTCACAGTGTACAGATACATGATAAGGGATGTTTAGTGCAAGATAAAGCCAGTAAAGTCCGATCAAAGATAGTCTGAGGGTTACCAATGAGGTAGATAATAGTGACGGACTGCTCTGTAGTTGCAGTAGGATGGTTCAATTGCCTAATAACAGCTGGGAAGAAACTGTCCCTAAATCTGGGGGCCTTACAATTGGTGTCTTCCAATTTAGCTGGTTTATCCACCACAGTGCTAACCTGAAGATAGACACAAAATGTTGGAGTAACTCAGTGGGACAAGCAGCATCTCTGGAGAGAAAGAATGGGTGACGTTTCGGGTCGAGACCCTTCTCCGGAGATATTGCCTGTCATGCTGAGTTACTCCAGCATTTTTTGTCTATCTTGGGTTTAAACCAACATTTGCAGATCCTTCCTACCAGAAATGTCATGGTACACATCTCAGGAAAGTTTGAACAGACTGATTCTCTTAAGAAAGAAGACTGGAGGGTGACTTAACATATGTCTTTAAAGTCGTTGACCATCATATCATTAAAAAGCTTTATCAAAAACATTATATTCTGACAGTTCTGGCAGAAGTAAGTTGAAAGCTTGGACATAGAGAAAATGTTTCCACCTTTGCAGAGGAGCATACAAAGGGGCCATTTTATGAAATAAAACAATAACAAATTCAGATGAAATGTGTTTACCCAAAGAATGGCTAGAATGCAAAAGTTGTTAACACAGGGAATAGAATAGAAGTATTAAACAAGAGGGTAGACAAGTTTATGATGGAGATGAAATAAAGGGTTACAGTAATAGATTGAGAAGGGGAAGGGCAGGAGGAGGCTTAAATGGAGTATAGATGCCAGCATGGAAATGGCCTGTTTCCCTGGTCTTTTTCCTTTGTAATTCCATGTTGTGTTAATGTCAGTGTCCCATGAAATGAAATGCCTCCATTCTCTGCCAATCTAACAGCAAAGATCTATCAGCCTCATGATCTATTGATCCTTATGCCAATCAGCAAGAGACTGCAGATGCTGGAATCTTGAGCAAATTCTGAAGAAAGATCCCAGCCCAGAATATCATCTGCCCATTTCCTCCACAGATGCTGCCTGACCAGCTGTCCTCCAGCACTTTGCTTTGTGCTGATAATAATTATGGTATAACTTACACTATACCAAGCGAAATATGAGGTGCTGCTCCTCCAATTTGCTGTGGGACTCACTCTGGCCATGGAGGAGGCCCAGGACAGAAAGGTCGGATTCGGAATGGGAGGGGGAGTTGAAGTGCTGAGCCACCGGGCGATCAGGTTGGTTAATGCGAACTGAGCGGAGGTGTTAGGCAAAGCAATCGCCAAGTCTGCGCTTGGTCTCACCGATGTAGAGCAGTTGACACCTAGAGCAGCGGATTGCAACCCTCCTCCAACTTCATCTATTGCATCCGCTGTTCTAGGTGTCAACTCCCCCCCCCCCCCAGCTCCCCAATATTTGCACATCCCCAATCCTTTCCACTCGTCACTTTAATTTCATGTTTCATGTATTTTGTGTGTTTATGACTGTTGGCAGATCAATTTCGCTCCTGGGATAAATAAAGTTCTATCGTATCGTATTGTATCGTATCGTACAGATGCAACATGCTTGGGCCATTGGTTTGATTTAACAATAGAGCCTAAAGGGATAGGCCTGATACTAGTGACTAAAGTTCTTCACGTTGGCTCTAACCAAACATTAAATTCTGAAACAATCAACAGTGTGGATGGACCATTAACCTTGAGCAGTGCCTCTCAAAATCCATGACATTGCCAACCTGCAATTAAACTCTGAGAATTTTAGTATGTGAGATTAGTTATTCAAGGGAAACAACATATACTCTTTATCAGGCAAATGGAAGTTGAATACCTTGAATTCCAGAACCTTTGATGAGGATAAACCTGATGGCTTGTGGTTGTCACATTGGTATTCAGCTATCCAGAATATTTTATCCACTCAAATATACAGATGGAATTTCTGATCTGGAAAATATTTTCATTTCTCTAAATAATATTGTAATAGGTAATTAATATTTCCAAAGTTTATTCCAAGGGTCTGAGTAGAGCTATTGTGATAATACTATGGCTAATGTGCGCTGTGTTAACATCTCTTCATTTGGTCCTAAAACATCTGAGTTGTTGAAGAATCGCTGGGAAATTAATGCATACAGGCCAGAATCAATGCATAAAATTGTAATTCTGCAATTTAAACTGATTACTGCAACCAAAGTTAATCCACAATGCTAGACGTGACAACTAGAGTTACAGCCAAATTATCCATAAGGTCCCCGATTTTTTTTTCTCCTGCCTCTTTAACCTCATTTAAGGCCTTTTAACAACATTTTTCTTTGATTAAACTTTCGACCATCGCTCGTATTGTTTATTAATCGCGCGTTTGTGAAAACCGAGAGATAATTTTCAGCTAACGGTGTTATATAAATATATCATTGTATCACAATAAGATGAACAAACGGATAATTGAAAGATATATCAGCCGCCATCAAAAGGTCTTTACCTCAATAGGAAATTCTAAAGGAGATTATCAGATGTACTGTTGGTTTAATTACCCTGCAAGACGATGTTGAAGTGTGTGCGTTTATTTCGCCATTGGACGAGCCACTTCATTCCGAATCTCTGATTTACTTTCCGTTCAATTTCCCCCCCAAAACAGTAACTCAACTAATCGTACTGAAATTCGGGTCCAATGTTCTACCCTCTTTTTTTAAATAAATAATACGAGAATGGCGTTCTGCGTCTTAACATGCAGACCTCAACTACTAATAGCCGAATATTATGTAACTTGCGACCAATGGTGAAATGTAACACTTTCATTCCACTCGGAACACAAGCACTTTCCAGTCTGTCAACAGATCATGAACGCCACACAAGTTCCCGTTGTAACTATTCTAGGGTATAAGGTCATACAATATTCAGACTGTACTGTAACATTGGGGTAGGGGGGGGGGGGTTCCAAAAAAAACTTCTATGTTTATTGAATGAAGCATCTTCGACAGCATTATCCGGCACCCTGTGATATGATATGGCATTTGTTTTAATAACCGTGACTTGCTGCTCCAGATCTTAATGTACAGATCGCTGAATGTCATGCCAGCCACATGCTCGGTTGTGCTGTTTCTCGCTATCACGGCAGCGAAATACTTTGACACGTTCCCCCAAATATAACCATGCACGTGAAAGCATTCGCAGATGTCAAGGATGTACCTTCGTAGTTTACGGAATGGAATTCCTACGCCAGTTTTCACTCTCTGGGTATACATATATTTTTTAATCGGATGCATCCAACTCTCAAAATAAAGACACGCCAGATTAGCTAATATTACACAAATCTGGTTTTGTGGCAAAAATCTGCATAGTTTTCGTGCAATGTTTAAATGGGGTTGACAGAGAGAACAAGGCGCCCATTTACAGTTTAGATTCGATTATTTTGTAATAGATTTAACAGGGGAAATACAATGTCTCAATTGCATGTTTTTTCCCGAACAGTTTCCGAAGGTGGTCATCTGTTCTAATGTCGCAAGCTTTACTTCCTGATAGAATTTACAGTCGATTTATCCTTTCTCGCTTGCTTTAAGCAAGCCTGTTAAATAAAACGTGACGGTTATCACACTGTCCACGGCCAGAAAACGAGAAACACGCAGTAATCACAAAGCTAACCATTTATTTTCTATTTTTCTTAATGTAGGTGTTAGCCAAATTATGATTATGGCCGACTGTAAAACTTGCCAAAGATGTTCTGGTTTAACTAACTGCTCATCAGAATGAGTCTAAAGAAGGGTCTCGACCCGAAACGTCACCCATTCCTTCTATCCAGAGATGCTCCCTGTCCCGCTGAGTTACTCCACCATATTGTGTCTATGTACGGTTTAAACCAGCATCTTCCTACCTACACATACCTGCACAGTTCCTTCCTACACAGAATCACACAACGGGCAATTATGGGACGTCCCAGCAGGTAATGGCCACTGTATCTATGATAATTGGCAATTTTATATTTTGAATTCCATTTGAACTTCGAAAAGACTGAATCAACGTCTTGGAAAACGCGAATATTGCTTTATCAGGATGGGAAGCTCATCGCTGTTCAGTTCCTTTAGTACCTCAAAAAATCACACTTCAACATCCCATTCAGAGTGAAGAATGTATGTCTCTATAAGCAGTTTTCGGAATTAGTTTGGAGTAGTAGTTCTACAATATATGTTCATAATAGAAGCAGAATTAGGCCATTCGGCCCAGCAAGTCTATTCCGCCATTCAATCATAAATGATCTATCTTTCCCTCTCTACCCCATTCTCCTGCCTTCTCCCCATACCCCATAAACCGTACTAATCAAAAATCTATCCGTCTCTGCCTAAAAATAATTAAGAAGAAAGACAGATTTGTTGTCAGTCAGTGTCACAAAATATTCCAATTCAATTCGTTTCATTTAAGAAGCAAGTTAAGGCAGATACCTTGGAAAATATAGCAACTAGTGCAACTGCACATACAACTGTGCTGTAGGTCTGTTGGCGTATTTATATGGAAGTTAACAACAGCATAAGAATTTAGCTAAGTGGTGTAAAAAATTGACTGTTTCATACAACGTTAAACCACGATTTCTTCAGGGCATGCTAAGGTGCGGAGGAACGTCGGATACGGGCGAGTGGTGTTTAAATTTACAAAACTAAGGAAAGTTGGCATCCTCTCGAAATTATGCCTGTAACTGCACGGAAGACGGAGCTTTTCTAATTTAATGTACTCAATTTACACGCAGCATGTAAAGCTAAACACTAGGGGAATTTATATTTTACCAAAGAATATCAATTACGTTCACAATGAATACAATCCAAAGATCCAACTCCTTTTGTCTTTTGTTTTTCACGTTTCTGAAAGAGATGTGGAGTAGCAACTAACCATTATTCACGGGGAAAAATATATATTTCCCCCGCAGAAATGAAACGTTTGCTCTGCAAAAGGAAAAAAACCTGAAATAAAATAATCCACATAATAATTACAGGTATATATTACCTGATAATGACTTTAGTGCCGAGAAAAGATTAACAATCATTTATTATAATGACAATTCATACTAAGAATACTTATCTAGCATCTCCTGGGAATACTTCTGAGATGTGAGCTCTGTTTCATTTCAGTGTCTGAGCATATCAGATGGACTAATTTATACATCATTCTCTCGGTTTAATGGTAGGTTTAAAGTGCATGTAAAATGATTTCAGGAAAGTAAATGTGACTGAATGACTACTACACTGCAGAAGGCCGGGAAGCAAGTGTCTAGAATGTTGTTGTGAATTACAATAGACGTCTTGAGCGTAGACGGGAACGCAACAGGTAGTTGCGATTAAACACGGGAAGTGTAATAATTATTTGATCTATGACTGATCATTGTAAAATAAGTAACCTCAATCTTGTGGGGTGCCACCGGTTGGTTATCAGAGTGTGAATTCAATAGTCAAGGTAAATTTGATTCTTAGCCGGATTATACTTTTGCAAAGTAGTTGTAGTAAATACATTAATAAAAGTCATGGAAACTTGGCACCTACAACAGCATCTTCCCGGCATGCAGTAACATAACACTTGTTCTTTTCTTTGCTTGCTGGATAGTTTGCAGTTCTGGTAAGTGACGGATGCGGCGCTCCAGAGTTAAGAGTGAGTGGTCTGTTTTGCCCGCCATGTAAAGGGTGCATGGTTGTAGTCAACTTCGGTCTAACTAGGTAATCATATTTCGTAATAAGGCCACGGTTTAAATATAACTGTTTGGCGAAAGCACTCCACATTTTAAAAAGCGTTTTAAACTTTTGGCATCATGGTTACATAGGAGGCAGTTCGGTAGGGTCAATGTATCTCAGAGATTAATTCAGTCGATGAGAGAGTGGTAAATGCGATCCGTGAACATTTAACAGTAGACAGCAATATAAGACAACGTATATAGGATTTTTTTTTTTTAATCCTGCTTGCCCCCTCTGGGAGATTGAGAACTGTCAACATTATTGTACAAATGTTGAATGACCCCTAACATGATCAGTTGTAAAAAGTTTGTTTTCGTTGTAGTGAGGAAGTCGAAGTTAAAACAGCCCAAACGAGGAGCTACTTTCGGAAGATATAATGAATGGCTATTTTAAACATTAAAAAGAAAGTGCCATCATCCCAATGATGCCGATCTGTTTATTTAATGGTCTAACTGGTCGCAGCTTTAACCGCGGACTATTAGATTGTAAAGTGAAATTCAAGCTGCAGCTACAAAGCGGAAAGCTGCATTTCTCGAGAGGATCCCCCTCTTTCCGGAAAGCAGGAAAGACCATACTGTTCACGACAGAAGAGGGAAAACCTACTAGTCTTCGGGGGAACCTCAATCAAATATATTATTTTCCCACAGCCTGGATCGGACAGCCTTTTATGGCTTCAGTCTTAATGTCGAATAAATCATATTTTAATTTACGTCCTGCAATCCGGATCGATTGAAATAACATGTATGAGGCTTTTAAATAATAATTTCAGCTGGAGATCGGCAGACGTCTGGGTGAATTCTGCACCCCCATACTCCCCGCCCATCCACTCCTCCGCCGTCCCCTCATCACCACCAACCCGCCACCAGCACCCAACACACACATGGACATCAAAAGCCACGTTCCTCCTGTAACGGGCTGACACCAAACAGTTGCATTCATTTCCTTCCCCATCCATTAAAAACAAGAGTCAGGGAGATGTGTTTATGGTCTCTGTGCTACAAAATAAAATGACGTGGCTGACAAACACTGATTGATTTAACAGACTTCTTTCTGTCCCTAATAAGCTAAATTCCAGATTGCTCTCTGTATCGTCGGTTTATTTCAGCGACAGATGATTTACCGACTGAAACTAACTTTGCAATTTGTCCTATCAAACGGTCAAATGGGCTAATTTGTCCCTAGATCCGAAACGCAGAGATTAATGTACCTTTAAATTATATTAAACCATTCGTCTCTATCTAAAACATGTATTTGTATATTGTATGAGCGCGTTCCCCAGACGGGGGAGGGTGTGGGTCGGATGATGAACACTGTGTTAAAGCATTAATTAAAATCGAAATGTAGGTATTGTACGAACGTGTAAACATAGAAAAATAGAAAAATAGGTGCAGTAGAAGGCCATTCGGCCCTTCGAGCCAGCACCGCCATTCAATATGATCATAGTTGATCATCTAAAATCAGTACACCGTTCCTGCTCTCTCCCCATATCCATTGATTCCTTCAGCCATAAGAGCTAAATCAAACCCTCTCTTGAAAAGCATTAAGACACAGTCCTAAATGTATACCTAAAACAAAACGGATTACAACTTTCGATAGTAATTGTTGACAGGTCACTATAGTAATTCATTTCACACGTAACTCTACCAGTGGAGTGAAACTATAGCTTTATAAATGTAATTCTTCAACTTGCCAATGCCGTCCACTCAGTAGTTGTAAGTGTTGTCAATGTCCAGTATAACAATTTGCTTGTAGTAATGGATATTATCATATTAATTTACAAAAAAAGAATAGATGCATTTATTTGTTCGACCACGCATTTTCAAGCGTTTGGTACAAATGATAGAGTAAAATGATGCATTGCCTTAAGTTAATCTTAGCAGGATAAACAATGGTCAAATGCATTCAACCTCAAACATTAAATGTGATTGTCTTTTATTTTAGATTTGCGTGCTGCGTAGAATTTAATGGTATCATACATTTTACTCAGAATTCGGGTAGTTCAAATTAACAGTAGAAAATGAGTTTCAAAGTGAAGCTGCCTTTTGAAACGATATGAGTAATAGCAAGCGTGCTATAACTTACAATCTTTATTTTATTGTGCTGCAATCATTAAATTGATATTAAGTGCGCTCTCTGCTTTTTAAGCTGCTATTAAATGGCTAGTCGATTCCCTGCAGGCTGCACTGCCTCTACCAGAAGTTAAAGGATCAGAATAAATACAGTCTGTGCTTGAATTATGATCCACACAGATGACTTTTCAAGGATTCCCAAAACCGCGGTTTGTAAGGTTGCGGTTATTTCTCATCCCTTCAATTTCAGTAATGGAAAATACCAAGCGAGAAATCTCTATCCATTATCCAGAGTGAATATGTGTGCCAACAGGAGTATTTGTCAAACTACTTCCGCACTGCGCTTGTTTGCGTGAAACTTTAGACTGGCATGAATGTGGCTTTTAATTACAGATATACGTTCGCGTTTTACCTTGTTATTATAACCATTCCAGCTGTTGAATGGTTTTGTTGAACATATATTTTTGAAAACGGCTCAGTACAGTATTAGTTATGTTAAAGCGATAGTGGTGATCCCCGATCTCCCCCCCCCCCCCCCCCCCCCCCACACACACACACACACACACACACATTTCCTGAATTAATTGTGGCCGGACATTAGTTTACTTTGTTGTGAAATATTCTTTGAGTGGTAAAAGTTATTTATCATAAGAAAGTTTCCACCCAGCCAAAAACATTCTCGATCGAACTGCTGTAATGCCCAATGAAGCATCCGCGTCTGGGCGTTCGTTATGGAACCGATGCATCATCTGGACAGTATAACGATGTCACCTTGTTGGGTCATGGTTCTTTACAGGACCCATTTGTTGAATATCAGAGTCATATCCGTGTGATGAATTACAGCGCAAAACTCTCCAGCTCAACATCTTCTTTCATTGACATTCTAATTTAATCCTTTTAGCCGTTTATATAAAGAATGTTAGCAGTTGAGATGTAATGCCTTTAAGTACTGTACTGCAGAGCTAGTGAAATTTATAGTTTGTGTATATATTCTGGCTCCAGATATCAGCAGTGTAATGGATGGCAGTATTTCATGAATCCAAGTATATCTTCCCGGCTGCTAGGAATCAAAAGTCATTCCATTTATGGTGCACTAATGTCTCTTAGTTAATCCACAAGACGGGCAATAAAATTTAGTAGTAAATGCACTGTTTGAAAACAAAGAATTTATATTGATTACAGAAACGATCTAAACTAAATAAACCACCTTTTTATTATTATATCTTCGAGAAAACTTTACAGCAATGATTAGGCCAGCAAAAGGGACAGTAAAAATCTGTGCAAATAAACTATGAACCTGTTTTAAAGCAAACGTAGATAGGATATAAAGCAGAGCAGGCACGGATTCTTATGTTTTGTAGAATTAAATATTCATTATTGATACTGTGAACCAGACGATTCCAGAATACATTGTTCATTTTCCCACTGTGGCATATGCTCTGCTAAAATATTACTTTTAAAAACAATAAAGTAAGTGCTTATGAACACTTAAATATAATGTGTATTTGGCAGGCTACATCACCCATGTTTTTTTTATGAAATCATCGCGAATCTACATTTTGGCACATTGGATTACCAAAGATTGCAGCCGCCACGCAAACCTACCTGTCTTCTCCAGACATTGTGTCTTGCCAACAACCCAGTTTTATTTGGAGGGTGTCAGCAATGACAAATTTATTTTTGGAATTAGGAGATTGGAATTTCTGCATTTTCATACGTTTAAATTAATAAATAGACGCGTCGTTACACACATTAACATTAAGCTCCTTTACAAAATAAAGGAGAATTCGGTTGAAATTAATTGTTATCTGTAACTTTTAACACAGTAGAGAGAGATTAGGCCCGTTATTCCCCCTTACCTACCTTACCACACATACATACGGGGGGAATCAATGAAAGGTAATGGCATATAATGTCAATGCCAGAAAGCGTGGAGGTTACTGAAGTTCGAATACCTAGACAGTTGCAATATCTCAGAGAGCAATATACTTCGGAGCAGAAGGCGGCGAACAGAAACGGCTATCAGAAATGTAATATGCTTTCTGCAGCTTTTAAACTCCAGGCTGCCAGGTAAAACACCTGTTTGAATATGTATAAGAAAGAACTGCAGATGCTGGCTTAAACCGAAGATAGACACAAAAAGCTGGAGTACCTCAGCAGGACAGGCAGCATCTCTGGAGAGGAATAGGTGACGTTTCGGGTCCTTTTTGTGTCTATCACCTGTTTTAATATTGCTTCCTCACGCATCGCAGTTTCCAAGATGATGACGAGTTAATACTATGGCAGAATGCCTTTAATTCCCATTAGGCCAACCAATACACCGTCCGTGTTTCAGTTTGAAAGATCCTTCTTCAGGAACGATCGGAAACATTGACTATAGACAGACACAAAAAATTGGTGTAACTCAGTGGATCAGGCAGCATCTCTGGAGAAAATGAATATGTGACGTTTCGGGTCGGAACCCTTCTTCAGTCTGAGGGTCAGGGGAGAGGGAAACGAGAGGTATGAAAAGGTACAAATAAACAAATGAAAGATGTGCAAAAGGCAATAACGACCAAGGAAATGTGGAGCCCACAATGTTCCATTGTTGGCTTTGGGGAAGGTGACAATGAGTGATATAAACAGTGGAAATAAACAGGCGACAGTGAAACTAGTACGACAGCTAGAGTGGGGAAGGGACGGAGAGAGAGGGGGTGCAAGGGTTACTTGAAGTTAGAGAAATCAATATTCGTACCGCTGGGTTATAAGCTGCCCAAGCGGAATATGAGGTGCTGTTCCTCCCATTTGCGATTGGCCTCACTTCGACAGTGGAGGATGCCCAGGACAGAAAGGTCAGAAAAAAAATTATTCCCTGTTTCTCTTCCCATAGATGCGGTCTGACCTGATGTGTATTTCCGGCATCTTCTGTTTTAATTTTAGATTTCCAGCATCTGCAGGTTTTTGTTTATTTTCAACTCTCTGAATCAGCGACCTAATAAGATATTCGCTTTTCCGAGAAGGCGAGGCCGAATATCCCCAATATCATTTTTGCATTACAATTAAGATATAGCTGTAATGTTATGAAGTCTATTTCGATATGATCAAATGCCGAGCACATATCCAGATTCGCCTGTTCTTTATGAAATCAAAATATTTACAATGTTTAATACCCTGTGTGCATTTATGTACAAAGTATTCCTACTGGAGGATCCGATTATAATGAAATATTGTCAGAACTTTCATGTTGCGTCCTTAACTAGCGCATACTATCTAGCTTACTTACAGATGTTGCTATTTATTTAAAAGAACGGGTAAAATCGTGGTCTAATTCCACCATTTGACCCATGAAATCCTAATTAGTAGACTTGAGACAACGATGTGTATTCGGACGACCCAGGTGGCTGGACTCACTGTCATCCCACATGAGATCCTCCCGCCCCCTTTAACCGGACCTCACGGAAAGACTGGAGATCAATAATCGGCTTAATGGAGCTCATTAGGATGATAGCCAGCCACCAGCTTGTGAAATTCCCCAGCTCTTTTGCGCCCAGCGCTTGGAGATGTTTAAGGAAGAGACCACTTTCCTCTGGGCCTGAGGGCTACGGTTTGTTTGTGTCCGATGCGAGGGCGGGTGATACATCAATCAGACAAGAACCTTTCTCCAACAATGACAATTTGTTTATAGCACGATGCCAAGAAAAACGCAGCAAGGTAATTGCATGTTTATGGCTGGATCTGAATACCTACGCATCATCCCAGAACACTGCCAGGCACTCTGTTGTGCCGTGATCTATGTCGGTACCACCAAAAGGTCAAAATGCCCCAGCTGCCTTAAAAACCACATCAGCCCATCAAGTAGTAATAATGTCCATTAGTTTACAATAAACTATTTGAGTGATCGAGTAAACTTATTCATAGTTACCATATGTAATCTATTCTTGAACATTATTGGTCTGTTCACTTTAATTAAAGCATCGCAATCCATTCCTTAGATATGGTTCTACACTTGTAACCTTTCCATTTGAATGTACACCGTTTCAACAGTTGCCCTGTTGTATTTCTCACCCACCGAATAAATTAATTCATGTACGATAGACACAAAATGCTGGAGTAACTCAGCGGGATAGGCAACACCTCTGGAGAGAAGGAATGGGTGACGTTTCGGGTTACCCAGCATTTCGTGTGTCTCTCTTCGGTATAAACCAGCATCTGCAGTTCCTTCCTGCACATATTAATTCGTGTACCCATCTGATGCTATTCCCGTACCTGATCACCCCCCCCCCCCCCCCCAGGCAATAGACTGGAGATGTTAATGTTCGAACTGCAGCGATAATAGTTCCGCTGGGTTCTTCTTTAGGCTTTTTATATTAATATTTACTATATAATATTTGGTGTGTCTTATGTCAAAGCGTGTTTTTTTTAGAAGAGCTAATGCCCCTCAATTCTTCAGAATTAGACCAGATCCTTTTACCCACCTATACGCTGTCCAGGAAGGCGAGATGTATGTTCGAGGTTATATGTTCCACGTTTCATCTCTATAAGGCATTATAACATTTTATAAGGCATTTTAATTTCAACAATGATGGACAATTTTAAAACAATGAAGACAACTAATTGTACGGCTTGACAGAATATTATGCAAGCAGAAACGATTGAACGTTAGACGTTCACTATAGCTGCTGTCTTTATATTAACGAAGTTGCCTTTATGAGGATCTCTGTTTCAGATCTAATCCGCCACACTACCCATTTTTGTGCTTCTTTTATAGAAAAAATGTTCTCCAGTCTCTGGAAGGCCTCAGTTGGTTATGCCATATTCCATAAAAATCACAAAAGACGTGTTAGTTTGAAGATCGGTTTAAATTTGATCTTTTTTCCCCTCCTCACAGCTACTCATACTTAAATTAAAAAGCAAAATCTTGGTAACTGAATTGCCTTGCCAAAACATTTACTGCGGGATTATTTGATATTAATAAACGGGTGTTTATTTTAAAAAGTGAATAAAGGTTTAATGTAAACGGTCGTTAGTTCTGATGAGCGTTGAACAGCAATAATAAGGTCGTTTATTTACTGAGAGAAGCAAAAGTTGACATTACAGATGTAACAATCTGTTTCGGTGGACGCCAGCCAGTCCAAAGGGGTTTAGCAGGGGCAGTCTTCTGTGGAAAGATTTCCTTCTGTTACTGAGTTGATTTACCCTGTCCCTTTCGTTTCTGCTGCCAGATATCGCAGCTCCCAGATGCAAAACTAGTTTTTATCCCAATGCCTTGCAGGAATACATGTCACCTCTTTAGCAACGACCATGATAGCTGACCATCCTCAACTACAGTCTTATTCTGCGCGGTTGATGGATGCGGAGACCATGACAGTAGTTGTTGGGGAGGGCTAGAAAGGACAAGCAACCAGGGTGGGGGTGGGGGTGGGGAGGGGAAAGTGTTACTTTCTCGTTTTATAAACATGTATTACAACTTATATTGCTAACGGAAGCTCCGTGCGAAGTGATGTTACCGCTAGAACGCAGAGACATAACAAGAGAGAAACACAATGACTAATACCTCCTCAGACCAAAACGAGTCACATCAACAAATTTGGACAAACCGAGCAGCTTTTCCAGACCAATGGAATAGAAGCTTGTGTAGGAAGTAACTGCAGATACTGGTTTAAACCGCAGGAACTGGGTACTGATTGTGGATGATCAGTCATTATCGCTGTGAATGGCGGTGCTGGTTCGAAGGGTCGAATGGCCTACGCCTGCACCTATTGTTTATTGTCTACTGTCTATTAACATAGACACAAAAAGCTGGAGTAACTCAGCGAGACAGGCAGCATCTCTGGAGAGAAGGAATGGTTGTCGTTTCGGATCATAGATACATAGATACATAGAAAATAGGTGCAGGAGTAGGCCATTCGGCCCTTCGAGCCAGCACCGCCATTCAATATGATCATGGCTGATCATCCAACTCAAGACCCTTCTTCAGCCTAGAAGCTTACATGCTTGTCGCAGTAACAACGAATGCATGAAAGAGTACCTGTTTTACTGCTAAACGTCGCTGAGAGCTCGCTTTATCCTTTCCCACCTACCAATTATGCAAAGAATTCTCTTGTTTGTAAAGCAAAACGCTGGCAGAAATGATTTGAACGCTTGCGTTACCATAACAAAAGTCGGTGAAATTCAGGAAGAGTAATTGTGAGAGTATTGAGTTGACGTTTGCTATGGTGAATTGGAAGTCATGCATATGTTCTAAGTATGCCTTGTTTCCAGTTGCATTTAATATCGAGATCGTATGATTTTTTTTTGTAAAGCTATGCATATTTGAATGAGAGAAATTGTTTTAAATTATTTTCGTGTAAGATAAGCCAACTTCGAGGCAATTTAAAAACCAGTTCAAAATAATATAAACAATTATAATTTTGCACTTTCCAATCCCTCAAAGTTCAGTGCAGTGAATAAACAGTCAATAGTAGACACAAAATGCTGGATAGGCACCATCTCTGGGTAACATTTCGGGTCTAGACCCTTCTTCAGATCCGCTGAGTTACTCCAGCATTTTGTGTCTACCTTCGATTTAAACCAGCATCTGCAGTTCTTTCCTAAACAGTCAATAGTGCTGAGCTATGACTGAAAGATCAATACTCTACTTCTTACAACCTACATCCTCACCGTGTCACTCTATTAAGGTTACAGTAGTTTTTAATAAACAGTTGTGCCTAGCACCAGTCATCTGGAGCACGACTCACTCGACCCGTGTAACATACATTGCAACAATTCTCCTCATTAAAATGAGAACGATCCGTTTAAGACATGTTTGTGGTTTGCCTCACTCTTTAGTTTAAAAAAAAATCGTAAATCGTACTCCTAGTATTTCGCTAATGTTGACAGATCCCAGTAGCAGACATGTGGTCCAGGAATCAAGAGAGGTCGCAGGATACAACCTGACTCCAGAGAGGATTCAGCATATATATTATTTTCAGACTGCTAAAAAGCTAAACTACAGGCACCAATACCACTTCTGTAAATTTAATTTGGAAAATTGCGAAAAGCCAAGAAAGTGGAATTTAGACGATTTACATTCACGTTTTTTTCTGTCTTCTGTCAACGATTCCTCCAAAGAAGCCCAATGATTTACATTGGCGCGGTTCCAAAATACGAATTAATTTATTATTTTCATCGAAAATTGACTTTCCAGAAGTGTTTTCTTTATTAAGCGAATTCTGTACAAAGATAAATGCAATTAAGACATAACTGGCATATTATGGGTTTATTTACTCCTAACCTGTGCTTTAACCCCTCGTTAAACTTATCTCCAATAATTGTGAAGCAATCGGACGGTGAATGGTTAATAAGAGAATGGTAAATAAAGTGTAACTATTGCACTGAGCTGGACCATCGTTAGTAATCGCTAACGATACCGCAGTCTTCACAAGGAAGAGGGGGACAACACGATACTACACCTCATTTCGTGTTACTACGAACTGTCGAAATAACTCGTTTTAAATCCATGTAATTTCTGGATACTTATTTCACTCCCCACGACTCAGGGTGAATCTACTGGAGTTGCAGGCTATTGACTTGAAATATGAAGCAACGATGAAGTTGGAATACTTTGAGTGTGGCGTGGGGAAGGATCCAATGGGTCGGTGCGGAGAGCGGACCCTTTGAACCCGATGGAGCCGTGCAGCAACCCAGTGCACCCAGTCTCCAGCGCCTACCTGGCACGGACCAGTAAAATAAACAGCACTCTGATGACAACACTGTCAGAGATGGGTTAAAGATAAGGCGCCTTCAGATCTCACTTGTTTTAAAAGAGAAGGAAATGTTTGTTAAAATAGAGGGGGGGGATCCAATTGATTTAAAGTGTGTAAAGAAAAGGACCCAAAGTGCTGGAGTAACTCAGCAAGTCAGGCAGCATCTCTGGAGAACATGGATAGGTGACGTTTTGGGTCGAGACCCTTCTACATTTTGAGTTAGAGTGTACCTGTATGTAGTTATAAGTCGAAACTACACCAACGGAAATGATGTGGAGATTTCTTTAAACGGGGATAATTTAATAGTTAATCCAAATTGCTACTCACGTGGATGTTATTAAATAATTTAGAAAATATAAGTTAGCAAAGTAGAAATCCCAAGGCAAACTCTGCCGCCTTTACTGTTGGTATGATGAATGGGGATAGAACAATATACGTGCAAGTTACTTGTCTAAAACCAAATACAAAAAGGAGAAAGTTAAACTGTCAACATAATTAAAGCGTTAGCAATTTAAAATTCACCTATAGCTAATGCAGGTTCTTTAAAGCTAAATTATATTTTATAGCACGGGAGGTGTGATCCATAAAGAAAGGCAAAGATAATCCAGAGGAAGTCCGAGGTACGACTGTACATTGGAAAACGTTTAATAATAAATTTGGCGGTCAGGTAACAGGTATATTTGCGGGAAATCATAAGATGGCAAAAGGCCAACTAGTACAACGAAGCGTCCTTTAAACCAGTATACCCATTTTATTAGATGTATTTACGATCAGTGCAATATTTTAAATCAGCCGGCACTGAAAGGAAATATTGGACATCACTGGGTAAACAGACCTTGAAAAAGCAAATACTCGTTATTCTGAATATTAATACATAGTGATAGCTCGAACGAGGTGGTGGGTGTTTATAAATCCTGGGCCTCTAAAAATCCAGCTATGAAAATCAATATCAAATGAAATTTGATGTAAATCAAATGAAAAATCAATATCAAATCAGTAAAGCTTATAATACAAGAACATTCACTTTCCAAGGATATCTTTTTTTAAACAAGACATATGATTTCAAGTGTCAAACAATATTTACATATTTGCAATTTACACGTAGGAAGTTGAATGTGATCTCTTTTCGACTTCCTTTCGCAATAATATAACTTATTATTTTCTTCTGAAATGTCCTTTACCTCGTGGTAATCCCTTTGGGGAGGGGGTGGTAAAATAATGTTCACATTTATAGCAAGATTTGCGTTGGAGACGCCGGGGCACTTGGTTCGGGCGTGAGGCTTTGCTGTGGTGCGGCAGTACTTAAGGGACCGAGACCCGATCTAATGACAGTGGTCTTGAGATCTGCTGCGTCGTTCACCTCGATGTCTTTCTCGTTCAGGTCAGTGGATTCAGAGTCACTTTTCTCACTGTCGCTCTGATTCTCCCTCACTCGTTGTTCCCCCTCCACAGAGGCTGGCTTCTCCACTTCCTTCTCCTTATCCTTCTGCGCCTGAGCTTCCTTCGAGTGCCTCCACTTCATCCGTCGGTTTTGAAACCATACCTTTACCTAGCGTGAGAAGAGCAAAAAGTCAGCCACTTACAAAAAAAACGCTTCTTAATAAAAACAACGTTCTGTACATAGATTTTTTTTCCTTCCCGTCTGCTCAGTCCGTGGCACAAGACCGGTCCGTGGCACAAGACCGGTTTCAGCTTCAGAGGAAGGCCCTTGCGTGTGCCCGCGTTACAAAACACTGCCTTGGTTTTTGTATAAGTTACCACTTCCTCTATGCGAAGAGCTTTATAACTCCATAAAGCAGTGCGGTCACCCTTTAGCAATTTCATGAGAGCTGCGTTTCACCTTTATTAATACGATATGGCACTGTCCACGCAAATAATCAAATGGTGGGACACTAACTTCAGGTCAACAGCCCATATGAAAACATACCCCAAATTGGATTCTTCACCTTACTGCTGTGCTCACGGCGATTTCCCCCCTGTTTGTTTTTGAATTGCCTTCCCCCAATTTTATGTTGCATTTCTGTAACATTTTTAAAGATTTTTTCATACCGCCGCTGCTGATAAATGTCCCGGTCGATTTATTGTATTGAATTGATTTCTGCTTTAATTTAACACTAACCTGGGCATCTGTCAACCCCAGCATCGCCGCCAGTTGCTTCCGGTCAGGTTTAGTCACATACTTCTGAATCTCAAATCTTTTCTCGAGACCCTTTCTCTGCAGATTAGAGAATACAGCTCTGGACCAAGACCGCTTCCTTTTGTACGTCTGTGGCATTGTGTCCTTCGTTAGAACAGCGTAAGGCCCTGCTAGTTAAAATGAAGCGTTGCATCAGAGTTAATGTTGCCAAGTTCTGCCCTACTTCTACAACAATTCAAAGCTTTTTTTTCTTAGAATACGATGCCTAATTTATTTAGAGTTTACCGATGGCTAATAATTAGAACGAGCAATGTCTTTTTGGCTATTTTCGGGAGTCAAGAACTTAAATGTGCAGTTGGACAGTTGCACTATTGCAAACCGAAAGAGCGCTGCTTTTGAGCGCGTTTCACTCTGTGTGTCTTTATATATAACTCATCGGTTGGAATCACCTTTAGAATATTATTGCATTGCACTACATGCAGAGTAGCAATGGCTGGAATCATTAGTCTATTGTTGTAATAAATCACAAAATAGACGACAAATAGGCCAGAAGTGGGTTAAAAGGCCTGTGGGTCCCATGAACTTATTGAGAGGTGACGTTAACCTTGTTATTCTCAGATTTATTCACTTCGTTTTATGAGATTGCCTATGGAATATACACACACGCCTTCTAAAGTGTAGATATTTTAACCAGAGCGGCTGATGTAGATTTTATTTTGTGTGTGGCGAAAATTGGTGAATTAAGGCTATTAACCTGGAAAAGAATCCTGATAATGTTGCTGGTGCGAGCTTCTGGAGTTCAAAACAGAGGGAGGCTCACCAAGTCCAGGGTCCAGCGACGCAAAGAACTGGTTGGCAGAACTGTGCACGGAGAGGTGGATTCCAGGCCGCCGACTTGGGCCCATGAGAGAGGTGAGATCTGCAACAATAAACGGGGAACAGGGTATGTGGGCATGCTGCTGGCAGATAGGGTCGTCTTAAGTTCAGTCCTGTTCATTCATAAAACAATAGCGATCTTAACTCTCACTGTTATTGGCCGTGCTATCCGAAACATCCACTTAGCAATTAAGCTGAAACTTGTAATACAGAGACACTGGCAGTGGCAAAACGCACCACCGTTGTGCATTTGACTGACTCCTGTAACTTCGGTCGTTACATCCCAAACAATCCGCCCACACGCTTTGCACACACGCAAACTAATTGCATGAGCAGGGACAAAAGCTGATGGTGTGACTCTAAACCGGTAAACAGAGTGAGATTTCCCATCAATTTCCCAAGCAATTATAGCAGACTTTACATGGTAAAATGAGCGTGTCATTTTGATGCAGCATTGCTGTTGATGCCGAGAGAGTTTGTTCGTAGCTTGTCTTACCTCGTAAAGTGTTGCATTCCTTGATTTTAAAGTCAGTATCGGCGGACAGGATGCGGTCAATGCCGAACTTAAGGTCCTTGCTGGAGGGCGCGGGAAGCTGATGCATCGAGCCGGCTGCCAGCTGAATCCGGGGCGAGGAAGTGCAGATGGCCGGCGCTCGATGGTAGGGGGAGGCTGGCGAAGGTCTCTGAGCGAAGCCGCCCATATGCTCCGGGGCGACGGGCGTGGGGCGCAGAGGGGAGCCCGACGGCTGTAAGCTGTGGTGTCCGCTCATGTGAGCTACGATGGCCGATGATCCAGCCAGAGACGGCGGGCAGGTCGGCATGTTCTCGCTGTCGCTCAGATGCAGAATGTCCGCGATGCAAAACGAAGGCTTCTTCACCGAATCCAACAAGCCATTCGAGCAGTAGGCAGACCAGAGACTGAAATTACTGGCGTAATACGGAGCTAGTCCTGCGGTATACATTGTGCAATCACCCCCCTCGCTTTGCTTTTTTAACAACGAGGATGCAAATACGAAAGATACGATCTAAAATAGACTGTTTTGGGGGGAGGGGAAGGGAACTTGACTTTGCGAACTCGAAACTTTCCTAAAACTCATCTGCACATTTGGCAGAGTTCAAGTAGGGCTTGGGAAGAACTTGCCACTGTTCAACCGAGATTGGCTGCGAGCGCTCCCAGCGCACCCAATGATACAGAGAGGCCCGGAGCTGCCTGCTCCGCCCACAGCACCGCAGCTGCAACTCAAGCCTCCTGTCAGCCTGCAAAGTCGTGATTCACTGCCAGCAGAATTAACTTCAAGTATTTTTTTGACTCACGCAATTGCAACAATGAGAGTCACGTCTGTAATTACATTTGGTCGCAGTTCCCAATGAATGATTAAACATTGTGAGGCGAATTCTCCCGATAACCCAACGAATCAAAGACACGCAGAAACATTGGTTTCAATATGTTTAATATTCATGTGTTCTTTTTGTTTCCACTTTATAACCTTTAACCGCATTGAATGATACGCAGCATGATTTAACAAGACAAATAAATCAATGCGACGTTTTAAAATAAGTTAACAGAATCTTTAGGAGCTTAGAGCTTATTCCCTTTACCCTGCATCTGTACACACGGTGGGCGGCTTGATTGAAATAATGTACAGTCTTTACGCTGCTGGATAGCAACGCAACGACAAAAAAAATCACTGTATCTCAATACATGTGACAGTACACTAAACCAAACTAAACAAAACTAAACTAGAGAGAGTGTCTAGTGTCCTTGAAGCCTCCTCTCAACACGGAGTCTTTTAGAATCGAGAAAAACGAAAATTTTATTTTTTTAAAAGTTGGGAACAAATTACACATTAGCCTAAAACATTGCATTTTAAAGTTTGGATGCAATTAATTATTTAGGACTGTTCGATACCAGAAAGCTGTCTGATATGGCTCTTCATGCTGTAAGAGCATATGTAGGTATTTTCCATATTTTAAATACAGCCCCAGTCTGCGTGTCCCCCCTAAAGCCGCCCCCTAACCCTACTCACAATGCAGCTGATCTACATTTAACCTTAACCTCCTGCAATTGACGTTGTAACAATGGTGTATTATTGAAAAGTACGCAATTGGCCTGAACTTCTCTAACCTTAAACCCCTGCAATAGGTTTAATGACAATACCATTTACAAATAAGTTATTTTCATGGGTTTATATAACAATGGAAAGCACCTTGCTTTATGTATCCTCAGTACATTCTTAAGTATTTGTTTAAACGACAAATATATAGAGACTGTTTTCCCCTGGACCAGTCTTCACAGTAGAGGAAATGTCGAGCTCTATTAAGTTCACATCGTTGATAGCCATCCTGTTTTGATGTGCTTAAACGCGAAGTAAATGAGCGGATATGCCTGTTAGATTTTCTTAAAATAGAGCCCGTTTAGTATTTTAGGATACAGCAAAAATCGTTATTTCTTCCGGAGAAAAACTTTATAATGACTGGTAGAACTTCCGTTTTCAATATTTGTGCAACTTTATCTCGTCTCGCAAGTTGTACTTGTGACGCAAATCCGCTCCGGTACATGAAAATGCCACAGAAAAAAAAACACGGAAATAAACGTGACCGGACCGATCTCAATCCTTTGAACAAAATAAAATCCGCTTTAAGATTAGTTCCCTGTTGACCCCAGATTGTGCATAGAATAATAGAATCCCAAATCTTAAAGAAAATGAACGATTAAATATATATTTTTGAAAGAAATAAGTCAACATGGTGAAAGGAAAATATTCAATTTTATCTTCACTTCAAAGTGTCTTTAAATTGCATTTCACTAAAAATGCCTCTTTTAGCATAAACAGTTTATTGACCTGGAAATATCTGTTTGCAATGCATTGTCAAAGCGCAATTTGTTTCTGTGCAGTGCAGTGAAATCAGCGCAAATAATAGTAGGACAGGTGGTGATGTTCCTTCTCTCAGCTGTACTGGTCCAGTGCTCGTCTCTAGTGCAGTGAGTGCAACAGAGCTAATCTATCCCACGCAATAAATAACCACAGGATTTTACTTTCAAGCACCCATTATCCTAAATGTTGGGACACAATTAGAAATGATAAATTGTTTATTTTATATAATCGTAATTCTAATTCATGATTATAACTCTGGGCGGTTTTCGGTGAAGCATTGTTTCAAGTAATATTATCATATTATAAGTCATATTGTTTGGTGTATTTGGGAATGATTAGTCCCGGAAGACTCTCTTTGGCCCACGATACATTTAGAATATTCTAGTGACACTTTTTTCCGGGACGCAAATAGCGAAATGATTCTCTGTGCTCGTTCACACAGACACAACAATACGGGGAAAAGGATGGAGAAGTAGCTCAGCGGGCACCGAGCTACACATTTATTTCAGGTGCGGCGGTGTTGTAAAAAGAAAGATTTCAGTCATGACAGACATGGGACAATTCTATTTTTAAAAAAGATGGCTGTTACAGATATATATATATTATTATGCGAAGTTGGAGGCAACAGCTACTTATTCTGATCGACATTCCTGGTAAAAAATAGTTAATTTCAGTCTAACATAAATCAAACTCAGTCAAATAGTGCCTAACTACCCACCCTCTAACCTTTTCCGTTCTATCTATCCACTTACAGACTGCCCATTTATCTGCCCATCATAGTTTTCCTATTCACGACTCCACCAGTGTTGTTGGTTTCATCGTTCTTGTTCTTTCAAATTCTTCAATTGGTCTTGTACAGTGATAAATAATTAACATTTTGTCGAGGTTTGGAACCGTCCTTAAGTTGAAGCAAAGACAGACACAAAATGCTGGAGTAAATCAGCGGGACAGACCACATCTCTGGAGAGAAGGAATGGGTGACGTTTCGGGTCGAGACCCTTCCGTGCCCTTAAGTTGCAGCAACACTGGAAATCTTTAAGAAATGTAAACTTAATTAAGTAAATCAATCAGCCAGTAAGAATTAACTTGGATTTAGTGTATAGTATTATCAATAATTCGCAATCCACTTGTTTATATCCAAAATATCCATGGGAAAAATATTTGAACATTTACTCTTAATGTGGTAATTAATTTAGCGAAAGCCCGTAAGGCATGTCCCCTGTGAAACAGAATGTAATGCAGCTGCAATCAGCGTTGTCTGCTGGAATGAGAATGGGTTTTTACTGGGGGGGGGGGTTGCAAATGACTGGGTGTTTCCAGTCCTGGCAAGGTAAGGGGAGAAAGAGTGGGACTGGTTTACAGATGCACATTGCCACCTATCGGCAGCCTGGAGCCCCCGCAGGTGGAACCGCTCCAAAGTTGCACGGGCTCCATTCCCCCATTGGCAACATTTGGAACTCATTTTCTGACCAAACGTAAAGGCAAATAAGGTAGATTTATAATTTGTTTAACTTCAAGAAGAAAACCACATTTCCTTTTCAGGGCTGGGTAAACGTTTTGCAGTTGTGCAGCACAGTGATTTAACTGTCTCTTCCCGGTTAGTAATGGAGCGGCTCTTGATAATCCATCTCCCAAAAATATGGTTAAACTATGTGCTTCGTAAATGTAATGTATTCCCCCCAAAGGAATTCGTAAATGCTTCTTACATTAATATACCATACTATCAGGTGCCAAATATTCAGCGGAATTACTTCCACGAAAATGTCGGAGTGAACCATTCTACCGGAGATGAAATGTAAGGTAATTAATTCTTTACGATGTTTTGCGGGGAAAAATACAGGTAACTCTCGGCTTCGGAAATCTGTACAAGAATGTTGATGCCTACTTTCATGTATTTTGAGGACTTTGAGATGGTTAGCGGTAAATTGGAAGCCTTATGAGTTCTTCAAATCATTTTACTAACAAGTGGTAATCTGATCTTGCGCGTGTTGTCGCCCGAGCGACCAAATGAACTGGAATCGAAAAGGTGAAATGAACTGCAACCATTCTGGTGACAAGGAAGCGAGTCCCTGCAACGAGCAGCTGTTGAACTCAGCTCAACTTCATGCAAAAGATCGAAAGATCTCGGAGGTCGACTCATTGGAAGGGAAATATTTGAAAGGTTTGGGTACACCAGTCCTTCGTGTTCCTGTTACAGTCTGCAGCCAAGCGGGGGCGGGCAGGATAAGTGCCTTCATATATATATATTCTTATCTCATTATTGCGGTTTGCAAAACAAAACAAAGCGCTTTTTTTGCCCCTCCCTGATACAACTGCGAACGGATCGCGTAATTCCGCTTTCATAGACGGGTCGCGGGCCAATGACTTCCAATTGCGAGTCTATACAAGAGGAAAAACTTCCACCCCCTCTTCCCATTTGGTAGGTAGCCTGGTCTTCAATCCAACGTGCATGCAATTTGTGAGCATTTCAGAAACGATGGCTGTGGTGCTTTGTGATTCATCGTGTGGACATTTGCAAGTGAGTCTTCTGTGCAAATAAAGTACGGCCAAAAAACATACAAACCGCTGAAGGAACTCGCCGGGTCAGGCAGCATCTGCGGAGGCCAAGGAACGGTAGGCGCTTCGGGTCCAAACCCTGCATCAACATTGGTGTAGGGTCTCCAACTGAAACATCAGCCAACTCTCTGCCTCCGCAGAAGCTGCCCGATCCGCTGAGCTCCTCCCGCAGTTGGCTTTTCACCCCCAGATTCTCGCATCTGCAGTCTCTTATGACTCTTCGCACCTTGCCACACACGAGCAGGTTCCCTGCGCCTTCAGAGGCCGTATGCCTCAGGGCGCTAAGATATTTGGAGGCGCCTTGCATTGTATTCAGATTGACGACGTTCTTCGCTTATGTAGGCAGCATGTGTTATTAGTTTAACAAAAGGTTGCGTATCGGAGTCTATCAGACACAATTGGAAGATTTCCCACCCCTTCTCTGCGTTTGTGTGCACGTACATTCTCCTTTCACACAGACATCCCGGTATTATGGGGCTGGGAATAGGCCATATGCTTAAATCATTAGCATTCAGTCAAATAGATGTATGCAGAAATTACCAATCATTTTTTCAATTTTGTGCTTCCCTCCCCTTGTGTAGCAATGAAGAAAATTGATCGATCTTGATTTTAATGTGATTTGGCAAAATAACTAGGTGTAAAACATGCAGCACGCCACCAGTCCCGATACAGGATCTCCGTCCACAACGTCGACCTACTCCTTTTGCCTCCACAGATGCTGCACGACCGTTGAGTTCTTTCAGCGTTCTGTTTTGTTTTAATTCCAGAATCTCAGTTCAATTCAGTTCAGTTTTATTTGTCATATGTAGGTTAACACAGGGTCAACGGTACAATGAAATGTGATTGACAAGACAACGGGTCACCTCAGCAATGATATTACAAGGATAAAATTAAGGTAAAAAAAGATAAGATAAAAGTGACATTGGTAGGTAAAAGACAATAATAAATAAAAATAATCCACATATATGATGTGTTTATGAGCAGAAACCTGATGGCCTGATGGTAAAAACTGTTCTTAAGTCTGGTGGTATGTGCAACCATGCTCCTGTATCTCTGCCTGACAGACATCTGCAATGTCCTTTGTCCTCAGTCCACCAAGCTAGTTTTATATTTATCTTATTTAATTTGTGGTTTGATTATAGTACTCTCCATAGTGCCTGAATAAAAGTAAAGTTTGCCTAGCCAGCTAATTCATGCTGTTTTTTTCTAATATTCCGTCAGATATCAACAAATACACGCATGGGAATGAACTGCCGATGCTGGTTTACACCGAAGACATAGAATGCTGGAGTAGCTCAGCGGGACAGGCAGCATCACTGGAGAGGATTGGGTGACGTTTCGGGTCTGAAGTCTGAAGAAGGGCCTCGACCCAAAACGTCATCCATTCATTTCTCTCGCAAGATGCTGCCTGTCCCGCTGAGTTACTCCAGCATTTTGTTTCTATGCGCACATACATGTTCTTCTCATTAATAGCAATCCATATCTGATTGATCCAAATTTCTACAATTTGATGCAGATGGGCAGACCAATAGGGCAAAGTAGGAATGGGATGGAGGATTCAATTGGTTGGCAATGGAGAGCTCAGATTCGTCCTATGGACAGAAAGTAGGTACTTGGTATAAACCGAAGCAAAAGAATGCAACATTTAGCATGGACAAGTGAAAATTAGTTTAGTTTAGTTTATTGTCACGTGTACCAGTGTACAGTGAAAAGTATTTTTGTTGCGTGCTATCTAGTCAGTGGAAAGACTATGCATGATTACAATCGAGCTGTCCACAGTGCACAGATGCAGGATAAAGGGAATAATGTTTAGTGCAAGATAAAGACCAGTAAAGTCTGATTAAAGATAGGTCTCCAATGAGTAGATGGTAGGTCAGGACCACTCTCTAGTTGGTGATAGGATGGTTCAGTTGCCTGGGAAGAATGGTGTAAGGAAAGGGAAAGAGGTGTGAAGAAGGATCCTGACCTGAAACATCATCTATCCATTTCCACCACATGTGTTGCCTGACCCACTGAGATATCCAGCACTGTATGCTTTACTTTAGAAAAGATGCAAGTTACATTCTTTACTATCATCATGAAACAACCATGACGAAGCTCAGAGAGAATCCAAAGTTTCCAAAAACTCATGATGTTCAACTAATGACAGGGGCATAGCCAAAAAATGCTGAACCCTTTTAGCTGAAAAAAACATGACATATTCCATCACATTTCCAAATGATGCAATGAGGAACAAAGGTGATGAGCAGAAGGTGGTGCACAGAGCCACACAGTTAATATCTGATGTTCTTGGATTTCAAGTCATGTGTGAGACTCAAGCTGTCTGGTGACTTGGTGAGAAAGTGCTGATGTTGCTTTACCCCAAAGATGGACACGAAGTGTTGGAATTGAAATCACTCTTGGCACGATGAATTATGACAGAAAATGATCTCTGAATGTACTTTCATAACTTTTCCACAAAAATCAAAATTGCATTTTACTCGCCTGACAAAGAAGGCCTAACTGGGTGTTTCTATCGAATTGGGCACGACAGTAAATGGTTTGGGGACAAAAGGTATCTGCAACACATTCAAATTAAGCAGTGATAGTTGGTACATACATTCAAATGCTAGACACAAAGCGCTGGAGTAACTCAGCGTGTCAGACAGCATCTCAGGAGAGAGAAAAAGTTGCCTGGAGATGCTGCTTGACTCCCTGAGTTACTCCAACACTTTGTGTCCATCTTTCGTGTAAAGCAGCATCTGCAGTTCTTTGTTTCTTCATTCAAATGCTAACAACGGTGGGTACAACTTCCTACAGGGTGATCTACATTTCCTATAGTTTTTCAGGCCTTATAACAGTCATGAAAATCCTGTAGCCAGTTAACAAATAATTCAAGTGGTTGAGCAGGGTATCAAGAAAAATAGTGGAAATATTTAAAGATGGGCTGAACAGTAATAACAATGAACTGCAGATGCTGGTTATCCAAAAAAGACACAAAAAGCTGGAGTAACCCAGCAGGTCAGGCTGCATCTCTGGAGAACATGGATAGGTGATGTTTTATGTCTGGAAAAAGAAGGGTTCTGACCCAAAACATCACCTATCCACGTTCTCCAGAGATGCTGCCTGACCCACTGAGTAACTCTGATATTTTGTGTCTTTCTTAAGCCGAAGTCTTCCTTATCAATAAAAATGATGTGAACTTACAAGTTACCAAAATCATAATTACAAAAGATCCACTTATTAGTTCTGGTTTAAAATGCTTCATTAATAGAAACATGATTTGCTGATATTCATTATTACCTCCTAGAAAACACCACTTTTAGCTGATTAGTTTGTTATCAAAACATAAAGATGTGGTTTTATTTCCCCTCAGTGATAATAATTTATTAAAAGAATTTAGAAAAATTATCGATGCCAAATAGAAAAAAAAAATGTAAAAGATCTTGGGCCAATTCTTAGGAAAATATTTAAAATTCAAACAAGTAATCTATTTCATGACAAGAGAGTTAAGTGTTCTCAATATCTGTATATCAAATAGCACCAGCAAAGATGTTAGTGTGAATCGCAGGAACTCCTCTGAATGGCGAAGCCATATCTGAGATGAGGGAGAAATCTATTGTTCTTGGAATTCAATGTTTGAAGCCCAAAAATTGCCTCTGCCAAAGTCTGTGACTCAGGCATTTTCAGCTGCTCTACTGATTTTTCCTTGCATAATATAATCAAGGTTGTTGGAGTCAATGTTCACAACATTCAGATCTGTTCACACCTCCAAATATAAAGAAGCTTATGCCAAGTAAAGCAGGGCATGTAGCATTTATGCTATGTAAATCAAATGAACGAATTAATGGTTGTTGCCTAGATAAAAATATCAAATCAGCTTCTTTTCACTAACTCAAACTTCCCAAAATCAGTAGTACTACCAGCACCAAATCTTGTCAGTTGCTATATCTGGGAGATCACCAATGACAAGACATTTAACTGGACAGCCAGATGAACAAATGCTTACTACAACAGAGATTGGATACTCTGAACTACTTGTATTTTCTTAATCTGCAAGACACAGGCCAATACTGTGACAAAATATACATCAGGTGTCTGTAAGGATGTACAATAATGTGGAAGAAATCCAACATCGTTCGTGACAGAGCAATCTCCTTGTCGAACACACTTGTTAATTCCCCTGTGAGTCACACACTATCCTGACTTGAAGATTAAGAGTCAAGGGTCAAGAATGTTTAATTGTCATAGGTGCCGACAAGAGAACAAGTAATTTCTAATTTGCAATAGCATAACAGGCCCGTAAACAGAATACAAATATATAAACACAAAAATTAAATAAATCATTAACCCCAATACTATTGCTAAATGTCCCAGTGCAACCAAAGAAAGTCCATAGTTCATAGTTTATGTTAACATTGTGTAGCATTCAAGAGCCTAAAGGGACTGTCCCACTGCGGCGACCTAATTGGCTAGTTTAGAAGAGTTTAGGAGAGATTGAAAAAATGTCATGTTGAAGACCTCCTTCGACTATGTGGAAGACCTCCTTCGACCTCCTTCGACTATGTTGAAGACTAGCTTCGACTAGCTTTGGGAAAATTGGACACCGAATAGTGGAGAGTGAAGACAACCTCCTTCGACCTCCCTTCGACCTCACTTCGACCCCCCCTTCAACCTCCCTTCGACTATGTTGAAGACTATCTACGACTACCTTTGATTACCTTCGACTACCCTCGATTACCTACGAATAACATGCCGACCTACTTTGACTAAACCTACGAGTAAAAAAAGTATTGATTTTTTCCATGGCGACCTTTTTTTACTCGCGGGCATTTCTCAACATGTTGAAAAATAGGCCGCGACCTAGCTGAGGCCTCAAGTATGCGGGGACTACTCTCGAGCATGAAGGAGAGTTACAAAGACCTCCTAGGACCTCGTGTCGACCATGCAGCGAGTATGAGTCGAGGGCAAACTCGCCTGAACTCGCGGATTAGGTCGCCGCAGTGGGACAGCCCTTTAATGCTTGTTGGGAAGAAGCTATTCTTGATCCTGTTTGTCATGGTTTTCAAACTGAAACCTTCTTCACATTGGTAGTAGCGGGAATTGTGGATCTCTGATGATGCTGTCTGCCTTTTTGAGGCAGCCCCTCTTATAGATCCCTTCGATGGTGAGGAGACAAGTAACCATAATGGACCAGACATTGCCTACCACTCTTTTAATCTCCTTTGTTCCTGTGTGTTTATGTTGCCACGATTGGCTGTAATGTAACTGGTCATTGTGCTCTCTCCTGTATACCTGTAGAACTTCAGGAGAGTATTCGTTGACATACTGAATCTCCTCAATCTTCTAAAGAAGCCGAGGCATTAATGGACTTTCTTTATAATTTTATCAATATGTTGGGCTTTGGACAAATTTTCAGAGATATTATGCACCCTGGAACTTGAAGTTGTTGAATCTCTCCATCGCCAACCCATCAATGTAGATTAGTTTAGTTTAGTTTTGAGTACAGCGCAGGAACAGGCCCTTCGAGTCCACACCGACCGGCGATCCCCGCACATTAACACTATCCTACACACATCAGGGACAATTTTTTACACATACACTAAGCCAATTAACCTACATATCAGTACGTCTTTGGAATGTGGGGGAAAACCGAAGATCTTGGAAAAAATCCACGTGGGGTCACGGGGAGAATGTACATACTCCGTACTGACAGCACCCGCAGTCGGGATCGAACCCGGGTGTCCGGCGCTGCAAGCGCTGTAAGGCAGCAGCCCTACAGCTGTGCCACCGTGCCGCCCGATAAATAACGATTTATTTATAGGTTCGTGGATACTCCAATTTCCTCTTCAAAAGTCAACAATCAGATCCTTAGTCTTGCTGATCTTGAGAACAACATTGTTATTCTGGCACCATTCAATCAGATTTCTAATTTCCCTACTCTGATTCATCTCTAGCATTATTTGTCCAATCATACTTTATCCTTTATCCTGGAATTCTACTTCAAAGACAGTTTGGGGAAAATACATTCGGAGCAATGGTATACAAGCTGTTCAGTGTGGTTCTGATGTCGGGTGGCATGAACTAGTTTAGAAACAAAATAAAAGAGTGAAATAAATTATAAAATTAATGAGAATAATAGGAAGAGAGTCAATGGGTTAATCCCACTAAAACTATGAGCTTTCCTTACAGCTTTTTCCCCAAAGGGAAACATATCTTTCTGTCCATCTGTGAATTAAATTATAAATATAATTCATAGGTTGGCAAGAGGCTTCTTTGGCCGTCGGATATCCATTCTTGCTATCTTATGACACAAATGGTGTCTGACATAGTTCAGGATTTTACAGAGCACAGTTATTTTCCGATTTGCTTTTTCTCACCCATTGATGGCTTATGATTTTTGTTTCAAAAAGAATTGGAAGAGCTGTTTAGTCACGATCATTTACCAAGAAAGCTGAGTTCAGCTGAAATTGGAATTCACTTGTAATCTGACTGTTCATTGAAAAAGGGAAAATTGAGAAAGAATCAAGATTTTTCTGTACTAACTTTCATCCAAGTAAACTGAGCAAGTGACACTATTTATGCTGAGATATTAATGGGGCATATTTAATAACTTGAATAAGACAAATTAGTGTAACATTAGATACAGAGAAATAATATTTTGTAAGAAAAATTGGTTATCAGCGAATAATATGCACTTTTTAACTTTCTGCACCACAGTCAACCTGACCACAAAAGTTGACGAACAAACAATAAAATGTTACAATTTATTGGCTAGTATTAAATATGTTCTTAATAATGAAGCAAATCCTTCGCGAGCTTGAGGGCAATGCTCAGCTTTTCAACCTGTCTGTGTGAGCAATTACTGATTTAATTTTATTGGTATAAACAATGTATGGACATATCTGGTATCCAAGCATAGCAGCTTCACCATTAAATCCATACCGCACAGACATCAGCATTCTTTGAACAAAATTTCTCATCACATATGTTTTTCACCATTCAAACAAGGTTAAAACTAATTCAAGATGCAGGGTAATGTTTTCAAGATGACAGTTATGGTTGCCAAATAACTACAAGTTTCTACAGGTTGTAACATTTACATGTAACAATTCCGACAACTCCTAGCATTGGTGCATCCCCAGAGCTTTTGAATTTAATCTCTGAGTGTATGAAAATCTGAATTGTATCAGTTGAGTGCGTAGTTTCACAGATAATAAATCAAGAAAACTGATGGACATGGGTTAAATCTAATTAATTTCTCACTTAAATATTTTTTTAATTTTGCTTGTATTATTGGTTTTCAGCTGTTTTACAAGTTTTATGTAATTCTCTCAATTAAGCAATTTGCTGGGGTGGATTTTAACACACTGTTTGAAATGAAACAGCAATAGATTTCAATGGAGGTTTAGTGCCCTGTTTCCACAGTTTACCTGGAGCCAGTCTGAGTGTGCTCTGGCTAAGTCACACACAGTGTATATTGGTGTCCTGTGATGTACATATGACATAGATGCTGTTTGAACCTGTCACATGTCAGCGTGTGGAAGAAACTTAGAAGTTTATTTCTAGAATAATTTCCCAGGAGCAAAGAAAAGAGCAAGGCTGCATCTGAGTATTATCATCTACTCAGTTCCACAATACTCCATTTGGACCAATCTACTTTCCAGGGTAATCTGTTTCTGGAGTACCTAATAATATGCTGGCCCAGAACCAAGCAACTGCATCGGGAAGCATATTTTGATGCATATCTACCACCCAATGGAAGTGTAGGATTGCAGGCCAATGCACCCTCACCTGAATTGCAACCCACTTTTCAAGAATGAGTAGGTTAACCTATGATGAACGTTTGTCAGCACTGGGCATGTACTCGCTGGAGTTTAGAAGAATGAGGGGGGATCTCATTTAAACATCCAGAATAGTGAAAGGTTTGGATAGAGTGGATGTGGAGAGGATGTTTCCACTAGTGGGAGAGTCTAGGAATAGAGGTCATAGCTTCAGAATTAAAGGAGGTTATTTTAGGAAGTAGATGAGAGAAATGTCTTTAGTCAGAGGTGGTGAATCTGTGGAATTATTTACCACAGAAGACTGTAGAGGCCAAGTCAGTGGATATTTTTAAGGCAGAGATAGATTGATTCTTGATTAGTACAGGTGTCAGAGGTTATGGAGAGAAGGCAGGAGAATGGAGTTAGGAGGGGGAGATAGATTAGCCATGATTGAATGGTGAAGTAGACTTGATGGGTTGAATGGCCTAATTCTACTCCTATCACTTATGACCTTATGACCTTCACTGAGTGCAAAGCAGCTGTAAAAATGGTTAAGGACACAATGGAACAGAATGCAACTGAATTTAAAAAATAACTATGACTGATGGGGAGAAAACCACAGGAAAACAAACTAGACACAACATAGATCTATCTTATTATGGAGTGCAATATTTAAAAATCAGTACTGACATTGGGCATTTGGTAGTAAACATCACTTTCACTTCTGGAGCCTGTCTTTGATTCCAACCCAGACTAATGGAATTAAAGTCTCCTGAGCTGGACTCTGTAAAATCTTCAAGTAAAATAAGTTTGGACAGTCTCAATAGAGTTCCTGGTTGGCAGGAGTCCACCAGAGAAATCTGTAGTAAATTGGCAAATTTACTCAGAGCACTCGCATGCGAATGGAAGCACCACACACAATGAAAGATCCAATGAGTTTGAGACAGTGAGACAAGATCTTATTCCTTCTCTGATCTATGGTTAAACGTCTGCAGTTGTACTGGGCCATGGTGAGACCACATCTGGAATATTGTGTGCAGTTTTGGTCTCCTAATTTGAGGAAGGACATCCTTGCTATTGAGGCAGTGCAGCGTAGGTTCACGAGGTTAATCCCCGGGATGGCGGGACAGTCATATGAAGAAAGATTGGAAAGAGTGGGCTTGTATTCACTGGAATTTAGAAGGATGAGAGGGGATCTTATAGAAATGTATAAAATTATAAAAGGACTGGACAAGCTAGATGCAGTAAAAATGTTCCATTCTTCTTGCCTAAAGTTGTAAGACAACTTGTTCTGTTTGATCTTCTGTTTGTGCACGCCAGGTTGATTGCATTCGTCAAAACAGGGTGGACCACATGAAGGTTGCAATCTCCTACCCCAAAATGTTCCCAATGTTGGGGGAGTTCAGATCCAGGGGCCACAGTCTAAGAATAAAGGGGAGGCCATTTAAAACTGAGATGAGAAAAAACTTTTTCACCCAGAGAGTTGTGAATTTATGGAATTCTCTGCCACAGAAGGCAGTGGAGGCCAATTCACTGGATGAATTGAAAAGAGAGTTAGATAAAGCTCTAGGGGCTAGCGGAATCAAGGGATATGAGGAGAAGGCAGGCACGGGTTACTGATTGTGGATGATCAACCATGATCACAATGAATGGCGGTACAGGCTCAAAGGGCCAAATGGCCTCCTCCTGCACCTATTTTCTATGTTTCTATATCTTGCTGGTGTTAGATCAAGACCTGGGTCGGAAGAGATTTTTTATTTCCAGAATTGAAATCCTAAACCCTCCTTGCATCCCACTCTCATATATTGAAGAGGGATATGCAAGAACTGTTTTCATTTGTTAACTGTTAATTTGCAAAAAAGGGGATGCCATGGAGCATGACTAGATAATGCCAAAGCTGGTAATTAAACCAAATTGTCAATAGAGAGGAAGATTCAACAGTCTTTTATATTTTGTTTGTGCATTTATATATTTGACATTAGTCCAGGAAACATCATATCAGTATCTGAATATTGGAAAGCATTTTTATAGCTCCATGCTTTAGGAGACAGTAGATAAAAATATATATAATGAAAATCACTGGGAAGGAAGTAGGATGATATTTAGTTATTACAAATAAACACTGCCACACTGAGCCAGGAAGAGATTATTCACACAAAAAGCTGGAGTATCTCAGCGGGTTACCCCAGGGTACCTCAGAGTAACCCTTTCGGGTTTTGACCCAAAGCAGCGCCTATTCCTTTCCTCCGTATATGCTGCCTGTCCCGTTGAGTTACTCCAGCTTTTTGTGTCTATCTTCAGAACAAACCATGAGGCCTTGCTGATGAAGTAGGCTCAGAATGCTTCATCTTAACACCAGCTTCAGTACAATTGTAAACAGTTAAAAGAAAAGGATGAAATGTGTAAGTCTTTACATATAGGTTCCATTTTCAAAAGTCTGAATACAATATAATATAATCAGATTCTGAAGAAAAGGGTTCTGACCTGAAACGTCATCTGTCCATTCTCTCCACAGATGCTGAGATCCTCCAGCCTTTTGATTTGTGCTCAAGATTTCAGCATCTGCAGTTTCTTGTGTCTGCGATATCAAACCGATCCTGCAGTACATTTGATCATCGCATGTTTAATCAGGTGAGGCCTAGAATCTGAATTAAAGCAGATTTATTAATAATATACCACTTTAAAATTGCTGTGTCATATTTGCTGAAAAGGAAATTGTTGTTTCTTTCTCTCGTATGCGCATTTGACATGTTTCTGGTGTCACATTCTATTGTGCCCATAGTAAAAGCAAAGTGCATCAATGCGTCATTTCATATCTCAGTAAAACAGTTGGGAATAATAGTAAGATTAAACGAGAACTTACCAGTTTGAAGTTTGATCTTTATTTTATGAGGAGTTACGTTGGTGATTACGTGAAGAAGACCCGTCAGGGCGCATGCGCGTCAATCTTCAAAGCAGCGGTATGAAATCACAGACAACACCATAATTGAAGTAACATATTAAGATGATCAACATGAGAACTACCATTATGACCTTTTTTCTATGAGAGAGGGTTGGGCGTGGCGGGCACGTAATCACCAACGTAACACCTCAAAAAATAAAGATCAAACTTCAAACTGGTAAGTTCTCGTTTAATCTTACTATTTTACTTCGGAGTCACGTGAGTGACTAGGTGAAGATTTTAAAGCTGTGATTTTTATGCCGCTGATCAAAATCCCAGCTTCTCACTGCATCGATTGACTCTGAGTATCATCAATAATGCTGTAAACATGACATTGCATATCATGCAAAAACAAAACAGTTTTATTTTTGGTCATAAAACAACCAATAAACCCTCTTAATGTAGGGGCAACAAACGAAACAGAATTAAACAGTATTGAAAACAGACTTTAAACAATAGCAACAGCACTCAATATTGAGTGGGCAAACAGCCCTCCATCGGCAATCGGCCGATGGTAGTATTGCTGAAACACAAGTTCATTTTTCCAACCTGTGGCTTTTAATATATGGTAAATGGGAACGTCCATCGCCCTGACCACGGATGTTGCTACTGCGCTAGTGGAATGAGATGTAAACACATAAATGTTAATTCCTGCCTGAACCAACTCTTGCTTTAACCACGTTGAGATAGTCTGAACTGCCACTCTTTTATGTTGGCTTCTTGTAACTGACAAATAATCCTGTTTCTTCTTGTCTTAAAGCCCTTGTGGCTTCAATGTAATGTAAGAAATGTGTCCTTACACATAAAGATGGATCTGTAGGATATGCTGAGAACACAATCTTAAATCCTGTCACACCTGGCCTGCTTTGTTTGAGCAGGTCATAAATATAAAACAGAACATTCTCTGTAGTCACTTCCATTCTATCTAACTGAAGTTTTTGCAAAGTCTGCACTCTCTGTACTGACACCAATGCCATTAGCATAGCCAATTTCATGGTTAATTTTAACAAAGTTATAGACGTGACAGGGACCCAATGACTAAGCATGTTAAGAACAACGCTTACATCGCAGATTACCATATACCTAGGCTTAGGCGGTTTGGAATTAAAGATTCCTTTCATCAACCTAGATATGAGAGGGTGAGAACCTATACTTCGTGTCCGTGTACCTATTACAAGATATGCCGACAACGCACTTCTAGCTGTATTGATAGCACTATAGCTAAGATCATAATAAAGTGTAGATAAACTCTAACACATTTTCAATAACTACAGTATCATATTGAATATTCTTTTCAACACAATATTGTTCCCATTTTTTACATGTCATATACTGCTTTTGAGTACTCTTTCTCCAGGCTGCAGTGAGCATATGCACCGTTGGCCTAGAAAGTCCTCGACCAATGTAAGGCATTCTTAAAAAACCTGCAAATTAACAGATCAATATGATCACATAACGGATGAACTTAACGCGTTACTGGATGCTCCGGCAAATTCCTAGTTTGGAATCAGCCAAAGGAGGTTGGATCGCTATCTGTAACATCAGAGGGAACCTTGGTTGAATCGGGCAATTTGGTATCACCAAAACCCCTGAAGCGGCATCCTGCTTGATTTTCTCAAACACCGACCTATGAGGCAGAATGGTGGGAAAATGTACACAAACATATCATCCCAATTTAGTGAAAAAGCATCAATTGCCACTGCCCCTGGATCTGGTTCCCATGAAACATATTTTGGCCTTCCATATAGAAGTACTAGGTTCTTGAACACATCCTGGTTCAACATCCACTCTGTATTATCACGGAATTTTCGTGAGCTGCCATCTGGTACTACATTAAGTTTCCCTGGCAGATAGATAGCTCCAATCCAAATATCTCTATCCATACTCCAGGTCCAAGTTTATTTGCCAACCTGTCACATGATAACGATTTGATTCCACCCATGTGATTCATATAAGCAACTGCTGTAGTGTTGTCTATTTTGCACTGCACATGCAAACTAGTTTTGTTAGCCTTGAGTCCATAAAATACTCTTGGTTAATTCCCCATGTTTGGAGAAGCAATGTCCATCTGTCTCTACAGCTGGATCTTGTATCAGTAGCACCCTACCCAAGTGCTCTGACATCTGTCTGCAAAATCATGGAAGCTTGGTCAAATAACACTTTGGAACTACTAGTGGACACATGCTGAATCCACCATTGTACATCAGCAACAACCTCTATTGATAGAAGCATAGGTCTATTATAATGACCCTAATGTATCCTCAGTGCTTGTTCCTTTGACCTTTATAATTGTATATAATAAAGTGGCCACTGTTGAACTGCTGGAAATGCTGCCAGCAATTTCCCCAGCAGACTCGTCACCTGGCTAATTGAAGGCTGTGTGTCAGCAATTAACTTGATACAGCTCTTAATTAGCTCTACCCTTTTTTGCCTGGGCAAGGTCACAATCATGTTGATTAAGTCTATTGTGAACCCAACTAGTCAATTTGTGTCACAGGAATTAATTTAGATTTCTCTGGATAGCTTATGAAGCCCAATTTTTAAAATGTGGTTTTTACCAACTGCCACTGATGCTTCAGCTGTTTCCTTTGATTGTCCTACAATCAAGATATTATCTAGTTAAGCCATGAGCACATGCCCTTGAATTCTCATCATGCCTAGAATAGGTTTTAACAACTTTGTAATCACTCTAGGAGTTGAAGACAAACCATTAGGCAGTGCATTGTATTGCCATAATTGCCCCATCCAGCTGAATTTTAAATCTTCTATCCTGCAAATGAACAGACACTGAATCCACATCTTTAAGATCTCCTTCACAAACGTTTTCCATCTTAAAATGTCTATACCCTACAAAAGGGTTAAGCCTATTCAGGTCCAGTATAATTCTGCATCCCCCATCCTTTTTTGGTCTGGGAAAGATATTGGACACAAACTGATGGCTTTGGTAAACTGCCTTAGCAATTACACCTTTATTACATAAGCTTGCAAGTTCCACCTGAACTTCCAATTGTTCAGTGATACTGAAGTCAAACTCCTTTTTTGGAACATGTTGCATGGGTAAATCAGAATTTGCATTAAGCTTTATTCGATACCCTTCAATATCACATTAGACCTTACATGAGAACCAGACCCACTTACCTCCTTCCACCTGGCATTCTTCCCCGGCCTCAAGCTGGATATCTCACCTTCCCTGGCGCTGCTACAGCCGAACGCCAATTGCGCTGCATCGTAGCTGGACTCGTCCTTTGCCCGGACCAGTCTCCTCGCTTATAGGGATACTTCCGCTTTGGTGGATATGTGGCTGCTGGCTGCTTAATCAAGCCCACCGTCTTGGCCTCCTCCTCCAGCTCCTTCACCTGCTTTGCGAAATCCTCGCCAAACAACTGTGCCGGTTGCACTGTGCCAGGCTAGCAGAGTGAAGCATATTTTATGCTGGTCCTACCAGCGTCCGACGACATGGCAAACCATGCTGCACACGGTGTCAGCTCTGGCAGCTGCCTGCCCTCCCTTTGGAAGTCGTCATCGGACTCAGGGTCAGGGCGTATCTGCCCTTCTGCACTCACCTCTTGCAAAGAGGGTGCTTTCAAGCAGGCCTCTACTAGGCACTGCCGGCGGAGCCTTCCCAACGGCCTCCCGCCTGCACAACTCCTCCTGGAGTGTGGCTTTGTGAAGCAGGCCTCTCCTAGGCACTGACGGCGGAGCCTTCCCCACGGCCTCCCGCCTGCACAACTCCTTCTGGAGTGTACACAAAAATGCTGGAGAAACTCAGCGGGTGCAGCAGCATCTATGGAGCGAAGGAAATAGGTAACGTTTCGGGCCGAAACCCTTCTTCAGACTCTGAAACGTTACCTATTTCCTTCGCTCCATAGATGCTGCTGCACCCGCTGAGTTTCTCCAGCATTTTTGTGTACCTTCGATTTTCCAGCATCTGCAGTTCCTTCTTTAACACTCCTCCTGGAGTGTGCCTTGGTGGAGCAGCCCCTGTATGAGCTGCTCCTTTTGGATAACCGCTGGGGCATGGTATCCTGTCCCCGACGGGACTCTCCTGGCCCGACTCTGCGGAGTCAATGGCCCTGACAGACTTGGCTTATGCCTACCGCCCGACTGCCGTTGGCTGTGTACCCGGCTGGGCACTTTGCCAAGTCTGTCGCCGCACCGCTACCGGCTTGCGACTCCCCAGGGGTGACAGGCTGCCTTTCAGAGACTGCGCTCCCGCAGCTCTCTCTCCCCTTGTCCGTAGCAGCCTGCACCCTGATGAGTTTTTCCTTGTTCCTGTATTGTGGGGAAAAAATACAGCAACAATTTTTCTACTTTTTTCTAACTCCTCCAAAGTCTCCCCGACTTTGGTGGAGCTGTAACTACTCACCTGCAGGAGGAGCTCCGTCCTCCTGCTGCTGTTCGCGCCAATGCGTCAGACGTAATGACGCGCATGCGCCCTGACGGGTCTTCTTCACGTAGTCACTCACGTGACTCCGAAGTAAAATCATATATTTTGCATGGTTGATAGCAGCAATCATTGTCCCTGAGGTTATAAGAAGATTGATCTCTATCTCTATGTGGACTACCACAGGAAAGCATATTAGGTCATATGTAGAAGTTGGCACTATTGTCGATTGCTTTTTGTTTGACATTTTGCCAGTTTTGCCAGTTATTTACAATGGCAGTTGTGACCGCAGTTTATTATGGGGAATCACATGAAATGCTATTAAAAAAACAGAAAAATTATGATGAATGCTTCCCCCGAGGTTTTTTTGCCAATCTCTGCCTTAAGGGGCAGACAAAATTTATAATAACTTTCTGTTTATTAAAAATATGCCCATTTATTCATTCTTTTCTCCATAGATTTTGATTTAGATGCATTTGCATTTGCTTTGTCATAGTGGGCCATATAGAAACCATTGCATGATATTTTTAAAACGTGTAAGCTCTCTGTATACAACACAATGGGGCATGTATGCTCGTATGGAACTACAGAACAGATACCTGTATCACGCTGCCCTGGTCTATGTGGGACTCCTAGAATAAGAAATGAGGTAACAAATCCAACAGCTTTTCTGTGCCATGTTCGGGGTAGTGCACCTGAGTAGAGGAAGAGTAAAAAACATTTTTATTCCTCATCACCAAACAATATGCCTAAAATTCATCCTTAGCCAGTACTACTAACAGCACTCAATTAAAACAGCAATAGATTGTACTCTGACTCTGAAAAGGAGGGGCTTGACCCGAAACATCACCCATTCCTTCTCTACAAAGATGCTGCCTGTCCCGCTGAGTTATTCCAGCTTTTTGTGTCTACCTTCTGAAAATCATACATTGAGTTCAATAACATTTAATTTCATTGACAAAGGTAAGTGAAGCGCTGCTGCTATTCCATTGACGGGGATTCATTTCTATAGGAAGACTCACATAAACTTGACTTTGATGCACCAAAGGTAGTCAAGGTCAAGTACTTTTTTTGTCATATGTCCTGAAACAGAACAACAAAATTCTTATTTGCAGCTGCATTACAGGTATGTAAACATAGTACTCAGTATATAATAATAATAATAATAATGGATTGGATTTATATAGCGCCTTTCTAATACCCAAGGCGCTTTACATCGCATTATTCATTCACTCCTCAGTCACACTCGGTGGTGGTAAGCTACTTCTGTAGCCACAGCTGCCCTGGGGCAGACTGACGGAAGCGTGGCTGCTAATTTGCGCCTACGGCCCCTCCGACCACCACCAATCACTCACACACATTCACACACATTCACACACATTCACACGCAGGCAAAGGTGGGTGAAGTGTCTTGCCGAAGGACACAACGACAGTATGCACTCCAAGCGGGATTCGAACCGGCTACCTTCCGGTTGCCAGCCGAACACTTAGCCCATTGCGCCATCTGTCGTCCTATATGAATATATACCATATTCAGCAACAAAATTAAGTTCAATAAATTTTTTTAAACCCAATATAATGCAAAAACATAAACAAAACCCAAAGTCCCTAGTGCAATCAAGGCAGTTGGTCGTTATGAGTTTAGTTGGAGTTTGTAATGTCATTTAACAGAACATTCAACTTCTGGATGTAATATTGGTGAGATCAGAAATCAGAAGTTCTGTTAATTTATGCTAAAACATTGAAGAAGTAGCCATTTGGGGAAAATATCGCAGGGTACCAATATTGCCAATCAAGAGTCAGTAGTTTCATACTCAACCTGTCCATGTATTCCAAACTACCCCATCTAAGCTGGTGCGAGCTGTCTGCATTTGGCCCATATCATTCTGAACCTTACCTGTCTATATATGTTTCAAAGTGTCTATTAAATACTGTTATTGTACCTTGTACTTTGTGGTCATCACTTCCGAAGAGTCCACCAGGGACTATACTGAACCTGCCCCAACTGCTGCCTCTGGCAGCTCATTCCATATACCCACCACCCTCTGAGTGAAAAAGTTGTCCCTCGGGTTCCCACCTTTCCCCTCTCACCCTATGACCTCAGGTTCTTGATTCTCCTATCCTAGGTAAAAGACTATCAATTCCCCTCCTGATTATATAGACTCGATAATATTACCCCTTAGCCTCCTGCGTTCCAAGGAATAAAGTCTGCCCTACCTCTCCATATAAGCTCAGGCCCTTGAGTCGTGGCAGTGTATTTGTAAATCGTCTCTGCAGTCATTCTACCTTAGTGACATCCTTCCGATAGCAGGGTGATAAAACTGAAGAAGTGTCTCGACTCAAAACGTCACCTATTCCTTCTCTCCAGAGATGCTGTCTGTCCCGCTGAGTTACTCCAGCATTTTACATCAACCTTCGATTTAAACCAGCATCTGCAGTTCTTTCCTGCACAATACTCCAAATGCATCCTCATCAACGCCTTGTGCAACTGTAACATAACATCCCAACCTTTATACACAATATCCCGACTAATGAAGAAAAACTTAACTCTCGACCACCCTATCTACATGTGACGCCACTTTCATGGAACTGTGTATCTGTAATCCTATATCCCTCTGCTCTACAACACACCCCAAGGCCCTACTACCCACTGTGACGGTCCTGCCTGGTTTGACTTCCCAATATGCAACACCTCACACTTATCTGCATTCAATTCCATTAGCCATTCTTCAGCCCACTTGCCCACCCTGTCAAGATCCTGCTGCAATGTTTGACAACCATCTTCACTGTCTACGATACCACCTACTTGACCGTACGATATGATACGATACGATAGAACTTTATTTATCCCAGGAGGGAAATTGATCTGCCATCAGTCATAAAACATAACAGTCATCTGTATTATGCAGACAATCAAATGTCACATGTTTTAAATCATAGAAATTTGCTATTGGACCGAAAGACCTGGAATTTGTGTTGGGTCTATTGAGGCTAACTGCACTTACTTGTCAGCAACTTTTGGTATGTGTACATGCGCAGTTAAAAGTGAACATTTAAAAAGTGCTATGTTCCAGTGTTTCACAGCAAACATTAATAAGATGACAAGAAGTTCAGGTATTGATGAACTTTTCTTCTAATAAAGAAATCTGAAAAATGTTGCTTGATTGTACGAGGTATAAATGAGTTTTAAATGATGAACTAAATTGTAATCAATACTTAACCTTTCTGCTCCATAACACAAATAATTTCATATATTTTGGTTGCTATTTAAAGCATTTGAGCTTTTAAAAATATTACTTTTACGTTTCCTCTTAATATTTCACTTTCTTTCAATTTGAGTACAAATCCCAATCTATATTTTGTGCTCTGTAAAATGTATGGTTTGTTAAAAATTGTGCATTTGTTTATTTTTGGTTGGAGGTCAGTTACATTCTTCGGTTTGATCATCTACTGGGTCAGCTTGGTGTCCTCACTGTTATTAAATACAGTGAACCCTCGCAGTAACGGACCCCCCCCCCTTCCCACCACCTCCACCAGTTACCCAATGAGCTGGCATCAAGTAGTGTGCTTCGGGTTGAGGTAGTGGAGAGAGCGAGCAGCACATCGTGCCCGGTGCACATCGTGTGAGGCTCTGCGGCTCCCGTGCCTACAAACTACCGCTTGTTCAACCCCCTGCCCACGCCATGGGCCCCGCCCGCGCCCGGCCTTGGGTTAAACTTCATCCCCCTCACTCGGTATTCGTGGACAATCGACAATAACGGAGACTATCCTCCCCCGTGGTCCATTATTGCAAGGGTTTAATGTACTGAAATGTACTCAAGCATGATGATTGACGTCAAGTAATTATATAAATGTGAAACCCACTACAGAGATCCATAGATACAATACAATACAATAATACTTTATTAGCCAAGTATGTTTTGCAACATACAAGGAATTTCATTTACTAAGTCAGTCATACAAATAAAAAGCAACAGAACACACAAAATACATTTTAACATAAACATCCACCACAGTGACTCCTCCACATTCCTCACTGTGATGGAAGGCGAAAATAAAAAGTTCAATCTCTTCCCTTCTGTGTTCTCCCAAGGTCGGGGGCCTCGAGCCTTCCGTTGATGGAACAATCTTGACTCCCGATCTTGACTGCAAATTAGTGGTAATAACTATTCTTAATTATTCATATCAATCAATTTTATATTAATTTATCCCTAACCAGTCCGCTGCTATCTCTCCACATCACCGTCTATATATCTCGTTTCCCTTATCCCTAACCAGTCTGAAGAAGGGTCTCAACCCGAAACATCACCCATTCCTTCTCTCCAGAGATGCTGCCTGTCCTGCTGAGTTAATCCAGCTTTTTGTGTCTATCTTCAGTTCAAACAAGAATTGGCAGTTCCTTCTTACACATTTCTTCTGCTCCACTGCAAAATATTCTCAAGGTATGTCTACTTTGAAGAAGTTCTCCTCCTCTCTCCGACGAGAGTTCTGCAACATCCTCTCTCGCTGCTATCTCTCCACATCACCATCTATATCCCTCAATTCCCTTTACCCTAACATCACCCATTCCTTGTCTCCAGTGATGCTGCCTGACCCGCTGAGTAACTCCAGCTTTTTGTGTCTATCTTTGATTCATATTAAGAACGGCTTCCCCTCCCAAACTCACTTTGCAAATACTCTTCTGGCTTTCTTTCCATTAATAAACGACTTTCAAAGTCAAATTGTAGAAACAAGGGTCTAAAGAAGGGCCCCAACCCAAAAAACGTCACCTATCCATGTTCTCCAGAGATGCCGCCTGACCCACTGAGTTACTCCAGCACTTTGTCTCCTTTTACTGTAAACTTCATCCTACTTGTTCCCCCTCCCATCCCTTTCCACGTATCTTGTTTCGTCCATATTCAACAAAGCCCATCGATATCAAAATGGAGGTTTGTATATAATGCTTTCCAGATTGTCTACTATTCTTCCCATATTGAAACTTTGTTAGAACCAAATATTTATAGTGAAACTTTTCAAGAGTCTTAGTCCAGATACTAACATATTGTCTGGCTCCTAATAATTGTGAAATGTTCATTACGAGGAAAGTGCTGAAATATTTCAAGGTAAAGACATTATGTTGCAATCTAATGTTGCCCTTATAGAAGCACAATTCACAAAATAGAAAGCCTTCCCTTGCAATGTTACTCTGAAATGCTGACATCATAATCAAAAATGGAACTATTCAATAACAACTGCATCTACAGCACCATGCCTTTAATTTAGTCACAAGCCATTAAATCCAAGAAAAAGGCCACATCTACAGTCAAATAAAAAAGGGCAATTATGTTAACATCTCATGATAATACATAAACTTCAACACAGCTCAGAAAATATATCAATCAAGTCAACAGGTGGCTTACATTAATGTCTCTGGTGAAACCTCGTCTAATAAAAATATTGAGCCTGCATTACATCAAGAATATGTTATATACATTGACACTGAATGCAATCCCAGTCTGCTTTTATTCTTACAATATATACAGATTTCCAGCTACCTCCCCCCTTTTAATCTCACAGACAGGTTTATGATTTATACGCTAAGGTTATTGACAATACGCAGAAGACTGCACAGAATCTGAGAGGCAGAATTTTCTAACGAGAAAGTTTTTGCTTACTTTGCGGGAATTTTAACCTGACCCGCGTGACAGAAAACTGATGGGTCTGGATGAGTCTCTCATGGAAATTGATGAAATGTAAATTCTCTGTTGACCCAGTCCTGGCAATTTTCCACTGGACAAATTAGGTTAAAATTCACCACAAAGTTCTATGATATTCAGTCCATTTTTCAAAATATATTAAATTGATATAATATATTTCCAAATATCTCCAAATATATTTATATGCATGTAATCCAAAGGGACACACAACAAAGGGCAAATAAATTAGGTTTCCATTGTATTAACCGATCGTTCTTTGTGGCTAGGGTTGGGACAATTAGCTGTGGGAATTATATGGGGCTTCTGCATTTTGTGTGTAATTTGAACATTTCACAAGTTCTATCAAATCCATGGAAAATTTTGAAAATATAATTTTCCTTAAATAATGTTCTATTGTCCTCCCCAGAGACAACCTGGTTTATGGTTCCAACTGAGCAGAGACGTTTACACAATCCTAGAAGTTGGGACAAGCATGTCCTGAGTCCTGGACAACTTGCCAGATTCAGCAGGAGTGGACAGTGCAGTCTGTCTCATAAGGTGTGATGAAAAGTACACATAATACTCTAGATGCAACCTAATTAGTCCTTCATGTAGTTTGAGAACATCTTCCCTGCTCATATCATCCATGTTATGCCTCACGGAACTACCCATTGAAATCGTCCTGGCTTCAAACATTTGACCAATTTTTCTATCATGCTTCCTATGTTTAAGACTAAAGTTATTAATATATATCATTGAAAACAAACGCAGCATAATGAGCAAACTGGAATTAGCCCTTCAAAAAAACTATAGTTAAATGAAGCAGTTGTATTTATGTTCATAAATTCATAAATTTTACTTCGGAGTCACGTGAGTGACTACGTGAAGAGCCCGTCCAGCACGAATGCGCGACATTAGCGTTCACGCAGTGCAACAGCGACGAACGGGAGTACAGGCGCTCCCGCTACAAGTTTAAACGGACCATCAGGTAAGTACTTACTCTGAGGTCGTATTCAAGAACCTTTGCTCTGCTTTGTCAATTCCAGGCAAGAAGCTGGGGAAACTGAGCAAAGCACGGCAAGGGAAAAAGACTGCCCCCGTTCGACTCCAACAGAACGGGAGTGTCCCATCAGTGGGGGGCGAGAGGCGGCACCTGGACCGCACATGCTGTGGCACACCCTCATTGAGACCGAGCCGAGCCCAGTACCGCTAGCGCAGCCTGCCCAACAGCAGCGGACTGGAGGCAAATCAAGGCAACAAACTGACCAGCCGGTTATTTCTGACTCCAATGAGGAGGACTCTCCACCTTAGAGCGGCAGAGCTAGCCGCCTGAGTCGCATGGAAAGGCTCATGGAGCAAATGCTCCAGCGAGACTTGCTTCAGGAGCTGGAGCAGTCTCGCCAAGGGAACGCAGGCACTCCCACATCAGTGCTCTACAATGCACTGGCCATCGCTTCCCCCTCAGCCGAGGGCAGCATTGGCGACCAGGGCTGGGCTGGTCAGGAACAGGGGTCATTGGCTGAAGATGTCGGGAGTACGCTTGGGGTACAGGATCAGGAAGAGCTGCTGGGTGTGGTGAATCGCTACGTGGTTACACCACGAGCAGGGCGGCTGTTGCAGCCAAAACTGGCGGCCAGCATTAACCACCTGTCCCTCAAACCCCTATAAGAAGAGAAATCTGGGGGTATGTTGGACAGAGTATCCGGAAACAGGAGCTAAAATTACACGTATCCTCAAGCTCCTGACGACAAGGATAACATCCTATGCTCGTTCCGTGGATGCGGTGGATATGACCACCAACCAGCAAGACACTCTGGCTCTGCTGTGCAACACTCAATATGAGATAAACAACCTCCGCAAGGAGAGAATAAGACCTGCCCTCAATCCCAAATATGCAGGACTGTGTACAACACCGGGCTCAGAGCCGCAGATCCTGTTATTTGGAAAGGACTTGACAAGTGAAAGACCTGAAGGAAGAGTCCAAAGCATTTGGCCTCATGAGGGCAGGCCCCGGAACGAGCAGACCCACACAACCCAGACGGCAGTACCCCACCGCATCCACCAGTCGACGACAAACATTCAGCACTGGTGAAAGCTCGGGGTCCCCATTCCATCCCCAAAAGCCCCATGGAAAATGCGCCACCCCCAACCAACAGGACATCCAGCAGTACAACGGCGGATGAAGAAACAGAAGCAATGAACACTCCCATAACTATGGAGGTAGGTGGGTCTGGTTCCAACCAGCATATAAAAAGTGGGGGGACTGTACTAACAGGGAGGAGATTATACCTGTTCATTGAAGCATGGAGGTCTCTCACGAATGATAGTTATATACTTAACAGTATTTGGGGATACCAAATAGAGTTCATTCAGGAAAACATGCCACCAGTTCAGCACGTACCCCTAAGGGGTCTTTACCATCTCAGTCAAAGAGAAACTAGAGGCTCAAGCAGAACTGGTGAGGTTACTTACAAAGGGTGTCATTGAGAAATCCAAACATGAACCTTTGGAATTTGTCTCAAATATATTTACCAAAAGCAAAAAAGATGGTGGATGTCGCATCATCATTGACTTAACCTCGCTAAATACCTTTGTTAAGTATGTACATTTCAAAATGGAAACATTTGTAACTGCCAAACAACTGATTTCCAAAGGATACTTTATGGCAAGCATTGATTTAAAAGATGCCTACTATTCAGTACCCATTCATCGCAGATACCTGAAATTTACCTGGATGGGGCAACTGTGGCAGTATAAAGCGTTGCCTAATGGGTTAACATCAGCTCCTAGACTATTTACCAAGATATTAAAACCAGCCTTGGCAACATTAAGAAAACAAAGACATATTGTCATGGCATAACTTGATGATATCCTAATAGTAGGCAAAACCATGGAGTTGGCTAAATCAGCTGTATTAGCTACCAAACAATTGTTTGAAACCCTGGGATTTGTCATACATCCAGATAAATCTAAGTTGACGCCATCCACAACTATGGACTATCTGGGATTCACAATTAACTCAGTCCACATGTCTGTAACGTTGCCAAAAGGTAAAGCAGCAGAAATGGCACAGACGTGCAACAATTTAATGGTTAACAATCAACCAACTATCCGACAAGTGGCAAGAGTAATTGGCAAAATGGTAGCATCATTTCCAGCTACACAATTTGGACCCCTGCACTATCAGAACCTACAAAGGGCAAAAGTACAGGCGTTGAAACGACATGCAGGTCACTTTGACCGAACCATGAAATTACCCATTGAAGCAATATCAGAGTTACAATGGTGGATAGAACACATTTGGCATAGTTCCAGCCCTATCATCATCAATAACCCAACATTAATTATACAATCAGATGCCAGTGCTCAAGGCTGGGGAGCAACTAATACCATATCCAGCACAGGTGGTAGATGGACTAACCTAGAATCATCTTTACTACAAACACTGGGCATAAATTACTTGGAAATGTTGGGTGCGTTTTATGGTTTAAAAGCATATTCTACGGATATGCACCATTTGCATGTTCATTTACAAATTGATAATACCACGGTGGTGGCCTATATTAACCATATGGGCGGAATAAAATCGATATCATGTGACAATTTGGTCAACAAAATCTGGCAATGGTGTGTCGATAGACATATTTGGCTATCAGCAACTTATCTACCAGGTAAGCTAAATACAGTGGCAGACACCAGGTCACGCAAATTCAATGATAACACCGAATGGATGTTAAATCCTAGAGCTTTTGCTAAAATTACAAAGCAATATGGCACACCAGATATCGATCTCTTTGCATCCAGACTAAATCACCAGGTACCAATGTATGTCGCTTGGGAACCAGACCCTGGGGCAGTAGCGATAGATGCATTCGCGCTGAACTGGGGGAAACTATTTCTTTTATGCTTTTCCCCCCTTCTGCCTCATCAGTAGGGTACTACACAAAACAGATGGACTCTGCTTCAGGTATTTTGATAGTACCAGACTGGCCTACACAGCCATGGTTCCCAGTGGTCCTCGGTCATTGAAACTCCTATGACCTTCCCCAGTAGCCCAGACCTATTGACTCACCCGGTATCAGGCATAAGTCATCCATGCCATGACCAAATTAACCTACTGGGTTGCAGGTTATGAAAAGACCACTGCTGGGCCTGGGGTTGTCTGACAGGACCATCAACACGATGACAGCGTCCCACCGTATGTCCACCAGGAAACAATACCTATCGAGCATCAGGAAGTGGGAAAGATACTGCTCGACTACTGGGACAACGTACTCATCTGCAACCATAACCAATGTACTGGAGTTCCTGGCTGGCCTTCACCATAATGAAGGATTGAGCTACAGCGCCATCAATACTGCCAGAAGTGCTCTGTCAGCCTATTTAAAACAAGTACCAGGCCAACAGTCTATAGGGTCTCACCCGCTGGTGATTATACTCATGAGGGGTATATTCAACTCTAACACCCCTAGACCTAGATACACCAGAATCTGGGATGTCAGTGTGGTCCTGACATACCTAAGGGGATGGTCACCAGCCAGGTCTCTCACTCTGGAACAGCTAACCCTGAAAACGGTCATGCTGATGGCACTAGTCTCAGCACAAAGAGTCCAGTCCCTCTACTTACTGCGACTGGACAACATGGTTATAACACCAGACCGGGTATCATTCACCATTCAGGAGCTGGTAAAGCAGAGCAGGCCAGGAACTTCAGGCCTAGTTATGGATTTCCGGGCATACCCACCTGACCCGCGGTTGTGTGTCATGACTCACCTACTGACACATCAACACAACAAGAGATTCCCGAGGGAGATAAAAAGCCTTATGGGTCAGCCACAAGCAACCACATGGTCGGGTGTCGAGCCAAACCATCTCAAGGTGGCTAAAGCAGGTACTGGGAGCTGCTGGAGTAGATACTGACGTATATACGTCTCACTCCACGAGGGCAGCATCCACATCGGCGGCTAAAAGGATGGACGTACCATTGAACCACATCCTGGCTACAGCGGGGTGGTCCATGGAGAAAACGTTCCAAATGTTCTACAACAAGCTAGCAGAACCTGTGTTATTTGCAGAAAGAATTTTAGAATCTACAAATATATAATTTGAGCCGGGGGAGCATTTTTCTTTTGTTATTGTTTAATAAATACCATTATTGTTTACAAACAGATTCATGGTTGATTACGATAACATACTTCCTCCCTTGAAACACTTCGGCAGCGAGTGAAGTATGAACTGTTTCATGGTTTGAAATCACAGAGCTCTAAAATCTTCACGTAGTCACTCACGTGACTCCGAAGTAAAATAGTAAGATTAAGCGAGAACATACCAGTTTGAAGTTTGATCTGTATTTTATGAGGAGTTACGATGAGGGATTACGTGCCCTCCGCTCCCACCCTCAAATATAGAGATCAACTGGTATCTTAGTTCTCCTTTTCTTTACTATGTTTATTTCAATTGTTGTGTTTCCTGTGATTCCACACCGCTGCTTTGAAGAATGTCGCGCATGCGTGCTGGACGGGCTCTTCACGTAATCCCTCATCGTAACTCCTCATAAAATACAGATCAAACTTCAAACTGGTAAGTTCTCGTTTAACCTTACTATTATAGGAGCAGAATTAGGCCATCATATCAAGTCTACTCCGCTATTCAATTGTGGCTGATCTATCTTTCCCTCTCAACCCCATTCTCCTGCCTTCTCGCCATAACCCCTGACATCAGTACTCATCAAGAAACAATCCTTTGCTACATACCACTGGACCAATTTTGGATCCATCTTGTTACTTTCCTTTCAATCCCATGGGCTTTTACTTCACTGACGCATCATTCATGTGGGACAATGTGAAAAGCCTTGCTAAGATGTAGGAACATCGAATTCATCAACTTCATTGACAAAATTTGCCACCTTGGCAGTGCTATCCTGACATTTCTTGATTAATCTGTACCTTTCTAAATGATGATTAATGCTGTTTCTCTGAATCTTTTCTACCAGTGCGGACTGAACTGTAATTATCCGTAACTAATCCATGAAATGCTTGAACACTAATAATAAAGAAACTCTTGTCATAATAGATTATTCCTAAATAAAGCATGCATCATACCACAAAATATTTTGTTTAACTCAAACCTAAATCATATCACTACATACAGTGCTTACATGAAACAAATCAAAATATTACATCAAATCATGTGTGCAAAGCCTTACTTTTATCCCAGATGTTTTGCTTAAATACAAATATGCCATATTTAAATTTCACCTAAATAATATCAAGATACACCTAGCTTAAACAAAACCTATTGCACGTGGGAGCCAGTGGAGGCAAATGTCATAGATTCATGCACTAATCCACCCTGCAGGATACCAGCCCTGTTACCCATTGTTGCCGTTAGATTTCTCCTAATTGAATCATATCTTGTAACCTCGACCACATTTGCAACTGTTGACCATTCTCCGCATAGAATAATGTTTCCCTTTTTGGTTCAGTATTGTGCTAATATTTCTCCAACCATTTCATTACATTTGTAGACCATTTAAAGTAACCTTGGCTAAAATCCAAATGCATATTTTCATGCTTATTGCACTTCTTAGTTCACTAACTATCAGATGACATTTGGTGCTCTATAATAGCCACGTCCCCTAAAGAATAAGAGGAAATGGTGAACCTGAAAATATACTTGAAATGACTTTACTTCATGAAATAACATGATTTAGGACCTGCTTTAGGTCTGATTAGTATGATCATGTCAAAAAGAATTTTCCAAACTCCTAAATTACTTGAATGAAATGTTGTACAATTTAAATTCATTATAAGAGAGCCAAAGAAATTCATGCTCAGGGTACTTTTCATAAATGTCTATATGTCTGTGGTTTTTGTGGAAGAGACCATACAGCCATGGAATATGGTCCTAAGCCACAGTTTGGAAGGAAATTAAATTTTGAAGAAAAACATTGGGAAGGAGATATGGGAGGAGGAAAGCATGAATCAAAAGTGAATACTTTTATTAAACTTTTGGAATCATGTGACCAGTGAAAGGCACCGTTATTTTATAGAAATATTTTCCTGCCAACCGACTGTTAAAGTGTTGATATAGCATATAATATGTAATCCCAAATTCCATTGCAATCAATTATTTCTGAAGGACCCCGGATCAGATAACATCCCATTCCCTATAGTTTACGATTTAATTTTTCAACAGACATTTGTTTTCAGAAAATCTGAAGCAAACAATTGATTAGCTTTCCTTACTCCACTGCTGCTAATTATGACAACGATCTTTGTTTTTTTGTAATTTCCCTGAGGAAAAGCGACACAAATAAAATGTGGTGTAAATATTCCTTCATGGTAATGACTTTCTGTGCAATGACCATTGATATAATCACTTGGCTGCTATGTAGAAAGATTGAAAATAAAGATGACTGAAGAAGCCCTTGACTAGTGGTGTGCATCAGGGCTCGGTGCTGGGCCCATAATAGTTTGCCATCTATATTAACAATTTGGATTAAAAAGTACAAGATATGGTTAGTAATCTTGCAGATGACACTATAATAGATGGCATCATAAATTTGAAGCACCATCTTATTCAACTGGCTAAATGGGCCGAGGAATGGCAGATGGCAGATAGCCTTCATGACACTATGTACAGAATTGGATGTTATGCTGCAGTTGCATAAAATATTGTTGAGGCCGGACTTGGAGTATTGTGTTTAGTTTTGCTCTCCTTGCCATAGGAATAATGCTATTAGTAAGGGTGTCAGGGGTTATGGGGAGAAGGCAGGGCAATGGGATTAGGAGGGAGAGATAGATCAGCCATGATTGAATGGCATAGTAGACTTGATGGGCCGAATGGCCTTATTCTGCTCCTATCACTTATGACCTTATGACCTTAAACTGGAAAGATTGCAGAAAATAATTATGATGAATTTGGCAGGACCCAATGGCCTGAGTTATATGCAGAGTTGAGACAGGCTAGGACTTTGTTCCTCACTGCGTAGGAGACAGAGAGTTATTTCTTTAATAATTAAGTGTAATTCTGGATTACAGCATGAGTTAAGTGGGAATCTCAAACTTCTGTATTCAGGATTCCACATATAGAAATGGCAGCAATTGAATAATTTAATTTAGTTTGTGTAGGAAGCAACTGCAGATGCTGGTTTACACTGAAGATAGACACAAAAAGCTGGAGTAACTCAGAGGGACAGGCAGCATTTCTGGAGAGAAGGAATGGGTGACTGAAGAAGGGTCTCGACCCGAAACGTCACCCATTCCTTCCCAGACTGAAGAAGGGTCTTGACCCGAAACGTCGCCCATTCTTCTCTCCAGACATGCTGCTTGTTCCGTTGAGTTACTATACTCCAGATCTTTGTGTCTATTTTCAATTTAATTTAGTAGTTTGGGTCATGTGAGATGATTTTGTTGAATTAACTAATTTTTGAAATAAGGGGAACATTTCGGTGAAGCTCTGGAAGTTACAAAGAATAAATATTTTCTTATTGTGATCCATACACCCTCTGCCAGCCACCCCACTCCAGACTCTTAAGAAGTACCACAGTGGATGGAGTTTGTATTTAAAACTGTGACCATAAATATTCTGGAACCACAAGAATCAAAACACGAGGTCCACCTTCAAGAATGTAAGATTCTTATGTACATCAAATGACAATGTGATTTAAAGGATTTGCCTTTAAGTGGCTTGTATTTAATACATACAGGGTTGTTTATTAGTCCAAAATAAGTCTTAATATAGAGAAATTTACCTGAAGTCTTAGAGAATGAATTGAATTTCTTTCTTCAGAGTGCATTCTGTCTGTTTGTTGCATATAGAGGTATAATGTTTTAATTGAAGACACAAAACGAAACTTTGAAAACATTAATCACGATAAAATATTTAGTTTTGGATGTTTAAATGAAAAAAAGACTTTGATACAATTTATTTTGATATCTCTTAGATTTGGGGGGGGGGGGTTATCGTAATCCATTAGGAAATATAATAACAATTTGCATCTTAGTTTAGTTTAGTTTAGTTTAGACACACAGCATGGAAATAGACCCTTCAGCCACCGCATCCGCTCCAACCAGCGATCCCCACACATGAGGGACAATTTACAGATTTAACCAAAGCCAATTAACCTACAAACCTGTATGTCTTTGGAATGTAGGAGAAAATCGGAGCACCCGAGGAAAACCCAAACGATCACGGGGACAACATACAAACTCCGTACAGACAGCACCCCTAGTCAGGATCAAGCCCGGTTCGTTGGCACTGTATCGGGTTACCACTGTGCCACCATGCCGCCCAGAGACTATGGGAATATTTGATCAACGTTTTAAAGGTTTTCTGGAAATACAGTGCAGAGAATAGCATTTATTTCAGGGCTCAATCATATCTTCCCCTATAACAAAGAACTTCCTTCACCATATGCAAAGTTTTCTGAAATTAGACTTGAGTTGGATTAAATTGCCTGGGTATAATTGCCTGGGTATAATTATGAAATATCAGTTTGTTTTTGAAGTTAAAGTCAGGAAAATGTGCAGCAGTAGATTTGCTGCTTTTTACTGTGCTAGAGGGTTCGATCCTGACTATGGGTGCTGTCTGTACTTCTTTTTTACATTCTCCCTGTGACCACGTGGGTTTTCTTCTGGTTTTCTCCCACACTACAAAGATATGCAGGTTTGTAAGCAAATTTGGCTTTAGTAAAAGTGTAAATTGTCCCTAGTGTGTGTAGATAGTGTTATTGTGCGGGGATTGTTGCCTAACGCGGACTTGGTGGGCCTTAAGGGCTGGTTCCCACGCTGTATCTCTAAACTAAACTAAATTAAAATTAACTAGCCAGGCAAGCTGGAACAAACTTATGCAGTCATGAGGTTGGCAGAAGCAAGGAAAATGAGCAATGACCACAAAACTGGTGATCTGCTGGAAAAATGGATGTGAATGATCAGCGTGACAGAAATAATAGTAAACACTGGCCAAACTACTATGAAATGTTGACCTGGGTGGAACTAAAATGCCACACAGTGTTTATTTGTGTGGCATTTTTGATCGCTAGAGCCACATAAATTATGTGACTGATAAAGACCACATATGAACATTGATTCATATTGAGGAATAATATTAACCACGTTGAAGAAAGTTTAAGGACTGAAATGGTAGTCAAAATGAGTAGTGCATACTGAAGATAATGTCACCTCTATCCCCAATGCTCAAGAAGGTAAGAGCTGTAAGTTGCTTGTGTAGGAAGGAACTGCAGATGCTGGTTTACACCAGAGATCGACACAAAAAGCTGGACTCCAGCTGTGTTGCTTGCCAACTATTGCTAGTTGATAACCATGTAAGAAGAATTTTCTTCCTTATAAATTCTCTCCAACTATTTTGCCTTGTCCATGATTCGGTTTTACTTTACCTCATTTGCCTTGGCTTTTTAAAATCTGGATTTGAATCTCACCCAGCAGACTGCGATATCTAAAAGTTAAAGAATATCTTGACAAGAATGTGCCTGACCGGATGGATGGGCCAGCTGGTGTTTGCCCTGTTAGGTTTCCAGAAATTTGTTTGCCCTTAAAATATTTAAAATTCAAATCTGCTGACGCTGGAAATTTAGAAATTATTGGTGCTGACGATAGCCTTTTGGTTTAGTTTAGTTTAGAAATGGGTCCACGCCGACCAGCGATCCTCACACACAAACACTACCCTACACACACTAGGGACAATTTACAATTATACAGAGCCAATTAACCTACAAACCTGTACGTCTTTGGAGAGGGGAAAGAAACCGAAGATCTCGGAGAAAACCCATGCGGTCACAGGGAGAACGTACAGACAAGCACCCGTAGTGGAGATCGAACCCGATCTAACCCGCGTCTCCGATGCTGTAAGCGCTGTAAGGCAGCAACTCTACCGCTGCGCAACAATGCTGTGTTGTGGTCTTGGTCCACAATATTTCTGAACATTGCTGATGATCTGCTCAATATTTCCAGTGGTTCCTGTTTCTTTTAAATCAAATCAAATTCACCTAGCCTCATGTGAACAGGCTGGGTGTCATCTCTTGCCCCAACTTTGTTCAACACAAGTGGGTGAGTTGGACTTAGGCTACAGTTTAAGATTCTAATGTTTGTCCTGAACCCTAACAACCAGCGATCTCCCGGTTGCCAAACATTTTAACTCCACTTACCATTCCCACAATGACCTTTCTGTCCTGGGCCTCCTCCACTGCCAGAGTGAGGCCACACACACATTGGAGGAACAGTACCTCATATTGTGCTTGGGCATCTTACAACCCAGTGGTATGATCATTGAATTCTCTAATCCCTCTCTCTCCATCCCTCCCCCGCCCTAGTCGTCCTGCCAGTTTCACTGCTTGTATTCCTTCATTATCAACTTCTCCGCAGCCAACAATGGACCATTGTGGGCTCCTTGGCAATCGGTACCGGCTATGATTGTTCTGTACCTTTTCATACCTCTAGCTTTCCTCTCCTCTGACTCTCACTCTGAAGAAGGGTCTCAACATGAAACGTCACCAATTCATTTTCTCCAGAGATGCTGCCTGACCTGCTGAGTTACTCCAGCATTTTCTGTCCACACCTGTTTTTAGCTGCTAACATTGATTCTATATTGCTGAGGCACTAGTAGGGTACAGTTTTGTAAACGTATTAATGGATCAGATGTAGAGCAGAATAACCAGAGTGATCCAGTGAGCTATGTCAATGAGTTTTCAGGATATACCACACGATTCAGGTGCTATTTTCTATTTAAAATGCTGTTAATAGGAGCTACAATTAATCAAATTAAATGTGGAAAGAAGTAAAATTAATTTACAACAAGATTAAGATTAAGGGACATTGTTTAAATTGGTGAATAGTCAATTTAAAAGGGTGTCAAGAAATTTATTTTGTTGAGAAAATGGTATTCAGTGTTTCACAATATTCCCCAGACAAGGAAACATTACAAATGCTCAAACTGCAGCTGGAGGACATTGTGGGAGTATTGAAGTACAGTTAGGATGAAGTTAATGGGTCATTTGGCATTGCTTTGTCTTTAACTCATCTAATATTCTTGCGATCATTTGAGGAGTCTTCTGTGCCATGTGGCACTGTTCTGCATCCATTTCTGAATGACTTACAAAACCATCAAACAGATTAACAAAATCCCTCTACACAATTAATGCGCTCCTTCTGCTAACATTAATTCTTACTTAAATGTAGAAAATGTATCACAACCAAAGTTTCTGAACTTGCAATCCGACATTTATACATTTGTTTACTTTGTCTTGGGCCTTTCCCCAATCATGAATTCCTTCTTTACTGCCTCCCACATTTCAGCCAGCATCCTATTATAAATCTTCATTCTCCCTGGTGTTGCCTTGTAATTCTTTCCAGGTGAGCTGCGCCATAAATACAGTCGTCTATTGTCGGAATCTTGGCGCATCAGATGTTCCCGGGACAGAGCAGTGAGTTCTGCCAGTTCGATGACAAGGAAAAATCAGATGTGTTGAAACTTTTCCAAAATGTGTTCCCACACCCCCATATCACATGACAATTGTACCCTCGGCATCTTGCGTCTAGCTTCAGACATGTCCAAAATCACTTGTGCTTTATAAGCTATTTTTGTTATGTCAAATGCAACCAGACAGAAAGGTTGGAGAGTCCACTTTGCTCAACAAATCTACAACAAATTATGTGCAGCCCAGCTTATCATGAAGGCCTCTCCACCTTTCAATCACCTGAGGAAAAAATAATGAAAAAAAGTTACAAATATCAAGGAAAGCTCTGGAGAATTTTGTTCATATATCATTCAAGCTGCCTCCATTATCCTGGGCAGCCCGAGAATGACTGAGACCAGAGGAGTATCTCTGTCCATATCTACATGTGCAACCATTAATCACTTGTCCCAATAGATATTTCTGAAGAAGGGTACCGTCCCAAAACATCACCTATTCATTTTCTCCAGAGATGCTGCCTGACCCACTGAGTTACTCCAGCATTTTGTGAGTATCTTAGATATTTATTCCGTTTTTATGAGAATGGATTATCTCAGTGCCATGGACCTTATTGAGAAGAATCCTGGTGATAATTTCTGCAATGTTTTCTTCAGTGCTATTGCCAGCAGTGGTACAGCAAAGAGATGTTTGAGCCAGTCCCCTTTCAGTGTAGCCGGAACCGTGCTTTTAACTAAGGGTCAGCCATCAGACGCTAAAATAGACGCTAAAAACAGGGATAAGGCGCAGGTAAGGCCGCATTTGGAATATTGTGAGCAATTTTGGGCATCATATCTGAGGAAGGATGAGCTGGCTCTGGAGTGGGTCAAGAGGAGGTTAACAAGAATGGTCCCAGGAATGAGTAGGTTAATCTATAATGAGCATTTATCAGCACTGGGCCTGTACTCGCTGTAGAAGAATGAGGGGGGACCACATTGAAGCATACAGAATAGTGAAAGGCTTGGATAGAGTGGATGTGGATAGGATGTTTCCACTAGTGGGAACGTCTAGGACTAGAGGTCATAGCCTCAGAATTAAAGGACGTTCTTTTAGGAAGGAGATGAGAAAAAAATTATTTAGCCAGAGGGTGGTGAATCTGTGGAATTCTTTGCCACAGAGGGCTGTGGAGGCCAAGTTAGTGGATATATTTAAGGCAGAGATAGATAGATGTTTGATTAGTACAGGTGTCAGAGGTTATGGGGAGAAGGCAGGAGAATGGGGTTAGGTGGGAAAGATAGCTGTCATAATTGAATGGTGGAGTAGATGTGATGGGCCGAATGGCCTAATTCTACTATCACATGACCTTATGACCTAAAGGGGCCATTATCCTCTAACTGAAGAAATGCCATTGGTCCTTCGGAGAAAGGAAAGTAGAGTTGCCTACAAGCTAAAGAAGGGTCTCGACCCGAAATGTCACCCATTCCTTCTCTCCAGCATTTTGTGTCTACCTATGGTTGCCTACAAGCTGTTGCCATATCATCATGAGCAATAACATTATTTCCTAACCACAACATTGATTTTTCATCCATGGCTCAATTTCCTACTTTCAAAGAGATTTGAACTTTTGGAGCCATCATGTGGCCAAATTTTCAATCCCCTATTTCAGCTGTATTTCCTGAATAAGCCTTTGTCAGAATGTTGGTCAAGTTCTGCTTCCTGTTGGCTATTTCCAAGGCATTCACTCCCCTCCCTGGTTTTGAACTGAGTTAGATTTTTTTTTTAAGACAACCGCACAGATTTTAGAACCAGCTTTCAACAGGATCCAGGGGTTAGATTGCTAAAGTTAATTTAAATATTAATTAAAAAAGCCTCACCTGAAAGTAAATGTCCAGATTTCCACTACTACCAAATAGAAAAATTGCATTCCTCAGTGTAGATTGGTTATTTCCTACTAACCAATTGTAGTGCTTGTTAGTAGTTGCTCTGCCGAATATGCGATTCATATTACCAAGAGCTTGCCTACGTAAGTCAGTCTGAGTAGCTGTTAGTTACTGTAATATCCTGCAGACCGATGCTGTAAGTGGACGTTAATAAACATGTGTTGTATCTTGATATGTGTCCGACTCGACTCATTACATGGTGTCAGAAGTGGGATTCGAACCCACGCCTCCACCCCTCCATACTGGGTTCCCCAGCCCAACGACTGATGTCTCTCCAAACCCGTGCTTCCCTGCCTGTACCACAGCAGCTTTTGCAGCCACAAGTTCGTTCTCCGTCTGCGGTCCAGCAACAACTACAATTCAAGTGCGATACACAAAAACGTTTTTTCGACAAATCCAGTAAGCCACTTAAACCTCTCACCAGTGGACAGGTGGTTCGCCTCCAGACCAACAAGGGCTACTGCCATCTGGGTCACATCCACAGCCCTGCCAAAGAACCGCGCTCCTACCTGGTTAACGTGGACGGAGCCATGTACAGACGCAACCATCAACATTTCCTACCAGTGAAAGAACCGCGTCCTGCGACTCCACATCCAGAGGTTTCGCGTTTTGTATACCCACCCACTGCCGGACCGGCTGCTCCACTATCAGAGACTGTATCCCCCGTGGCCTCCCCGCGACGTTCGGCGCCTAGCTCGCCTATTTCACCACCTCCCCTCCCCGGTCACATCCCCGGTAACTTCTCTGGTAAAAGGAGAAGATGCGGACTCGTATGGGCAGGTCAGCAGGCCACCCATTAGATACGGTGATTTTGAGTAACTATCTATACTTCCCCATATGCGTTATTAACGTTCCGGCTCCAATATTGTTTAGCCATCATGTTCCCACGTATCTATCCTTTATTTTGTTTCTACAAGGAAAGATGTAGATTGGTTATTTCCTACTAACCTTGTGCTTGTTAGTAGTTGCTCTGCCTAATATGCGATTCATATTACCAAGAGCTTGCTTACGTAAGTCAGTCTGAGTAGCTGTTAGTTACTGTAATGTCCTGCAGGACCATGCTGTAAGTGGACTTTAAGAAACATGTGTTGTATCTTGATGTGTGTCCGACTCGACTCATTACACTCAGGATTCTATGTTAGAAGATTAATGTACAAAATTAATCCATGTGTGATGCGAACAAAGATAGACACAAAGCGTTGCAGTATCTCAATGGGTCAGGCAGCATCTCTGGAGGAAATGGATAGGTGATGTTTCATTCTGAAACAAGGGTCCCAAACCAAAACGTCACCTATCCATTTTCTCCAAGGATGCTGCCTGACCCGCTAAGTTACTCCAGCTTTTGTGTCTATCTTTGGTACAAACCAGCATCTGAAGTTCATTTTTTATTAGAATGTGATATGAACAAGGCAGCACATCATAGATAACATAATTTTATCTAATCTTTACGTTTTACTGTGTTCAGTTTTGGTCACCTTGCTATAGGAACAATGGCATTAAGTTGGGAAGACTGCAGAGAAGATTTGCAAGGATGTTGCCTGGACTTGATGCCTGTACTATGAGGAGAGATCGGGCAAGCTAGGACATTATTCCTTTGAGTGTAGGAGGCTGAAAGGTGATCTTACAGAGGTGTATAAAATTATGAAGGGAATTGATAGGATGAATGTATATAGTAAACTGCGGGGCAACTTTTTCACTCAGAGGGTGGTGGGTATATGGAACGAGATACCAGAGGGGGTCGTTGGGGCAGGTACAATAACAACATTTAAAATATACTTTGGCAGGTACATGGATAGAAAAGAGATATGGGCCAAATTTGGGCAAATGGACCAAGTGTGGGCAAATGGGACCATCTTAGATGGGCTATCTTTGTCGGCATAGATGAGTTGGGCCAAAAGGCCTGTTTCAATGCTCTATGACTCCATGAATTCAAGTGTTGAAAGTAAGAGGCTTATTTTCGGTAATAGATTCTACATTTGATAATGGCATTTTCTCATTCTTCTTTGCCAATGGGAACATTTGCAACGATGCATTAGAAGTATTTTTACGTTCCCTGTTGGTTTGTGTTTTTACTGAAAATAGATAAATACAAGTTGCTAAATATATATTTCAGTTACCAGAAACTGACACTGGTGTTATAATAAGCAGTGGATACGCACTACCACGTAGTAGTCGGCAGAAGAATACAGGTTCAGACCTACTCATCACAGCAATAGGTTGAAAGGTGTATAGGAAGGCTAAGTATTTCTGGAGGAGGAAAACAAAAGTGTCTCTCCCAGGATGTTGCAGGGTCCTCGTTGCTAAGAAAGAATGGTTGCCTGCAAACAAGAAGTTGACCTTCAACAGACACAAAATGCGAGAGTAACTCAGCGGGTCAGGCAGCATCCCTGGAGAAAAATAATAGAAGATGTTTCGGGTCGAGAAGTCTGAGGTCTAAAGAAGGGTCTCAACCCGAAATGTCACCTATGCCTTTTCTCCAGAAATGCTGCCTGACGCTGAGTTACTTCAGCTTTGTGCGTTTATGCTCGGTTTAAACCGGCATCTGCAGTTCCCCCCTGCACAAGAGGTTGACCATGTTCTCTCAGGATGATTATGTTTAAACAAGGAACGAACCAAGTTGGTGCCAACTATCAAGTACCCAGTTTACATCAATCTTACCCTAACTCACTTGATCCTTCCCACATTCCTGCCAACTCCCCCCCAGATTCTACCACGCCTCTACACATAAAGGTCATTTACGGTACCCAATTAGCCAACCAACCTACGCATTATTTTTGGATGTGTCAAGAGTGTTTTATTGTTATACGTCCCAGACAGAACAATGAAATTCTTACTTGCAGCAGCACAACAGAATATGTAAACATAGTACTCTATAAACAATATAATAAACAAGAAAAAATGTTCAATACAGTATATATATACATATATATATATATATATATATATATATATATATATATATATATATATATATTAAAAAAAACAGAGTGTGTGTGTGTGTGTGTGTGTGTGTGTGTGTGCGTGCGTGCGTGCGTGCGTGCGTGCGGCGTGCGTGCGTGCGTGCGTGTGTGTGTGTGTTTTGAACTTTTTTTCGCATTTATTATAATACTAGACCAGGTGTGTGTTTTGAACATTTTTTCGCATTTATTATAATACTAGACCAAGTGCAGACCCGTTGGGTCTGGTCCCCGAACGTGCTTCAGACCCCGGGGTCTGGTTCCCAAATGTGCTTCAGCGTCTTGACGGCGTAGGCAGCATCTGAACGGGCGTATGCAGCGTCTCGACGTTGTACGCAGCATCTTGACGGCGTATGCAGCGTGTTGACGGAGTAGGCGGCGTACGCCGTCAAGACGCTGCGTACGACGTCGAGACGCTGCGTACGGCCGTCGAGACGTTGTGTAAGCCCTCAATGGGGCTGCGGGCCGACAGGCCGTTGACGCGGCGGCTCTGTCACGCTGGCTGAAGGCAAAGATGGGCTGTTCCGCCGCTGCTTTTCGGCGTCCTCGGATAGAGGACGGCGAAAAGCGAGAGGGGGAAGAGCCGATGTTTGGCTTGAGCCAGCGTGAGAGAGCCGGCCCGGGGGGGGGGGGATAGTGGAGGAGAGCCGGGCGGCAGCAGCGAAAATCGCCAGGGAAAAAATTAAAATGTCGGCGTTTTTGGAGCAGAGCCAGGCGCTTGAGCCAGCGTGAGAGAGCCGGCCTGGGGTGGGGGGGGGAGTGGAGGAGAGGAGGGCGGCAGCTGCGAAAATCGCCAGCGAAAGAATAAAAATGTCGCCGTTTTTGGAGCAGAGCCGGCGGCATCAGCAGGAGGCGACAAAATGAGTGAGTGGGGGGGGGGTGGATTTTATTTTAAAATGTGTACATAAAAATATCGAAATCTAATAAGGAGTGTGTTAGGGTATGTAAAAGTGTAATGTCTAGCGAAATGGAAAAAATCGCGGAGTTTTCGCGTGTGGTTTTGGCGGAGCAAGGAATCAAAGGCCAAATCTGACACCCACAAACACACACACACACCCACACACACACAGAGTTTTAATAGTATACTAGACCAAGTGCAGACCCGTTGGGTCTGGTCCCCGAACGTGCTTCAGACCCCGGGGTATGGTTCCCAAACGTGCTTCAGCGTCTTGATGGCGTAGACAGCATCTGGAAGGCCGTACGCAGCGTCTCGACGTCGTACGCAGCGTCTTGACGTCGTACGCAGCGTCTTGACAGCGTACGCAGCGTGTTGACGGCGTAGGCGGCGTATGCCGTCAAGACGCTGCGTACGACGTCGAGACGCTGTGTACGACCGTCGAGACGCTGCATACGCCCTCAATGGGGCTGCGGGCCAACAGGCCATTGACGCGCCGGCTCTGTCACGCTGGCTGAAGGCAAAGATGGGTTGTTCCGCCGCTGCTTTTTGGCGTCCTCGGACAGATGACGGCGAAAAGCAGAGGGGGAAGAGCCGATGTTTGGCTTGAGCCAGCGTGAGAGAGCCGGCCCGGGGGGGAGGGGGGTAGTGGAGGAGAGGCGGGCAGCAGCTGCGAAAATCGCCAGTGAAATAATAGAAATGTTGCCGTTTTTGGAGCAGAGTCGGGCGGCAGCAGCCGTTATGGTGGCTGGCCAGCAGGAGGCAACAAAATGAGTGAGTGGGGGGAGGGGTGGATTTTATTTTAAAATGTGTACATAAAAATGTCGAAATCTAATAAGGAGTGTGTTAGGGTATGTAAAAGTGTAATGGAAGTCTAGCGAAATGGAAAAAATCTCGGAGTTTTCGCGTGTGGTTTTGGCGGAGCAAGGAATCAAAGGCCAAATCTGACACCCACAAACACACCCACACACCCACAGAGTTTTAATAGTATATAGATAGATAGAGATAGATAGATAGAGATAGATAGATAGATAGATAGATAGATAGATAGATAGATAGATAGATAGATAGATAGATAGATAGATAGATAGATAGATAGATAGATTGAACTTTTTTTCTTGTTTATTATATATATATATATATATTATATATATACACATACATAAAAACAACAAACAAAGAATAATAGTCCAAAAAGACAAAACCAATGCCAATTGGAAACTATAGCATCTGAAGGAAAACAACACATTGACACGGAGAATGTGCAAACTCCACACGGACAATACCAAAGATAGGATTAAACCCAGGTCATCAGAGCTCTGAAGGTGCTCTGCTCACTGTGCCACACTAATGTTTTAAGCCTTAGCTCTATATATGGTGACACATAGAATTATCTTGCTTTAAGAATTCTCACCGCAGTAGCTCTTTTCCCGAAACTTTCTGCCACCATTTTTTTCTATGAAGAAAACCAGTGATCTGGCCAAGAAGCTGCTGGTTGTAACTGAGAAGCACGGATCAAGCCCCCCTATGGACACCTTTCTGTTCCTCATGCTGCAGAGAGTTTAGAGCAGATCATGTGTCTATCCTGTTGGCTGCAGTCAGTACATGGTCTCTGGAGAGCAACTGAATGGAAGGCAGGGCATCCGATGGAGAACAAAAACATGTAAATATGGACATAAAATACTGGAATAACTCCGCAGCTCAGGCAGCATGCCGGGAGAACATGGGTAGATGATGATACGAGTCGGACCCTTCTTCAGACTGATCAGTCACTTATCCATGGTACACAAAAATGCTGGAGAAACTCAGCGGGTGCAGCAGCATCTATGGAGCGAAGGAAATAGGCAACGTTTCGGGCCGAAACCCTTCTTCAGACACCTATCCATGTTCAGTGTAGAAAGGAACTGCAGATACTGGTTTAAACCGAAGATAGACCCAAAAAGCAGGAGCAACCCAAAGAGACAGGCAGCATCTCTGGAGAGAAGAAATGAGACTCAACCCGAAATGTTACCCATTTCTTCTCTCCAGAGATGCTGCCTGTCCCGCTGAGTTATTCCAGCTTTTTGTGTCTACCTATCCATGTTCCCCAAGCATCTGTGCTCCTCAGTGACAACTATCAACTTCTTGGTTAGATAACTAGTTTTCTTTGTAGAAAAAAGGCTCCCGACCCATAATGTCACCTATCCATGTTCTCCACGAACGCTGCCTGACCTGCTGAGTTACTCCAGCATTCTGTGTCCTTTTCCTTTTGTAAATCAGCATCTGCAGTTCCTTGTTTCTACATGTAAATATAAGATATTCAGGAATAGAACGTGTAACTTAGGTTGAATTCTAGAGGTTAGTTTTCAACGTTATGAAATTCCGAGGAAAAGGCACATCGGCATTATTTACTGAATCAAACAATTCGCACTGTTTATTAAAGTCGGGGGTCAAATTAACAGATTTGTTGGTAATATCTTTAATATGTCTATTCCTTCCACTCATATTAACTATGCTTTTATTGGTTAATGATTGTCATGAAGAAAAAGCTGCCATTACTGGACCTTGACCCTATGTGGGTGGCAGGTGATAAGTGTACCAAACGTTTTCAAATGTCTTTTCCTTGCAATTGTCTTCCTTTTGTTTACATGAATTTGCTGATGCTGATAAGGCCGTTCAAACTCTTGAGCCTTTAAGTATCAATGAATTGCTTGATAGCTTTGCGTAAGTATAGCTTTCCTGCACCAAGGTGTAGTTTTGAAGCTATCATTTAAAAGCATAGAAACCCAAACAATGTTGAATTATGTTAAAATAGAATTGTGTAGGGATAGCTGGTGGGGCGGGGTGGGGGAGTGGATAAAGCAATTAGTTGATAGACTGTCTCAAGCATTGTTCAACATGAGGACAATCTGCTTTAGATTCTGGGGGGTGAGAGGGGGAAGGGTGTGGTACTATAATTTCAGCTTGCTGCAACCGGGCAAGAAGCAAAGCAACATGCAACAATCTGCTCAGTTCAACGATGACAGATGATCCACTTTGCAAGATTCTGTCCATATGGTGAAAGTAAAAAAATTACTCCATGGCGATTGCAAACCCACTCACGCAGAGTATTGACATTTAATTCACCCAACTTAGACGGACATAGTGCGGTCTTATATTATAAACACCAATGAGATCTTTGAATTTAGCAGCACAGACCGAATCCAATCAGGTACCCAATCAGCGTATAGGCACCTCGTGTTTTATGCGGGGTTTACGCATGTGAAAAGCAGTTCGTAAATCAAAAAGTGCGTCAATCAAACAGATGCCAGGCCCTGCACGCGACTACACTGACAGAAAATGCCAGGCATAAATTTGAGCAAGTTATTCCAAAAACATGAGAGCGTAAATTAAATCTCCCCAGCAATTAGACGTGCGTTATTCTAAGAAAGCTAAATCAACCACGCGTAATACACAAGTTGCGTGCATTTCCATTTCTAATTATTGAAGGTCTTGACATGAGCATGAGGAATAGTTCAGGAAGCAGGCTCGTTTAGCAACATTTTCTACAGGGCTGGAGTGTGCACTTCGAGTTGTTGTTATAAAGAAAAACTTGTCTTTATTATTGCTTTATACAGTACTTGGTATATATAAAGGTAGTTGGCAGCCCAATAAATCATATTTAAAATGCAATCATAACTTTTGGTTTTGTATGTGGTTCATTAACATGGACTTGGATATGTTCCATAGCTCTGCATTTTGCAACTTCTATATTCCATCGTTTGTGTTCTTACTCTCTAACTGTCCCCATCTCCTATCTTTTATCTACCTTTGTTCAATTTCTCTCTCTCTCTCTCTATTTCTATTTCTCTCTCTTTACCCCCACTAACCCTCAACCAATGACCAATTACAGCTTAACTCTATGACAATCCTAGTCTTATCACAAATAATTTATTTTGTCCATTCCGTCCCTCACCCACAATCTGCAACTTAAAAATTACTTGTTCTCATGCTTTCTAAATCTTGAAAATGGGTCTTCAACCCAAATTATTAACTGTTTTCTTTCCACAGATGCAGCCTGAACTACTGAATACCTCCATCATTCTGTGTTTTGTTATTTCAAATTTCCAGCATCTGCATTTTATACATTTTCTTCCTATAAGTTAATTGCATCATTAGTCTCATGTTAGTTTTGAAACAATTCCTTATTATTCTACATATGTGCATAAATGGCAGTGATTGATTGTGGTCCTCCACTTCTTTGTTTTTCCAATTCTCCAGTCTTCCACTTTTCAACTCCTTTTTAAGGCACTGATTTTTGCCGAGGCTGGGCTCCAACAAGTCACTCCAGCTTGGGTACACTTCCCCTGACTGGTCATTCTACAATTGAGAGCCCAAGCAGACCATTAAATAATGGACCAGACCATAACCTGAACACAAAGGTTATTCCTCATCAAATAGACACGATGAAAACAAATAGACAACATGAAAAAAACTAGGGACAATTTTCATCCTTTTACAATTATACCAAGCAGATAAACCTACAAACATGTCGGTCTTTCGAGTGTGGGAGAAAACCGAAGATCTCGGAGAAAACCCACGCAGTCACAGGAAGAACATACAAACTCCGTACAGGCAGCACCTGTAGTCAGGATCAAACCCAAGTCTCCGGCGCTGCAAGGCAGCAACTCTAACGCTGCGCCACTGTGCCACCTTCTTGCTGAAGCTCTTTGTAGTATCTAAAAACCGGTACTGTGCCAGAGTCAGCAGACTCCTTACAGGTTAGAGATTAGTCTAAAGAAGGGTCCCAACCCAAAACGCCACCTATCCATGTTCTCCAGAGATGCTGCCTGACCTGCTGAGTTACTCCAACACTTTGTGTCCTTTTGTGTAAACCAGCAGCTACAGTTGCTTGTTTCTACTTTGGGATGAAAGTGACAGTCCTTGTTTGGTTTGGTTCAGTGCTGCACTATACAGTTTACCCCCTACACATTTTACCCCTCCTCCCCTCACACTCAGATTTATTGGGTCAGTAAAATTCAAATAGAATAACCAGTCTGAAGAAGGGTCTCGACCCGAAACATCGCCTATTCTTTCGCTCCATAAATGCTGCCTCACCCGCTGAATTTCTCCAGCATTTTTGTTTACAATAGAATAACGGAGAAGTGTTTAGTCACAATACTTTAATCATGAAGTGCGCATCAGATCTTTCCAATTGTTGGAATACATGAGTGTGTGACAGCATTGTACAGTCACGGATATGTATCTAATAAATGTTATTCAGCCAGTTATTCAGCAGTTAAACCAGCATCTGCAGTTCCTTCCCTCAGGTCTGAAGAAAGGTCTTGACCCGAAACGTCACCAATTTCTTTTCTCCAGAGATGCTACCTGACCTGCTGCGTTACTCCAACATTTTGTGTCTGTCTTCGATATAAACCAGCATCTGCAGTTCCTTCCAACACAATAATGTTATTCTTAATAATAATAATAATAATATATTTTATTGTCATTGCACAGAGGTACAACGAGATTTGGTATGCAGCTTCCATCCGATGTCATAACTTAATCAACTTAAAATTTAGATACCCAGAGAAACATGATTTATTTATTTTTAAAAACCAGTAAAACAGTATAAAGTGCAAATAGGTCTATGCCGGGTCGATGTGCGACGTGACCATCCGAGGGAGACAGTTCATGGGGGGGGGGGGGCACTCAGCAGGGCCGGTTCAGAGCAGCTATAGCTCTGGGGATGAAGCTGTTCCTATGTCTGGAGGTGCGGGCATAGAAGGCCTTGTAACGTCTGCCGGAAGGTAAAAGTTCAAACAGACTATTGCAAGGGTGTGAGGAGTCTTTGTGAATGCTGACAGCCTTCCTGAGGCACCATGTAAAGTAGATGCCCTCCAAGGCTGGTAGCTGTGTCCCAATTATCTTCTGCGCTCTGTGGACGACGCGATGAAGAGCTCTCCTCTCCGCCTCCGTGCAGCTGAGATACCACACAGAGATGCCATATGTTAGTATGCTCTCTGTGGTGCAGCGGTAGAAGGTTGTCAGCAGCTGTTGGGCAGACCAGTCTTTTTCAGTGTTCTCAGGAAGAACTGTCGTTGCTGTGCCTTCTTGACCAGCGCAGCGGTGTTGGTGGACCATGTGAGGTCCTCTGAAATGTGTGTGCCCAGAAACCTAAAGCTGGACACTCTCGCCACACAGTCCCCGTTGATAGAGATTGGAGCGTGTTCCCCATTTCCTGTTGGTTTTAGTGACTTTACTCCCGAACCAAATCACTGTGGCCACCTTGTAGAGCATTCCTGAGGTACTATCTACTGCATTGGATACCGTCATAGACTATCTTTGATTGGGCTTTACTGGCTTTACCTTGCACTAAACATTATTCCCTTATCATGTATCTGTACACCATGAATGACTCGATTGGAATCATGTATTGTCTTTCCACTGGCTGATTAGCATGCGTCAAAAGCTTTTCACTGGACCTCGGTACACGTGGCAATAAACTAAAACTAAACTACATAGTCTTTAACATGCTTTCATTCGCATTATATATATATGCTGTGCTAAGCGATTGCTTCAGTTGTAAACCAGGTTTGTGTGCTGTTAGCGCAGAGAAAACAGCTATGATTTGAGTGTAATGAATACAATGAAGTCACGTCTACTGCAAAATAAATGTACTTTGATCATGGAAATACAAAAATATAGTAAAAGCAATAACTAACATTCAATTCATCCTTTCTTTGCATTGGGGAAGACATAAATCAGGAGCAGAGGGAACTGAAATGGTTTTATTTGGAGTGGAGAATATCCAGCCACTCACTGCTACCTCCTGTCGACTGGAGAGGATGCTGGCAGAAGCCTAGGAAAACCATTAGGTGTGTACTTTCAATACAGGCCACAGGCCAACGATGGAGAAAATGGGACAAAGTACAAGTTAAAGAGAATATGTTAACCCAAATACTGTAGATCAATTAAAACAGTTACAATTTGACATTTTCTAACTATAATATATTTAGTTGAATTCATTTGTGAAATATGATAAACATTTGGAACAAGAAATATGAATGATAAGTTATAATTTTGTTTTAGTCCAGTCATTGTGATATAAACAATTAACTAAAAGGAATGTTGTAGGAAAGCTGTATTACATTAAAGGGTCAGTGTACAGATTTTGTCTTTAATGTTTTTGACGTATAGTCTAGTCCACATGAACAACACATGACATTCCATTACTCTAAAGGACATATTAATAACAGCCACTTTGCAGGTTATAAAGTATAACATCCTTTCAAACATTCCGCCAAGCCAGAAGACAACAAAAAGAAGTTAAACATTTCCAGGTCACAGATGTGTCATCTTGTATACGTCTTTAAATTTTATCTTTCATATTCTGGCTCCTATTCGACCAGCATTCATTAAGACTGGGTGTTTGTTTTAAATAAACACAAATGTCAGAGACAAAAGAAGAGTCATATTCCAAACCATATCTTGCAATAAATAAGATATCGTCAAAGCTCACATTAAGCATTTAAGTGAATTAGAAAGGAATCTTCCATGACCAGGGTCAAGTAAAAGTGTATTTTTAGTTTAATTTATGAGGAGATTGTCACTGTAGTGTAAACATTCTGCTGACTCAGCCCATGGAGGAGTACTCAATAACATTAAGGACCCACCCGGAACACGGTGAAATACTGTCCCTATCAAAACTGAAATTTACCAGGCTCACTGACTCTAATGGAAATATGCTCGGGTCACCTGACTTTTGTCACATGCCCAATAATTAAAGCTCACTTTAATATAAGAAACAAAAACTATATCTTTAAGGGCATTTCAAAAAAGGCTGAACCAAATGGCTGAGTTCCATCCTCTGATCTGCTGAATTCGCTGCCAAAGAGCTAAAAGGATGCCACATTCGACTTTCCTTGGCCATGTTGAATTCTTCAGGTTACCTATCTTTATGTTTTGTCACTGATACTGCAAGGATTTATTTTGCTGACAGTCTCATGACAGCATATTTGTTTTAAAAAGCACAAATGTAAGAGGCAGTAACATTCCACATCTCCTCTTGCAATAAGTAAGAAGTTGTCCTTCCGTTCCAAGCTGTTATTCGGCAACTTTTGCTGAACTGTCCAGATGTTGGCTGCATTCATCCTTGGCTCTAAGGCCTGTGTTGTTGAATGGTTTGATACGGCTCATTGCCAAGGTGGAGGCATGACTAGCAACAACAAGGGTAAGGTAAAGGAATGCAAGCCGTAGATGTGAAGCCAAACTCATGGCAAAATATCTTCATAAGACGGAAGCTATTTTCCTACAACTATCACCTGATGATCACCTTATCACCTCTTGAAATGATCCACGTAACCCTAATTTTACTCGGCAAAGGAACACAATGGACCATCTCTTGCATGACCATGGACTTGTTTTTTTTTCTATTTGTGTTTTGCACTACTGCATTGCTTTTACATAAATTACACATAAATTACACATAAATTCTACACTTTTTCTTTTTTTACTTGTCTTGCAGAATATTTGTGTAATTATATAATTTATGTTTTGTGTGCTGTCTGAGTCCATGTGCCGGTGATACTGTTGCAAGCAAGATTTTCATGGTAGCTCACCATACATCTTCACATGACAATAAACTCAATTAAACTTGAACCGTATAATTGTTCAAAACAATAGAGTGAAAAAGCGTTGTCTTGAGTGAAACATTAAAGAAAACTGTGATTTATATAATTCCCAGAAAGTTCACAGGATTGTTCGAGATCATTCATGAGACCACAGAATTATATTGTAAATTGTCCCTTGTATGTGGCATAATGTTAGTGTACGGGGTGATTGCTGGTCGGTGCGGACTTGGTGGGCCGAAGGGCCTGTTGCCGTGTTGTATCTTCAAAGAACTAAAGTCTCTATCTTCTTGAAGACCAAGGACAGAAGGCATGTAATAAATCCACCATTTACATGTTCCCATTCAAGCTGCATACCTACTTTACTTAGAAACACGTTCAGAAGTTCAGAAGTTCCAGGAGCAGAATTAGGCCATTCTGCCCATCAAGTCTTCTCCGCCATTCAATCAAGGATCATCTCTCTTGCCTTCTCAACCACATTCTCCTGTATTCTCCCCATAAATCCTGACTCCGTTACTAATGAAGAATCTGTCAATCTCAGCCTTAAAAAATATCCATTCACTTGGCTTCCACAACCGTCTGTGCATTGTATGCCACAGATTTACCACCCTCTGACTAAAGAAATTCCTCCTCGTCTTCTTTCTTAAGGTATGTCCTTTTATTCTGAGGCTATGGCCTCTGGTCCTAGACTCTCCCACTAGTGGAAACATCCTTTCCACATTCACTCTATCTGGGCCTTTCACTATTTGGTAAGTTTCAATGAGGTTCCCCCTCATCCTTCTAAACTTATTTATAGTTCCTTCCTCTACATTCGGCCTTGCTCGGGACTGGGCGCGGGGGCGTGGACTTACCATCGGCGCCGATCCCTTGCGGATTTCAACATCGCGGAGCTCGCAGTCTCGGGTAGAGACCGAGTCGGGAAGCTCCAAGGATGCAGAAGGTTCGACTAGCCCCAACTCAGGGTCCGATCGCCTGGCGCAGGGAGCTGACATTCCCCCCCGATGCAGGAGCTTGATGCCCCAATGCAGAGGGCCCTACTGCCGGCTACGGGAGCCATGATTGCCCCGTCAACGGCAGGCTCGAGGCCCCCGAGGAGAACAAAGAAGGGAAGAGATTTAACTATTTTTTTCGCCTTCCATCACAGTGAGGAATGTGGAGGAGTCACTGTGGTGGATGTTTATGTTAAAATGTATTTTGTGTGTTCCGTTGGGAGATTGCAACCTTCACATGGTCCACCCTGTTTCGACTAATGCCAGCAACTCGACGTGCACAAACAGACCAAATAGAACAAGTTGACCTCCAACTTTAGGCTGTGCACGCCATACGCAAGAAGAAGAAGAAGATTGGTATGACTGTATAGGCAAATCAAATTCCTCGTATGTTGCAAGACATACTTGACTAATAAAGTATGATTATGATTATCATTATGACATCCTGAAATTCCTTGCAGCACCATTAATTCCAGCAGGCAGTGGAATACCATTTGCTCAAGGGCTTTAAGTGCTGAAAATCCCAGCAGCAGTAATATTTTGTGTTAACGTTTTAAAATGCTGACATTCAAAGTGAAACTGTTTTATTTCTGTACACCACACCACACTACAGCACAGTAAGGAGTAAATTGTAGATGACTCATCTGTTTGTGCACAGTGGCAATGATAATAAAAGGATCTGAGACAGAGAGGTAGGTTTGCTTACGATCCCTATCAGCATACTTGACATTGACTCCCTCCGTCAGTGACTGTCGTTTTAGTTCAGTTTAGTTTAGTTTAGGTTATTGTCACATGTACCGAGGTACAGTGAAAAGCTTTTGTTGCATGCTAACCCACCAGCTGAAAGAAAACACGTAGAAACATAGAAAATAGGAGTATGAGTAGGCCATTCGGCCCTTCGAGCCAGCACCATTCAATATGATCATGGTTGATCATTCAAAATCAGTACCCCGTTCCGGCTTTTTCCCCATATCCCTTGATTCCTTTAGCCCTAAGATCTAAATCAAACTCTCTCTTGAAAACATCCAGTGAATTGGCCTCCACTGCCTTCTGTGGCAGAGAATTCCACAGATTCACAACTCTCTGGGTGAAAAAGTATTTTCATGATCACATGATTACAATCAAGCCATTCTCAGTGTACAGATACACGATAAGGGAATAACATTTAGTGCAAGGCAAAGCCAGTAAAGTCCGATCAAAGATAGTGTGATGGTCCCCGATGAGATCGATAGTAGTTAAGAAGGAAATATACTTTTAGTCAAAATGCATGGCAGTAAAGTACCGGTGTAACATTAGCAGTGCTTCTCTTGTCTTGAAGCACAATATTCTTGATTCTTCAAGCCATCCAACACTCTGATTTAAACAAACACAATGTCTCTGATAATCTGGCACACTAGGGATTTTGGTGGTGCTGGATTGGCAGATTCTGCAGCCGTTAGGATATTTTCCTTCCAATACCCCAAAACACCTTTCATTTAAAACGTTAGTGAAAATCTCCTGAAAGAACTGCAGACATTGGAAAACTAAAACAAAATAGAAAACACTGGAAATATACAGCAGGTCAGGCCACATCAGTGGGAAGGGAAACAGAATTGTATTGCGGTTGAAAGAGCAAAGTTGGTCTATTGATTGAATCAGAAGAATTATAAAGAGAGTGGTCCAGAGAATTACAAAGAGAATGGTCACAGCAAAATGCTGAAAGGGAAGGCGAGGGGAAGATGTGTCTGCAGGTGGAATCTCTTTGAGAGTCACAGAAATTCCAGAGAATGATGTGTGTAGGAAGGAACTGCAGATGCTGGTTTAAACTGCAAGAGAGACACAAAAAGCTGGAGTAACTCAGCAGCATCTCTGGAGAGAAGGAATGGGTAAAGTTTCGGGTCGAGACCCTTCTTCAGACTGCAACGTTTCGACCCAAAACATCATCCATTCCTTCTCTCCAGAGATGTTGCCTGTCCTGCTGAGTTACTCCAGCTTTTTGTGTCCAGTCAGAGAATTATGTGTTGAGTGTGGAGGCTGCTGGGTTGAAAGGTGAGGACCAGGGCAACTCTATCCTTGTTTCTGTTCCAAAGGAGAGGGGATGAGAGCAGAGCCATAGGGAATGGATGAGATGCAGTCAGGGGATTAGTTAACAATGATAATGGGGAAGTTGTGGTTCAATCTGACAAAGGAATCTCTCTGAAGGCAACAGATATTCAATTTGTCACATTGACTCTGAAGATATACATAAAATGCTGGAGCAACTCAACACGTCAGGCAGCATCTCCAGAGAAAAGGGATAGGTGACGTTTCCGGTTGGAACCCTTCTTCAGACACTGACATCGACTGTTTCGCTTTCCACAGATATGGCTTGAACTGATGAGTATTTCCTCTGTTTTTTTGTTGAACACATTTAATTTAATTATTTAAGATGTTATGCAGTACTTTAATAAATGTTTGCCTGAGCCTAGTAAGTTTAAAGCTTTCAGACGAAACAGGGTCTTGCAGTTTAACAAATACATGGGATCTGGAGCCTGAATGAATTGGGATTGCAGCAAAGTCATACCATCAATATTCTAGCCCTCGCTTCCCCCTCTAATTTCAAATGTAATGGTAACATTCTCTCTATCTCTGAACCTGATTCCAAAATCAATAGTTATTTCTGACAACCAAAACAATATTTACCTTGACTTAAAATCCAAATGCATCCAAGACTTGCATACTGATCTCAACACCATCAACAAAAAAGCATATGACTTGATGATTGATTCTTTAATTTAGTATTAAATCTCTTAACACAATATTCTTTTCTACATTCACTTCATCCATCTAATTATTGTTATTGGTATTCTAAATGCTTCCCACAGTTGTCCTTTGTTTCCAATGGAACATGCTAACATTCAGTAGTGTCCATGGTCATGTCATGTTACTGCACTCTACAAACTTGGTATGATCAGCCAGAGAATAAGAGTTAAACCCTCACTCTGGAAATTTGAGGACATAAATTCAGTTTTATTTGGATCATGTAAATTACTGTGAATTGGTCAGACTGACTTTAAAGCCCAACTTTTCTTGAGGGAAAGAAACTCACTGTGCTTATCAAATCCATACCATGGATAATACTTAATGTAATAAGCCTTGCAAATGCTCATATATCTCAAAGAGATAAAGCAGTAATGTGAAAATATCTTCACCACATTAGAATGTACAGTTTAACAAACCTCACCATCTTCTCTTGGGTAACAAAGAACAAGCAATATATTTTGGCCTTGCTGGCACCTATTTCTCAAAGGTGAATAAAAAATATTATGCACTTTGCCTCCTCCCTGTATTCCTGCAGTATTAAAACAAACACATTGCATCATTTCCTATTCTAACTTTTTTATCCCCTAAATGGCAAACTCTTCACTCATTCACTATTGCTGTCCACCACTTTCCACCGACTGTGTTTACATTCTATCAAATTAAATCAGATAACACTATACATGAATACATTCCACCCATACACGTACAACAGGTAGATTAAAGAGAAAAATATCAGAGGCAGAATATAGTTTTGCAGCATTGTAGTGATACAGTTCCAGAAAAAAAATGTCCAATGTCTGTAGAGGTAGGTTGGAAGATCGGAACTGCAATCTAGCCTATGGGAACACCATTCAGAAGTCATATAACAGAGGGGACGAAGCTGTTCCTGAGTCTATTAAGAAGGAATTATATGTTTGGTCAACCCCATCAATTGTATTGCCTCTGTAGTCTCCTAATCAAGACCCTTGGACTGAAATGTGTATGAAGGAATTGCAGATGCTGATTTAAACCGAAGATAGATGCAAAATGCTGGAATAATTCAGCAGGACAGGCAGCATCTCTGGAGAGATGGAATGGGTGATGTTTCAGATTGAGACCCTTCTTCAGACTCAGGCTTCAGAGTCTGAAGAAGGGTCTTGACCCGAAATGTCACACATTCCTTCTCTACAGAGATGTTGCCAGTCACGCTGAGTTACTCCAGCATTTTGTGTCTATCCACTGGACTGAAAATTGTAGAAAGATGCAAATATGGGAAAATCAAATCCTTTGATGAGGAATATGTGAAACTCGCATGAAAAAGGGATAGAGCCACACATGTATGAAGCTGTGTTGACAATGATACAATATTGAGTCAAAGAGGCATAGAGCCATGCAGCAAGTCCATGTTGTCCAAGGTGCCATTCCAAGCTAGTCCATTGCATTTGCTTGCATTCAGCCTATTTCCTCTGAACCTTTCATATCAATGAACCTGCCCAAATGTTTTTTTAAATATTGTGATCATATCACCTCTACCACTCCCCCCGGCAGCGGGTTCTGTATACTTACCACCCTCCACATGATAAATTTGCCCCCACAGGTCCACTTTAAAACTTTCCCCTCTTGAACTTACACCTTTGCCCTCTAATTTTAAATTCAACTACCCTGTTGAAAAGACTGTGATCACCCCTTATTTATATCCCTCATCTATCTATCGATGTTACTAAAAGTCTGATCTTGACCACTTCCTGTTGTTCTGTATATTGATTTTAGAAAATAAGCTGCCACTTACGGTTGTGATTTTTGGCCATCTTACTCAGAGTCCCCCTCTGCTGCGCAGGACAAGAGGATTTTTCCCATTGATGAAAAATAAAAGAGTTATTAGTGTTTAAAAAATGTTGAGATTCCCTCGCCTGAAGGCCACGCCCCTTCCCGAAGGGACTATAAAACCCGGAAGTGTTGAGTGCCTCAGTCAGTCTCTGCAAGATGGGGGTGCGAGAGGGTCACGTCTCTCAGCCTGAGCAGTGAATAACACTGAACACATGTCTACTAAACTGTGAGTGGTTTTACTGACCTGTCAGTGCCCTTAATGTGGTTTGAAAATATAGTTTGGAAATGCTAAGCTGTGTTGCCTTTGGTTTGGAAATGCTAAAGCTGTGTTGCCTTTGGTTTGGAAATGCTCAAGCTGTGTTGCCTAATTAAAGTTGCCTTGCCTAATTAAAGTTGCCTTGCCTAATTAAAGTTGCCTTGCCTAATTAAAGTTGCCTTGCCTTCTATATAATTAAAAGTCTAATCTTGACTAGTTTTATATTGATTTTAGAAAAAACGCTACCACGTACGGCTGTGATTTTTGGCCATCTTACTCAGAGTCCCCCTCCGCTCATCAGGTGCCGAGGATTTTTCCCATCGATGAAAAATAAGTTATTAGTGTTTAAAAAATGTTGAGATTCTCTCTCCTGTCAATCACGCCATGAAGGCCACGCCCCTTCTGGTGGGAGGGGGAGGGACTATAAAACCCAGAAGTGTGGGCGTGGCTCAGTCTCTGCAAGATGGAGGAGGGAGAGGTCACAACTCGCTGTCTTTAGTGGCCTTGCACCCTGCTTGAAATGGTATGAAACTGCACTTGAATTTGGTGGCCTTGCACACTGCTTGAAGTGGTAAGAAACTGCACTTGAATTTGGTAGCCTTGCACCCTGCTTGAAATGGAATTTCAAGGAATAGCCATGAGTCAACTGCCAGCCCACCAAAGCTGTGAGTGAGTGAGCTGCCAGCACAACAGGCTTGAGTGACTGAGCCGCCAGCCCAAGAACCCATTTGGCCCACCATGTCCATACTAGCCCTCTGGAAACCAGTCCCTTCAGCCCACAACACCCATACTAGCGCTCCAGAAAGCCCCGCCCCCACCCACTGGCTACCAATAGTGGAATTGGTGGAGAGGTGGAATATTGCATTGGGGGACCAGCCCTCCCGTGTGATGCTGGGACCCAACGGGTCCCACTTAGTCTAGTATATAACTAAAACTGTCATCTTGTTTGTGATGCTATGTGCGTGCGTGATCCCGGAACTATGTGAAAACGGTACACATTAGCGCTACAATTTTTGGACCACCTTACTCGCAATTGTCTTGTGGTGTGTTATTATCAAGTTTCGTTCAGATTGATGTTATATTTTACAAGCTATTCACATTTTTAACTTTACAAAACCCCACTTTGAGAAAAATGATGAATTAGCAGTGGCAGTTATAGCTATGAAATCGCAATGGGATTGTAGCCTTGCCCGCTACAATGTTGCAAATCCCAGAGTTTAATGAGGGAGGGTGAATAAGGGGAAATATGCCGCCCCAGCACAGTTGGGGGCTTTGGGTGAGTGCTGGAATATTGCGTTGGGGGAACGGGTTGCGCTGGGGGAAAACGGGTGAATGGTGGAATATTGCGTTGGGGAACGGGTTGCATTGGGGGACCAGGCCTCCCATGTGACAGGGACCCAACGGGTCCCACTTGGTCTAGTGATTTTATAAATCTCTGTAATGTCAACTCTCAGCCTTCTTTGCTTCAGGTAAAGCAGTCTCAGGGTACCTAGTCTCCCCTCATAACTCAAGTCCTCCACCCCAGGCAACATGCCTGCAAATCATTTCAGCACCCTTTTTAGCTTAATCACATCCTTACTATAATACGGTGACCAGAACTGCATACAATATTCCAGGTGCAGCCTCACCAATGTCTTGTACAGCTGGAACATGACATCCCATCCATTGTACTTCATGCCCAATTTGATGAAGACAAGCATGTCATGTTCCTTCTACATCACTGTGTCTATTTGTGTCACCACTTTACGAAAACTATATACATGCATCTCTCGGCCTTTCTGTTCTACAGCACTATCCAGGGCCCTGTCATTTACTTTGTACAGTATGTCCTGCCCTGGCATAATGTCCTAGATGTGTGGTGTGAAGTTCAGTACAACATTGAACAGGACTTAAATGATGCACCATGTAAAATCAGTCATAGTTTGTGAAAGGAAATTAAAACTGTGCATGACACAGAATTCATCAACTTTGCCATGGTGGAACAGTATATTAATTTTCATTGGAATGTAATTGAAGTTTGCATTCTGTTTCTGGATGGGGATTCTTTGGAACAAAATGTTTAATTGAGAGAAAAACAAGAGGAAGAAGAACGCAAATACTTGACACGGACCGATAGAAATTAAGCCATGATAAAGTGATGCCGTGCAGTTGAACCACACAGAGTAAGGGGCAGGGGAGGGTGGAATGGTTGATTGCACTGCAAAGGGGATGAGGAAGATAGATGAGTAAGTTGATCATGGACTACATAAAAGTAATGATGACTCTAATCACAGGGTGGTCTCTGTGATGCAGAGATGTATAAACCAGGTTGGTATGAGTGGTGAAAGACAGGGGTGCAAAACTGACTGACATGTTGAACGGCTGGGGTAAGAAATTGAAAATTAGTAGTCCAGAATTAGAATTAAAAAGTGGACTTCTTGAGAAAATATATGGACGATCATAGTTTTAATATATAAATCTTAATTAATTTCTTTTGGGCCTAGTTTTGACCAAGAAATAATTCTGTTGTGTTCTCTTCATATCTGGTGTAGGAAAGGTGAGGTTACTATTCTGAGATCATGAGGATGTTTTTATTCTACGCTGTGGGCAGCACTGATAATTGTGATGAAACTTCAAACTCAGAAGATGAGTACAAAATGCAAAAGGGATAATTTCATGAGATCACCACAGGTAGTAAAATACCTCCATCTATAAAATTCACTTTCAGAGGATTTAAATACATTTTAATTTAAATTAACTTACCATAAATGGGTCTTCCACAGTGAATTCAGGACTGCTTTCTCATCCAGAAGGATTCACTTGCTAACAAATATTAAAAGAGCACCATGTAATTTAACACTTAGATAGGGCTAATTAAAGATTGGTGTGTTCAGCAAGAGTTGAATATTTGTCAACGGTTAGTATAAACAACTGGCTTCCAAGGCAAGGAAAGATATTTTGGATAATCCTAGAATATATGAATGAAGTGCAGCAGTATTTTACGGTAATTTTTGTCACTGAGGTAATTAATTAATGTACTTAAATTAAAATTATATTAATGTGTTTTTAGATGGATGTTTTCATGAAGACCGTAGCCCTTTAAAGACTGTCAAAATATATTTGTTTGAAATTACCATGTGTCAAGAATATTAAAAAGGGTCCCGACCTGAAATGTTGCTTATCCATGTCCTCCAGAGATGCTGCCTGATCTGCTGAATTACTCCAGCACTGTGATTTTATTACAAAATGTATGTTTTTGTATAGAATTGCAAAAATCTTCACTTAGCTGTGAAGTGAAGTTAAGATTTTGGAATTTGCATTGACTTAATAAGTTTGTTAAAATATTATTTTTCTCTACTGGACTTAAAAATAATGCATACAGAATTATCAAATGGTTAGTCAATAACATGTTGCACTCTCTCCAGATGTCTAATTCTTTTCTGCCACAGCTGAAACTGCAGTGTTGAAATCCAGAAAAAGATCACTAAATTCTTCAAAAAATTTACAATGCAGGCAGAGGAAACGGTAACATCTCCATGGAAAATCCAGCTTCATATTGTTGAAGAGAGCCCGAGATTAACAAATCATAACTGCATTAGTCTTGGCAGTTAAAGCAATGCTATTTCCACAGTAAAATCTGCTAGATCAATAATCATTTTTCCTCTGTTATGGCATTCAGCTGACAGGAATTATTCACAAATGAGTCCTGGCGGATGAGAAATGCAGTAGCCATGTGACTGCAGGGTGATCGATTGGCCGTTTGTTTACTGAAACCCATCTTCACTGACATTAGCCAGAACTTTGGAAATGAGCAGAAAGGAGGATTGCAGCTGTCGCAGTGTCCCGCGAGTCTACGAACCCATGTTCTAATAGGTGTCTAAGTAATCTAATGTTACCTTGATACAAACAATGTGGTCCAATTAACACTCAGTGACTGAAGCCTAGCAGGTGTAGAGCTGTAAGATGAGCACAGATGCAATATTATGACTAAAAGACAAAGATTCATATCTGACAGCGATGAATTGTACCTGTCATTCTCCAATTTTCTCTTCAGGCATACTGTGATTCAGATCCTTAATACCAATAATCTTCCACTATCTCACCACTAACCCAAGCATGAGCTGCTAAGTGGATCTCAACATAGGTACATTATTGCCAAGCCTGTTCCTATTATCCTCCAACAATCATGCATACCTCTCCCAGCTGTTGTCATTGGAGAATTAGTCAGGATTCTCATCACTCATTACCTTACAATGAACACTTAAACAATGTAGTCTTGTGTTACATATACTCACGTTCTAAGAATATGAGGCACAGTATTTAAAGGAGTTTTGATGATTATAAATTCCTTACTTGTCGAATTCAATAAATTATCACTGGGTTATTCTGTTTTTTGAAACATGATCTACCATATTACTTAAGGTTCATTCTTAAAAGGCACTCGTGACAAAGTTCAGTACAATGGATTCTTGTAGGTAAACAATTTAATTTTAAGCACAATCTGGGAAATTTCTTTCAACACATTTTGAAAATCAGCTTTCTTGGCATCAGGAATGAGAAGGGATCCTTACGTTTTAGCAGATGTTTGCACGCTCTACTTGGTAAACATGCATGGGTAACTTTACAAAATTATCATCTTGACCTACTTGCAAAAAGGTTGACCCTGAGCATCTCCTGCTTTCCCTACCCGACCACACATGGAACTTTCATCCAGTATAATAACTTACCAATATTCATAACAAAAACTTGTTTTTAAAGTGCTGAACTGCTATCTACCTCTTTGGTGACCCTCGGACTATCTTTGATCGGATTTTGCTGGTTTTACCTCGCACTAAACGTTATTCACTTATGATGTATCTGTACACTGTAAATGGATCAATTGTTTACCTGGAGCCTGGGGTTCGAGATCGCCAGAGCCAGAGATCCAGCCAACGCGGCCTGAGGACTTCGGGTGCCGCGGTCTCCGGGGAGGGAGCGGCCGCTCCAGACATTTCCAAGCCGTCGGGGAGTGTTCACTAGACGCCGGAGTTCCAGCTTTCCGGCAAGAGGGCCTGAAAACATCGGACTAGCTGCGGAGGCCACAAATAGGCCCCGACCTCGGGTGATTCACAGAGTAAGAGGACTTAACTTTTTGATGCCTTTCCCCACAGTGGAAAATTTAGATTCTGTTGTGGGGGGACGTTCATGTTGAATTCTATAATGTGTTGTCATTTTTCTTATTTTTAATTTTTCTATGGATGTACGGAAACTTAATTATTTATTTTATGTAAAGCACTTTGGTTTCAACACGAGTTGATTTAAAATGCGCTATATAAATAACATTTACTTTACTTTACTATGTATTGTCTTTCTGCTGACTGGTTAGCATGCAATAAAAACTTAGCACTGTACCTCAGTACACGTGACAATAAACTAAAGTGAACTGAACTGAATTCTGAAACAAAACAACATTACAGCTTAAGTGTTGGAGTAACTCAGCGGGTCAGGTAGCATCTGTGGAGAACATGGATCAGTGATGCTGTGCATTGGGACCCTTCAGATTGATTGCGTGGGGGGGGTGGAAGAAAGCTGGGAGAGAGGAGAGGCAGGACAGACAGGGGGAGCAATGAGAGAGGATCTCACAGAACTCCCATCGGAGAGAGGAGAACTTCTTCAAAATAGGGAGATTTTACAGTGGAGCAGGCAACATGTAGAAATAAGGAATTGCAGATGCTGGTTTTACAACAAAAGGACACAAAGTGCTGGAGTTTTCTTGTACTCACCTGCTGAGTCACTGCAGCACTTTGTGTCCTTTTTCGTAAATCAGCATCTGCAGTTCCTTATTTCTAGAATTACAGCTCTCTTTGTCTACAGCTGTGCCCAATAGCTCAGCATATGTCACATGTTATGAGGAAGACTAAAGAGTGGGTTGGAGATTATAAAGACTACATTCGATTATTTACATTAGATTACTTATTTTGATAAATATTAGGGGATTTAAAGTGAAGTTAGGATTAAATAGTAGAGCTAAGTTTTTTCACCAACCATTGTATTATATTATTTTGTAGGAAGAATGGTTACAAATGAATGAAGCTTTTATGATCACAATGCCGCTCAAAATCTATTTTTTCATGTAGCTTGTATTTATTACTTTTATTCATAAATAATTAGATCTGCAAGCTCTCATGATTTCGGTGAGTTACACAACATATTATCTTTTTGATTTGTTTCCGCATTTCCTCCTCAAAATGAAAATTCTACTTCTTTCTTTCCAACCCCAATGCATTTAAGGGATCAAAGCAAAGAAAGCAAACACAGCAGGATCAATATCACTTTTTTTTTGCAATGTAGAATAATCTTTATTTGAAATGAGAACTTTAAGAGAGGTTTGTCCAGTTATAAGAACAGTAACATTAGTACCCAAGGAGTGACACAAAAAACTAGAAGTACAAGTGCATTTACGGTAGAACTGATATTTACTACCGAGGGTTTCAGCATTATGTTACTATCATTCAGTTTCTCTACACTGTTTTAAATCTCAAGAGATATTTAAAAAAACACATGTTTACATGTAGCTATATCATATTTTAAAGATTTCTTTGCAGGTGATGCTGTGATTTTCTGGTCAGAATACTTTGCTATTGATGTATGATACCTTCATAATTAATACCGTAATAATAATAACAGATGAGTTTTAACCCAGTTCTCAAAATCAATAGTAAATATCATTCTAAAATAGATTGTTAATTGCAGCCTTTCTCTTCATTGCAGAACATCCCAAAGTATTTTTTCACCAATGAAGAACTTTTGAAGTGTGGTCACTATTGTAATATAGGAAAAAATGGCAGGTTATTTAGCACCATGCTGCTATAAACATCAAAGTCATGAATACCATTTAATCCATTTTAGTAATGTTGTGCACTGGGAATAATTTTGATTCTCTGTTTCAAAATAAAATAATGGACTCTTTTTATGGACATATGAGAAAGCAGACAATTTAATATCTCATCAGATAGACAGCATCACCTTCAGTGCAGTACTTCCTGCATACTCCACTGGCACATCAGTATGGATTTCTGTGTTCATTTCTCTGGAGTGGGACTTAAACCCATAACCTTCAATCTCAGAGGTGCGCACTGCTAACTGAGCCACAGCTTGTAACTGATGAAGAACTGACCTGCAATATGTGAAGCTAATGGCTGTATGTCGTACAATCAGTAGAACGAGCTTTCATAATTTATTACCGCACATCAGAATAATATGTCGGGAGATTATAAATTCAGTTATGAGTTAAAGGCCTGTCTCACGAGTCTGCGGTCATTGGCTGCGAAACGGGAAGAATCTGCCGCCATAGACCGCGCACTCGTGAGAACGTACAATTCCGGGGCCGTGCGGCGGTGTTCCCAACACCGCACGGTGCTAAAATAAAACCGACAATGTCGAAAACTATATACTCACCGCACAACCTCCACCAGTGATGCACGAGTGCGGCACGGCCGCCCGCACGGGCCGCCGCCAGTGTGGCTCGAGCGCCGTGCGTCAAACCTCCACTGCCACAGCCTCCGCCAGTGAGGCACGTGCCTCCGCCAGTGAGGCACGTGTGCGGCACGGCCGCAGACACAGCCACCGCTACAGCGCCGCGATCAGGATGGCCGCTGCCACAGCCGCCGCTCGTGAGTCACGTGCGGCGGGCCGACGTCATCGCAGTCGGCCCGCCCTTTTTTTTTACTTACCGCAAGCACGTGGGACCCGCAGTGTTTGAATTACTCGGCCCCCGCGCAGCATCCGTGCGGCGCTCCAGTGGATAGGCTCGGCGCTCTCGCCGTTGCCGCGCGGTCCCCGCTACCGGCGACGCAGAGCCTTTACGTTAGTTGTGTATTGCAACATTGCAACTTTGTAATGTTCTACAGTGCAGCGCAATTAGACTGGGATTTGATACAGCATAGAGATTTATATTGGAACATGCTAAGATCTGAGCCTCTGTGTAACTTTACAGGAAAACATAGTATAATTATGGCAAGGTATGCATCTGTAATAAAAATAATATTAGATTATGAAATGGGTTACATTCATTATTTAGCTGAGATCCATGCAAGATCTTATAGTAATACATAATGAAACTGTAAGCATTGTAATGTCTCCCCGAACACTCCCTGCTTGCCCGAGGTTACCTGAAGACACTGAAAAAGGATCCCAATCAGAAATGTCATCTTCAAGAACATATCCATATTCTCCAGAGGTGTTGCCTGACCCGCTGACTTATTCCAGCACTTTGTCCTCTTTTGTAAACCAGCATCTGCATTTCCTTGTTTCTACTCTAAACCTCAATGTCCCACTGCCTTCATCTCTATGGGACAACTTCTCAATCAATTGAAAAATACCATTTTATAGCTTTACAAATATTTTATCCAAATGAACTGTTATAAAGGTATGTTAGGAGTTCAAAACACACATTAATTTAGAAAATAAATATTGTCCTGTTTACATTATATTTTAATATAATGAGCTGAAGAAACTAGATTAACTGTGATCGACTGGAACAGTGCTGAGTATTGGTATTTCATGCTGAACTCGGTATTAAAGAAATGAGACATCTATGAAGTTTGGTTACATTGTCATTTTTGAATTGTAGAAGTAACTAGTTATAATGTGATAAATACAGGAAGAAAATGTCATAACAAAAATTCCTTCAATTCCTGCCAGCAGTCATTAAGAAATATCATTTAGAACTGGGGTAGTCTGGTTTTGTGCTTATCCTGTCTAGTTTTCCAGCCCATCAGCTTTAATGGACAGAAAAATATGGGCTTCATGTATTTATCCAGTTTTAAATATATACCACAATAATAGTGACTTTGTCATGAAGAATCGAGAAGAATAGGGTACAGAGAAGCTTTACAAGGGTGCAGAGAAAATTTACGAGGATGTTGTCAGAACACGAGGACCTGAGCTATGGGGAGAGGTTGCGCTGGCTAGGACTCTATTCTTTGGAGCACAGGAGAATGAGGGGTGATCTTAGAGAGGTGTACAAAATCATGAGAGGAATAGATCGGGTAATTGCAGAGTCCCTTGCGCAGAGTAGGAATCAAGAACCAGAGGACATAGGTTTAAGGTGAAGGGGGGAAGATTTAATAGGAACTGAGGGGTAACTTTTTTTTAACGCAAAGGGTGGTGGGTGTACGGAACAAGTTGCCACTGAAGGTAGTTAAGGCAGGTACGATCGCAACGTTTAAGAAACATTTTGACATGTACATGGATAGGATAGGTTTAGAGGGGTATGGGCCAAACTTGTGGGCAGGTGGAACTAGTGTAAATGGCAGACACAAAATGCTGGAGTAACTCAACGGGACGGGCAGCATCTCTGGAGTGAAGGAATGGGTGATGTTTGGGGTCGAGACCCTTCTGTATATATACAGTAGTTAATTAAAACAGCTGACATTCTGCTGGTGATAGATTAATCAAAGATATAATCTGTGTTTTCTAATTAGAAAATCCTCTTTTACCATAACAGCATTCATATTGTGGCTTTTGGCTTCTTGGTGACACAAGGCAAAAGGAGACACCTACCCACAGATCTAAATAGACCACTAGTAATTGCAGAATAACAGACCAGGACAGCTTGTGCTATGAAGGTCAGAGTCATAGAGTGATACAGTGTGGAAACAGGCCTTTTGGCCCAACTTGCCCACACCATCCAACATGTCCCAGCTACATTGGTCCCACCTGTCCGTGTTTGGTCCATATCCCTCCAAACTTGTCCTATCCATGTACCTAACTGTTTCTTAAACGTTGGGATAGTCCCTACCTCAACTACCTCATCTGCCAGCTTGTTCCATACACCCACCACCCTTTGTGTGAAAAAGTTACCCCTCAGATTCCTGTTAAATCTTTTCCCCTTCACCTTGAACCTTGATCCCTCATCCCATTTTCTGAAGCAGACTGAGGTTGGGTACTTTGTTTAAAAAAAGAAAAGGATCAATTATGATAGGTACTTCCACCATCCCACCAGCCTAAGATTGTGAACAAATCCAGTATAGATTTTTAGAACAGAAGGTGTCTTCTGTGTGAAATATGTTTTTGCAATTTAAGCCCTGTTGCTCACAAGCTTTGAGACAAAGCCCTCAACACTGCAGTTTCCCTCGAAATTGTCCCAAAAATAGCTGCAGTAAATATGACTTTCAGGTTAAAATCTATAAAGGACACGTCTTTCTGTTAAAACAAATGACTTGAAAAGCTGCAGAAAATGATGAGACAATAGACAATAGACAATGAGACAAATCAATTATCTGGTGTCAGTTGTAATCACGGACAATTTTATTCTTCCTGACAGACAATGGGACATAGTGGGTCAAGATGTGTGCGCAATATAGAGGGTTATTTTTTAAAATCATGCCTATTTTCTTAAAACGGCAACAAGTGAAAACTACATTGAATTGGTTCCGAAGTGGTGGTAGGAATAATTATAAAAGTTGAATTAGGAAACATTTGTGGTCATAAAGTTAATGGAAATTAAAACAGTGTTTGGAAACAAAGCCAAATAGAGAAGAGTCATAGTGGGCATAGTTTTACAACAATCTGATTATACATTTAGCTGTTTATCTGCAGCTATCAAAGGCGAATTTCATTCAAAGACCAATTTTAAATATGAACTGAGGACAGAATAGGTAATAAAAACATTTAAGATTTCAGAAGAACAGTCTTAAGGGATGAAATGTTCCAGGAACTAAACAGAAAGAACTATAAAAGCAAAGAATGTTATGAAATTAATAAAAAGCACAGAGGGACCATGAGAGGAACATTGTACTAAATAACACATTTCCAGTAAGTATTTTTGAGGTTACACAGCACGGCGCTTATGTGAGGAATTTGGTAGGAAGAGCATTAATAATATTATTTTAAAGTTCACAATGGGTCCAAAAGGCAAATAAAGTTTTCTTACCAAAAATGACATCACTTAACAAGAAAGCAATTTTAAAGTTGTACCAGCATATGAGGATCTTCTGAGGATCATAATTGTTAGCTGAAATTAGGGACAGAAGTTTGTTCAACTGAAACTTTATTGTCATAAGGAGGAAATTAGAGGAGTGTTAGTAATTAACGTGCAAAATAATGGTGAAATTAGATCTGTGAAACCTCTATTGAGCCACAAAGTCACTAATGCACCTAAGAGGAAATGAAGGCCTTTGTTTCAGTTTGCGGATGGCAGAACCCTGGAAGAACTAGCATGACAAGTATGGATTTATGAATTTCTGTTATAAATGAGAATAGAGGGCTATGGTTTCATAATCAAGTTTGGAACCTGATGGGAGGCTTGAAAGGGTGAGCTTGAGAAAGCATTGTATTGAGGTCTTCACAATCTAAACATGATTTTTTTTTTCAGATCTATAAACTAACCAGTGTAATAACCAATCCAGGGCAGTGTGTTACTAAACATGGAGCAGAAATAAATTCTGCAGCTCTAGAGGACTTGGGTTAGGCTGCATTTGGAGCATTTGATGCAGTTCTGATCGTTGTATTCAGTGCTGGATTTACCTACAGGCTTGGCAGGCTGAAGCCTAGGGCCTCAAAATCTAGGGGGCCTCCCCCAAGGTATATAATATTTTTGACACTGTCATAGGCCTTTCTTACATATGCTGTCACAACGCACTAAACAACCCTTCAGTAATTGTCCTTGCCCTCCATTTCAGAATAATACTAAGCCAGTACATCGACACTAGCACTGGCAATAAATAAATGTTAAAAAGCGCAGCTTTCCAGCCCCTTATCTCATTGGCCACGCTCGGCTGCACATCGGTGTCAATCTGGTGGAACCAGGGTCCGGCAAACTTTCACACGTGCTCCAGCAGTCAGCGATGGCGGGTGCAGGGAACATATTTGGATACTTGCAGATGTCAAAAGTTAAAACCCAGGCTTCAAGTTAACAATCTTTTGCAGAAAATGGAAGAACTGGAATTTGTGTTTATGCTGCATTTTTTGACCCGTCTGCTAGGTCATTTCACAAGGTCAACAAAGCCATTCAGAAATCAAAACTGTTATTGAGTACGTGCAAGTTTGTACAGTTCAGGATTTTTAAAGCAAAATTAGAGAAGAATTTGATGAGCTTGAGCAACAAGCAAAGGCCACCTTGCCAAATGTTAACTACAGAACTGTCACAAGGAGACGAAGAGTAAGGAAACGGCAAGGAAATGATGGAAGTGCACCTGGTCCTGATGCTTTAGATAAACTCTCTTCAAGAGATAAGTTTAGGATAAAATCCTTTATTCCTATACTAGATGCACTTGAAACCAATTTAAGAAGAAGAGCTACTGTGTACAGTGATGTTGCACAAATGTTTTTTGCTAGAAAAAAACTTTTTTAGTCTTAGTGTATTTGATGATTGTAGTTTCTTTATCTCTTAATATGTATTTTAAAACCAACTGTTTAATGACAACATACAGTAGGATCTAAAAGTGTCACACTGTCACTGACAGGTAGTCATGGTCATCTTATTAACACTTCCCAGACAATAAAAATTTTAAGCTCACGTTTAAAAAAATATATAACAGTAAACTTACAATTTTATTTTCCTTACAATTCCTGCTTATTCCACAAAATGTTTAAAAAGTTCGGTTATAGCAAAAGTTTTTCAGTGTTAATTTTAACATTTATGCATTTTTTTTCAATCACTACGGTATTTAACAATATCATTTTATGTCCTTTAGAGAAGGAATTGCGAATTGGGGAATTTTAAACACCTGTCATCATCCTTGGCTTTACTCAAATTATTTAAAACACTCTTCCATCTTCCTCTAGTCATGGGGGTGGGGGATTGGGAGGGGCCTCACAAGTGGAATAGCCTGGGTCCTCTGTTCATCTAAATCCGGCACTGGCTGTATTACAGGAAAGATGTGGAAGCTTTGGAGAGGGCGCAGAGGAGGTTTATCGGAATGTTGCCTGGATTAATGGATTACAGTTACAGGGAGAGGTAGGATAGACTTGGATTGTTTTCTCTGGAACGTCAGTGGTTGAGGGGAGACTTGATAGAAGTATATAAAATTATGGGAGACGTAGATAGGATTGAAAATCAAAACCTTTTCCCCAGGGTGGAAATGTCCAACAAAAGCGGGCACAGCTACAAAGGTGAGAGGTGGAACGTTTAATGGAGATATGCATGACAAGTTTTTGTACACTGAGAGCAGTGGGGGCCTGCAAGGCATTGCCTGGGAGATGGTGGAGGCAGATAGGATAGTGGTGTTTAAGCTGCTTTGAGATAGGCACATGGAGTGCAAGGAATATGTGTGTATGGATCATGTACAGGCAGATGAGATCAGATTTCTTTGCAGGTGATGCTGTGATTTTCTGGTCAGAATACTTTGCTATTGATGTATGATACCTTCATAATTAATACCGTAATAATAATAACAGATGAGTTTTAACCCAGTTCTCAAAATCAATAGTAAATATCATTCTAAAATAGATTGTTAATTGCAGCCTTTCTCTTCATTGCAGAACATCCCAAAGTATTTTTTCACCAATGAAGAACTTTGGCAGAACCCTGGAAGAACTAGCATGACAAGTATGGATTTATGAATTTCTGTTATAAATGAGAATAGAGGGCTATGGTTTCATAATCAAGTTTGGAACCTGATGGGAGGCTTGAAAGGGTGAGCTTGAGAAAGCATTGTATTGAGGTCTTCACAATCTAAACATGATTTTTTTTTTCAGATCTATAAACTAACCAGTGTAATAACCAATCCAGGGCAGTGTGTTACTAAACATGGAGCAGAAATAAATTCTGCAGCTCTAGAGGACTTGGGTTAGGCTGCATTTGGAGCATTTGATGCAGTTCTGATCGTTGTATTCAGTGCTGGATTTACCTACAGGCTTGGCAGGCTGAAGCCTAGGGCCTCAAAATCTAGGGGGCCTCCCCCAAGGTATATAATATTTTTGACACTGTCATAGGCCTTTCTTACATATGCTGTCACAACGCACTAAACAACCCTTCAGTAATTGTCCTTGCCCTCCATTTCAGAATAATACTAAGCCAGTACATCGACACTAGCACTGGCAATAAATAAATGTTAAAAAGCGCAGCTTTCCAGCCCCTTATCTCATTGGCCACGCTCGGCTGCACATCGGTGTCAATCTGGTGGAACCAGGGTCCGGCAAACTTTCACACGTGCTCCAGCAGTCAGCGATGGCGGGTGCAGGGAACATATTTGGATACTTGCAGATGTCAAAAGTTAAAACCCAGGCTTCAAGTTAACAATCTTTTGCAGAAAATGGAAGAACTGGAATTTGTGTTTATGCTGCATTTTTTGACCCGTCTGCTAGGTCATTTCACAAGGTCAACAAAGCCATTCAGAAATCAAAACTGTTATTGAGTACGTGCAAGTTTGTACAGTTCAGGATTTTTAAAGCAAAATTAGAGAAGAATTTGATGAGCTTGAGCAACAAGCAAAGGCCACCTTGCCAAATGTTAACTACAGAACTGTCACAAGGAGACGAAGAGTAAGGAAACGGCAAGGAAATGATGGAAGTGCACCTGGTCCTGATGCTTTAGATAAACTCTCTTCAAGAGATAAGTTTAGGATAAAATCCTTTATTCCTATACTAGATGCACTTGAAACCAATTTAAGAAGAAGAGCTACTGTGTACAGTGATGTTGCACAAATGTTTTTTGCTAGAAAAAAACTTTTTTAGTCTTAGTGTATTTGATGATTGTAGTTTCTTTATCTCTTAATATGTATTTTAAAACCAACTGTTTAATGACAACATACAGTAGGATCTAAAAGTGTCACACTGTCACTGACAGGTAGTCATGGTCATCTTATTAACACTTCCCAGACAATAAAAATTTTAAGCTCACGTTTAAAAAAATATATAACAGTAAACTTACAATTTTATTTTCCTTACAATTCCTGCTTATTCCACAAAATGTTTAAAAAGTTCGGTTATAGCAAAAGTTTTTCAGTGTTAATTTTAACATTTATGCATTTTTTTTCAATCACTACGGTATTTAACAATATCATTTTATGTCCTTTAGAGAAGGAATTGCGAATTGGGGAATTTTAAACACCTGTCATCATCCTTGGCTTTACTCAAATTATTTAAAACACTCTTCCATCTTCCTCTAGTCATGGGGGTGGGGGATTGGGAGGGGCCTCACAAGTGGAATAGCCTGGGTCCTCTGTTCATCTAAATCCGGCACTGGCTGTATTACAGGAAAGATGTGGAAGCTTTGGAGAGGGCGCAGAGGAGGTTTATCGGAATGTTGCCTGGATTAATGGATTACAGTTACAGGGAGAGGTAGGATAGACTTGGATTGTTTTCTCTGGAACGTCAGTGGTTGAGGGGAGACTTGATAGAAGTATATAAAATTATGGGAGACGTAGATAGGATTGAAAATCAAAACCTTTTCCCCAGGGTGGAAATGTCCAACAAAAGCGGGCACAGCTACAAAGGTGAGAGGTGGAACGTTTAATGGAGATATGCATGACAAGTTTTTGTACACTGAGAGCAGTGGGGGCCTGCAAGGCATTGCCTGGGAGATGGTGGAGGCAGATAGGATAGTGGTGTTTAAGCTGCTTTGAGATAGGCACATGGAGTGCAAGGAATATGTGTGTATGGATCATGTACAGGCAGATGAGATCAGTTTAATTCAGCATCATGTTCAGCATAAACATTGTGGGCCACCCATTCCTTTTTTTAATGTTTAGTTTATTACTGTACTGTACTGTTCTATCCAAAATTGTGCAACTACACACCTATTTCTTTAAAGACATATCTTTGTCATGAATTTCCCAAATTTATTTTGATCACTTTGCATTGTAAAAATATAACGTGGTTCTAATTTCATGCATTGATTCTATCCTACCTTTTCAGCAAACAAAGAGAACAAAATTATAGCTTGGAAATATATATATACATAAGGCTTTGGAATTAAATTTGGGCACATGCCCATCCAGAATGGGATTAATGGCAGAGGTAAAAGAGATTGAAAATTGAGGAGCTTATGCAATTGTAACATAAAAATGTGGTTTATTTCCCAATTAACCACTGCCTGTGAGCTGTTTATCTAGTCCTGAGTATACTGTATCAGTGAGTACATCCAACGCTGACTCCAGGGAGACATAAAGTACTGAAATTAACTGACTGCTGCAATCACTGAATTGCAGTTTAAAAATACAATATCCATCAGGGAGAAATACGTCAGAGCGAAGAATCTATATAAAACACCTGCAGCAACAAGCCCCCTCTGCGAAAATCATTAGAGGCTTGGATTTTGTGAATTAGAGGAGCTACTTTGGGAACCAAATTCAGTAAAATCTTTGAAAGGGGACAAAAATAATATGCCCGAACTGCAAGTCATGGACTAAAAGAGCCAGACTGGGAGATACATGAGGTTTAGAATCCACAGCTTGCATTGCAGGAGATTTCTGTGGCCTGTGAGCAGCTGGGAACAGGAGATTGCTCAACATTTTAACCAATTGCTAAAATTGTTCACAGGAATACTGCTCCTCGGCAATCTATCCATGTCCCCGAGAGTTTGACAATAATAATATGAAGTACCTCGATATATGTTAAACTTCCTATTTTAATGCTTATTTTCCCTTACCATAACCCACTTTCATTGCATCGGCTGTTTTCACTTCTTTTTAAATTATGGAAACGTTACTCCTGCCTCTACCAAACTCATTCTCAGCTATTTTGGATTGAAACACACACAAGCGCACAACACAGCACGCACGATACTGTGTTAGAAAACAATTCAATGATTGTTACAATCAGCTGGAAAATCTGTTTGTAAGTAATTAGTTTAGTAATTTGTGCTCTTTCTGCAGACAAAGTACAGTGCAGTGCTATTACTGCCTGTTTGTTTGCAAAGAGTAAGCAAAGAGTAGGAGTGAACGGGTCCTTTTCAGAATGGCAGGCAGTTGCGAGTGGAGTGCCGCAAGGCCCAGTGTTGGGGCCGCAACTGTTTACCATATATATTAATGATTTGGAAGAGGGAATTAGGAGCAACACTAGCAAGTTTGCGGATGACACAAAGCTGGGTGGCAGTGTGAACTGTGAAGAGGATGTTAGGAGGTTGCAGGGTGACCTGGACAGGTTGAGTGAGTGGGCAGATGCAGTATAATATAGATAAATGTGAGGTTATCCACTTTGGCAGCAAAAACAAGGGGGCAGATTATTATCTCAATGGGGTTAGGTTAGGTAAGGGGGAGGTGCAGCGAGACCTGGGCGTCCTTGTACACCTGAAAGTTGGCTTACAGGTACAGCAGGCAGTGAAGAAAGCTAATGGAATGTTGGCCTTCATAACAAGAGGATTTCAGTATAGGAGTAAAGAGGTTCTTCTGCAGTTGTATAGGGCTCTGGTGAGACCACATCTGGAGTATTGTGTACAGTTTTGGTCTCCTAATTTGAGGAAGGACATCCTTGTGATTGAGGCAGTGCAGCGTAGGTTCACGAGAATGATCCCTGGGAAGGCGGGACTGTCATATGAGGAAAGATTGAAAAGACTAGGCTTGTATTCACTGGAGTTTAGAAGGATGAGGGGGGATCTTATAGAAACATATAAAATTATAAAAGGACTGGACAAGCTAGATGCAGGAAAAATGTTCCCAATGTTGGGCGAGTCCAGAACCAGGGGCCACAGTCTTAGAATATAGGGGAGGTCATTTAAGACTGAGGTGAGAAAAAACGTTTTCACCCAGAGAGTTGTAAATTTATGGAATTCCCTGCCACAGAGGGCAGTGGAGGCCAAGTCACTGGATGGATTTAAGAGAGAGTTAGATAGAGCTCTAGGGGCTAGTGGAGTCAAGGGATATGGGGAGAAGGCAGGCACGGGGTATTGATAGGGGGCAATCAGCCATGATCACAATGAAGGGCCGAATGGCCTCCTCCTGCACCTATTTTCTATGTTTATGTTTCTCTGTATGTTTGATATTTTAGGTATTTAAAAACCCAATTGGAAACTAAGATTAAAGATGGCCTAAAAATTGTTCTTCACCTAAAAATATTCACTGAATGTGGTAGTGGAGGGTTAAGAAATTAGGAAGGATACAAAATATTATTTGTCAAGTTGTCACATGCGATATCTATGGTGCCCTGAGAGAGACATAGGGGTTGAGTGAAAGGAAAACAGGACCTCATGTGTTACAATGGCATTTGTAATCAGCCAGGGAGAGTACATTTACGGTAGAGGAGATCGTGGGGCGGTTGGGGGTCTAATCCAGCTTGGGACATGGTGGTGGCCTGAGGTTTACATGCTGTGAGAGGTGCTAGGGTAGGTAAAGGTGATCAACCTTTGAGGATCCATGTATCGAACCCCAAAGCTATGGATTGTGTGACACTACAAATGCACGAAGATATCTGACCAGTCTTGTTGACTCTGTATGAGGGACATGCTGTTTGTGCACAAATGAATTTCAGCCAATGTCAAAATATGACAGGCATGTTATTCAAAGCCCCAACATGTGACCAGATGTCTCCACTGGCCTTGCAAATGGAGGACCAGAACAAGGTAAACACTCTATTTTAAGTATGTAGTTTCTTTGTCCAACCCACAAGACAATTTCTAGGCCAGTAATCTATTGCAAATTAACTTCTTTACAAATATCCTAACAATGAAACTGATCCTTTACAAGGGTAATTTAAATGTTTCATGCCAATAGAACTTAGTAAAAATGTTTTATAAAATTCAGTCTTTCAATTTTAGAAAGGAGTATTACGTATTTAATTTAAGTTCAGCTGGAAAATCTGGTTTTAAGTAATTAATTTAGAAATCTTTTAACAAGTGCAACTAGTAAGAATTATATTAAACAGGTAATAATTTTACAGGAGGATCGGCATTCTTCAATGTGCACTCCTAATGTTTAACAACCATATACACAGGGTCGCCTATTCGAATCACTCCAGGTTTGTCAATTCCATAGTGCGAGCCGAAGATGGGGACGGATTTGTAAATGTGTTTCTCAGCTGGGTCACACTGGCGCAGTCTGGAAACAAAACAAAGAGTTATAACATAGAAACAAGGAACTTCACATGCTGATTTACACAAAAAGGGCACAAAGTGCTGGAGTACATCAATAGGTCAGGCAGCCTCTCTGGGGAATATGGATAGATGAAGTTTTGGATCAGGGCCTTTCTTCAAACCACCTTTGGCTCACATTGTGGAACAAAAAAAACCTCCTTTCAATTTACTCCAGCACTTTGTGCCCAATAAATGAAAAAAGAGTGGCTGACATGGACAGAATGTAAGTCTTATCTCATATATTTTTTAAAAAGTGAGTGACATAAAAATCCATGTTTAGACAGTCAAAATTCATCCAGACTCAATTTGGGTAAACAGTGAAAATCCGATAAGCATCTGCTGCAAGACTGATTTATGTCAATTTGATTTTTAATCCAAAGAACCACAATAAGCGAGGTATGAAGTATTCCAAAACTGTAGGATAAACTTCAAACAAATCATAGCTTACAAGTCAACAAAATTCTGGAAAACTAATATCATTTCTATTAATCAGGGTCATATTTGGCTCAGGGAGAAAAAAAGTGTAGAAGACACAAATACTTCTACTTTTTAATCATGTTCGAGGAGTGTTTGACCTTCATAATTGTTCTATCCAATACACATCACCTGGTGCTTGGTGGATCAATGCTCCAGTGTAGGGTGCAATTGGTTTTGTTTAAGAGATGTGCTGCAGACACCAGAGAGTATGCATTTTGGGACTGCGTGGATGGGAAACCAGTAGAGCTACGCCTTAATGTTAAAAAAAGACTAGCTAGGCCAGACAAAGGTTCCTTACCTGATCACATTCTGAAATTAGTTATTGATTACACTCCTTTGGGCAGTAGACAATCAATTGGAAGAGATTATGCAACACAGAAACAGGCCCTTTTGCCCAACATTGTGTTGGGCCGAGTTGTCATCCGAGCTAGACCTATTTGTCTGCATTTCGCCTATAGCCCTTTAAACCTCTTATCCATGTACCTGTCTAATTGTTCTTTAAACTTTGTAAATGTGTCCAGCTTTATAGTTCTTTAGGAAGCTTCCTCCATGTACCCACCACACTCTGGGTGAAAAGGGTGCCCATCAAGTTTCACTTCATTCTTTCCCTTCTCACTTTAAACCTATGTCCTCTGGCTTTAGACTCTTCTACCATGGGAAACAGGCTATGAACATTCACCCTATCTGTGCCCCTTGTGATTTTATATGTTGGAAGGAACTGTAGATGCTGGTTTAAACAGAAGATAGACACAAAATGCTGGCATAACTCAGCAGGACAGGCAGCATCTCTGGAGAGAAGGAATGGGTGATATTTCGGGTCGAGATCCTTCCTCAGACTGAACGTCACCCATTCCTTCTCTCCAGAGATGCTGCCTGTCCCGCTGAGTTACTCCAGCTTTGTGTGTATCTTTGTGATTTTATATATAAACTACCCTCTCAGCCTTCTACACTCCAGAGAGAAAAGTCCCAGACTCTTCAGCCTCCAGAACCAGCAACATCCTCATGAATCTTTTCTGCACCCTTTCCAACTTGATAACATCCTTCCCATAGCAAGGCAACAAGAACTGCACACAGTACTCCAAGTGTAGGCTCACCAAAGACTGAAATAGTTGTAAAATAATGTCCCAACTCCTGTACTCAGTGTCCTGACTGATGAAGGCAAGCATGCCAAACACCATCTTCACTACCCTGTCTACCTGTGTTGCCACTTTCCTGCAACTATGTACCTGTGTCTAGGTCTCTCTGTTCTACAGCACTCTCCAGGGACCCATCATCTCCTGCGTAAGTTGTGCCCTTGTTTATCTTCCACTTGCTAAACTGCTAAAGATGCAAATATCTCTGCCTGAGTCCCTGCAATTTCTTCCCTATCTTCCCACAAGGTCTTAAAATACACTTGGTGAGGCTCCAGGGATATATCCACCTTAAAATGCACTAAGACCACCAGCACATCCTCTTTTGTAATGTGGATATATTCCCAGACATCACGATTCTTTTCCTTTCTTTAGATTTCATTACTTTCTTTACGGTAAATTGAGATGATATTTACACATTTAGGACCTCACCTATCCTGTGACCCCCCCCCCCCCCCCCCATATACACAGAGAACTACATTGGTACTTAAGGGGACCTATTCTCATTTTTATTACACGTTTGCCCTTAATATACTTACAGAATCTCTGGGGATTCTTCAGTAGCTTATATGCCATGTTCTCTTTTTTGCCTTCCCACTTAAGTGTACCATTACATTCGATACACTCCTCAAGGAATTCACATGATCCCAGACAACTATACCTATCATATGTCTTCTTCTGTTTCCTGACCTAAGCCTCAATAACTCTCGTCACCCAAGGTTCCCCAATCCTTCCAGCCTGCCCTTCACCCTCTCTAGTAGGGCCACCCATATATTGTGTGAGAAAAATTTCCTGGACTCATTTCACAAATTCTGCCTCATCTAAGCCCTTTGCATTATGGCAGGCTCAGTCAATATGAGAGAATTTACAATCATTTACTATTACAATCCTATAATTGAATTGAATTGAATTTCTTTATTTGTCATTCAAAAATGTTTGAACGAAATTTCAATGCCATGCAGCCAAAACAGTAAAAAAGCAACAAAACACACAATTAAACACAATTTAACACAAACATCCATCACAGTGACTCTCCTCTGGGCACCTCCTCACTGATGAAAGGTAAAATGAGTCTTATCTCTTCCTTGCTTCTTGGACCAGTCTGAAATCTCAAAATCTGTTAATCCTGAGCCCAACATTTTGAAACAAGTGGTTCTTGGGATGGATAGTGGATGCCCTGATAATCACCTTCCAAAAGTTCCACAAATTCTAGAATGGTTCCTGTGGTGACCCCACTATTTAAGAAAGAAGAAGAAAGAAAGCAGGGAACTACAAGTTGATGGTCTAACATCAGTGTAGGCAAATGGTGGCATCTATAATGAAGGATGTAATAACAGAAGATCTTGATTGAGTAGAGTTAACATGGTAGAATATAATGTGGGAAAATAGATTATCCACAATGGGACACTATAAAATGCTGGAGAAACTCAGCGGGTGAGTTTCTCCAGCATTTTTGTCTACCTTTGATTTTTCCAGCATCTGCAGTTCTTTCTTAAACTATAAAAACAATGTACTTTATAATCATTGAGAGATTGAGAAATATTAATGTTGAGAGGAACCTAGGAGTGCTTGTACACAAATCACCGATAGCCAATGCACAGGTACAACAAACAATGAGTAAGGCAAATGGTTAGCCGTTGTTTTGAGAAGAACTGAGTAAGAAATTCTTAAGCCCCTGTCCCACTATAAGAGTTTACCCAAGAGCTCTCCCGAGTTTAAAAAAAAATCAAACTCGTGGTAAGTACGTAGAATGTACGTAGTGGGTACGTTGGAGCTCGGGACGTCTCTTAGCGGCTCGTAACGCTAACGGCAGGTACTCGGGAAACGCGGTAAGCTCGTTACATTTTTTCAACAGTGCGGAGAGTGTCCACGAGAATCCCCGAGTACCTACGAACGGCTATTACTGTAATTCTCCGAGTTCGAATCGGGAAACTCGGGAGAACTCGTGAATTACCTCCTACAGTGGGACAGGGGCTTTACTGTAATTGTAGCCGGCTTTGGCGAGACTGCAACTGGAGTATTGTGTACAGCTTTTGTCTTCAGTGACACTTACAAAAACTTCCACTGATGCACCATAGAGAGAATACTATTGGGTTGCATTGCAGCTTGGTTTGGGAGCAAGACAGCAAGAAAATGCAGAGAGTTTAGGTGTTGCCCAGTCTCATCACACAGTCCAGACTTCCTGCCATTGATTCCATCTACACTTCATGCTGTCTAGAAAAGCAGCCAACATCTTCAAAGACTTGTCCCACCACAGTCATTCCTCCTTCTCCCTGCTCCCATCTGGCAGAAACCTGAATGCGCACACCATCAGACTCAGGAACACCTTCTTCTCCCGTTTGTAGGTTTCTGAATGGTCCTTCTATGAGCTAGGGTACTGTTAAATTAATCTCTTTCCCAGAGGATATTGAACATTGTCTAAGAAACTGATGCACTACAATGCTGAGAACCATATTCTGCATTCTGTATCTTCCCCTTTGCTCTATCTAATGTACTTGAGTTTGAAGTCTGATTGTATCTATGTATGTTATATATGATCTGTTAGTATATAATTTTTATTTTATTAGAAGTAAGTACAATTGTATACAATCATATTTTCATAATACCTTTTATGTACAGCATCTTATTTTTAAAAATTTTTGAAATAAAGAAGAAAAAGAAAAAAGTTAGATAATGAAAAATAGAAAAATGTGAGATATATAGTGTGTGAAAAAGAAAAATAAAGAATGAAAAAAGAAAGTTGAGACAGAAAATAGAAGAAAGAGAATAAAAGAAAAGAAGAGAAGAAAAGAAAATAGAAGATCATTTATAATCTTGACCATCCGCAGTCACGGGTTAGCTTTTACACCTGTTTTGCACCATACGTTTCCAAAAAGACGACAAATGGAGACCAACTCGTTATGAATTGGTCAAATTTATCTATTAGGAGGAATCGCATTTCCTCAAGATGTGCGGTATCCAACATACTTGCAATCCACATTTTGAGCGTTGGTATTGGTGTATTTTTCCAAAATTTCAATATTAATTTTTTTGCTATTATTAAACCATAATTAAAAATTGACTTTTGAGATGAGCTCAATTTGTTCCCGTCTTCCATTACCCCAAATATAATCAATTCATTATTGGGTTCCATTTTTGTCTTAAATAGTTTTGTAAATATTTCGAAAATATCACTCCAAAATCCATGAAGTTTTATACAAGAAACAAAAGAGTGTGTTATAGTTGCTTCTTGGGTTAAACATTTATCGCAAATGGGCGATATATTTGGATAAAATTTATTTAATCTTGTTTTTGAGTAATATAATCTATGTAAAATTTTAAATTGGATTAGATTATGTCTTGCGTTAATCGAACACTTGTAGCCTTCGTAATTTTTATCAATAATTCCCGTTCCCACTCTTCTCTAATTACCTCGGTCACAGGTAAATCTATATTTAAGATACTATTATATAAATATGATATTAATTTTTGTGTATCAGCTTTTATATTCATTACTTCTTCTAGTAAATCAGGAGTTATTTTTTGATATCCCTGTATGTATGTCTTCAAAAAATTACAAATCTGAAAATATTTAAAATAATGAGTGTTTTTCAGTTTAAATTTTAATTGTAATTGTTGAAATGATAATAAATCTCCCATTTCATACATATCTCCGATCCTTTTAATTCCTAAACTTTCCCATTGATTATATATTTTATCCATCATAGATGGTTTAAATAAAGGATTATTCGCTATCAGTGTTAACAATGATAGGATTCTTAATTTTAAGGATAGTTTTATTTGTTTCCATATTCTTATTGTATCTTGTATAATTGGGTTTTTCTTATATATTGTATTGTTCATTTTTTTCGGGGAGAAGAGGATTGTTCCTATATTACAAGGATAACAATCCTCTTTCTCCATTTTTATCCATTCTGTCTGTTGAGTTGAACTATCCAACCAGTAAATTATATTCTTAATATGTATTGCCCAATAGTAATACAAAAAATTAGGGAGTGAAAGTCCCCTGACATCTTTTGGTTTACATAAGTGTTCTTTTTTAATTCTATGTGATTTGTAATCCCAAACAAAATTAGTAATATTAGCGTTCAGTTTAGAAAAAAAATATTTTGGTACATATACTGGTATAGATTGAAATAGGTAGTAGGAAGCTCATTTTAATAGCATTTATTCTGCCTATTAATGATAAAGGGAGTGTTTTCCAAAATTTTATCATTATATTAAGTTTATTTATTAAGGGTATAAAATTAGCATTGAATAAAGCTTTATGTTTTCTAGTAATCTGTATACCCAGATATTTGAATTTTTCTGTTGCTATTTTAAAGGGGAATTTCAATAAGTGTGTGGATTCTTGAGGTTTTAACGTCATAATTTCACTTTTGTTCCAGTTTATTCTATATCCTGAAAAGGACCCAAATTCCTATTAAATTTAATAAATTTGGTATGCTCGTTTGTGAATTTGTTATATATAACAAAATATCATCTGCATACAATGAAATTTTATTATTTGAGTCCCTAGTATTATAACCCTGAATATTCGGATGGCTTCTTATACTTTCAGCCAGAGGTTCTATCATAAGGGCAAATAGCAGGGGTGATAAAGCACATCCCTGCCTATTACCCCTTGATAATTGAAATTTTTGAGATAACATGCTGTTAGTTAATATTCTTGCCATCGGTTTATCATATAATAATTTCACCCATGCAATAAAATTCTCTCCCATGTTAAATTTTTGTAATACTATGTATAAATACTGCCATTCTACCTGATCAAATGCTTTCTCTGCGTCCAAAGAAATAATTGCTAAGTCTTTTTCTTCCTTTTTATGTGAGTACATTATATTAAACAGGCGTCTCAAATTATTAAATGAATATCTTTTGGGTATAAACCCCGTTTGATCAGGGTTTATCAATTTACTAATATATTTGCTTAGTCTTCTAGCTAAAGTCTTTGCTAGAATTTTCTGGTCGGTATTTAAAAGTGATATAGCTCTATATGAGCCCGGTTCCTCTAGATCTTTATCTTTCTTTGGAATAAGCGTAATAGTTGATTCTGCTAATGTTTCAGGTAATTTATTTTCTTTAAAAACGTGAGTATATAAATTAAATAGATAGGGGGTCGTTATCTCATGAAACTTTTTATAAAATTCATTACTAAAACCATCTGGTCCCGGTGTCTTACCATTTTTCAGCAATTTTATTGTTTCACCTATTTCTCCGATTGTAATTTGCACTCCTAGTTCTTCTTGTTCCAAAAGGTCAAGTTTTGGTAGATTACATTTATCTAAAAAGTTTGTAATTTTACTATCTTCTGTTTTGGTTTTTGATGTGTATAAATTCTGATAAAATTGAACAAATCTTTTATTGATATCTTTGGGTAGTGTTAGTAATTCACCATTCTCGGATTTAATTTTATTTATAGTATTTTCCTTTTCCTGTTTTTTCAATTGACGCGCCAACAGCTTATGTGGTTTGTCACCAAACTCAAAATGTTCCTGTTTTGTAATTTGGAATAATCTTATTACTCTTGCCGAGAGAATTCGGTTAAGTTTAAATTTCAGTAGTATTATCTTATTATGTTTATCTACAGTGGGATCTTTAGCATTATCTAACTCTAACTGTCTTATTTCTTGTTCTAACAGCATCTGTTCTGTTTTATTCTTCTTATTTTGAAAAATTTCATATGAAATTATAATTCCTCTAATAAATGCTTTAAAAGTTTCCCATATTAAAGAAGGTACCTGGTGTATCATTTATCTCAAAAAATGATATCATTTGTTGTTTCAAATATTGATAACCCTGTAAGTCATTTAATATATGTGTTAAACCTCCAAAAAAAATTATTTCCCGGCATTCCTTAAAATTTTACTAAAAAAGTCAATGGAGAGTGATCAGAAATACTACTAATATGGTAAGTTGGGTTAATTATATATGGCATTAATTTCCTATCCACTAAAAAATAATCAATTCTTGAGTATGTTTTATGTACCGAAGAGTAAAACGAGTATTCCCTTCCTGCTGGGTTAGCAGATCTCCATACATCTGTTATGTTAGTATTTTTTATATATGTATTTAGAAATTCACTAGTCTTAGATTTTGTATTACTCCTTCTTTGTTTTGCTGATTTGTCTAAGTAAGGATCTAAAACACAGTTGAAATCCCCTCCTATTATGACATTTTGATAATTAAACCCCAGTATTATATCTATAATTTTCTCAAAAAATTGAGGGTTATCAAAATTCGGAGCGTAAATATTTACCATAGTTATTGGGGTAGCATAAATTTCTCCCGAAACTATGATATACCTTCCCTCTTTATCTGATATAGTATTCTTTAATTTGAACGGTATACCTTTTCGAATAAGAATAGCCGTACCTCTAGATTTAGAAGTAAATGACGAATAATATGTTTGGCCTATCCACTTCGCCTTTAATCTCATTTGTGTTTCCTGTTTCAAGTGAGTTTCTTGCAAGTAGATTATGTGGCTTTTCAAAGATTTTAGGTGAGCAAAAATGTTACCCCTCTTTATTGGTTCATTGGCACCCCTTATATTCCAACTACAGAATGTGATTCCTCCATTCTTTATTTGCCTATCGTCTTGCATTGTATATCAAAGTGATGTTCTTGAAACATATGGTGCAAACAAATACCTCCGTGTTCTGGACGTTGGGTGGTCATTCCAAATTTTTAAGTTTACATTACATCTCCATCTCCAAAAGTGCCTTAGATAAAGCAAGAAAAGTTGTGATTTACAATTAATTAAGTGATTTTAAAAAAAAAGTGAAATTAAGGTATCTAAAAGCAGGTACCTTAAAGACAAATAGCCACCTAAGGTGGCGAAAGAATGATAGACTTCCATTGATGTTATTTTACAGTGAGCCCCAATCCCTTATTAACACCTCGTAAAAAAAACTACAAACCATCTCATATCTTGTTTATTATTGTATAACTTTGTCAAACTAGCGTTAGTAAAATGCCCCCCCCAAAAAAATAATAAAAATAAAAAAATTAGTAATAATAATAATTATAATAACAAAAATATGCAAAGATAAAATATTAAAGAGTTAAAAAAAAAAAAAAAAAAAAATTAATGTAATTAAACCCCAAATCCAAATATAAACCACAACCTATTCTCATTTCTATAAGTATTTGTACTGTACCAATTTATCTAGCCAGCTACCCTACAAGCAGGTACCGAGGTGTTAACCTCATTCCTGGATTTTTTCCAAGTTTATATTGCGTTTCCACTCAAAAAGAAAGAAAAAAAATGTTAGTAATGTTATAGACATTTTGATTAATTACAATTTATAAGCAATGGTTTATTCATGATTATTCATATTTACTACACACACTCACAAGTCATTAGTTTTGTTAAAGTTAGTTAGTTAATTGTAATTAGCATATAATAGTTAAATACTCATGTTATCTCGTTCTTTGTACGAGAGCTTTTCATTCAAGGTTAAACAATATTCTCCAGTACATTCCAGACAGATAAGCTCAGTAACTGTCTGAATAAATCCGCCAGTTCCAGCTCCATCTTAGAAATTAAAAAGTTCCTTGTTCATTCCTTTAGTCGTCTTCTTCCGATGTTTCCGATGCTTTCCTCATGATATCTTCTGCATATTTAAATGCTTTTTCTGGGTCCGTAAATGAGCGCTCAATTTCCTTACAAGTAATTTTCATTTTTGCAGGAAAAACAATACCATATCTGACTTTAGAAATACCCCTCAATATGTTTCTTGTCGGTGTAAACAGGTTCATTCTCTGGACAATCTCTGGAGGATAATCACGGAAAAATCGGATCTTTTCCCCACGATATATCAAATATTTCACCATGAACAATCTTCTTCAGTATAGTTTCCACTGAAGAAATATCAAGAAATTTCACAATTATCTGTCTTGGAGCAGCATTTATGCCTCTTGAGACACGTCCAACTCGTTGAACAGTATCTATTCTTAGTTCTCCCGGCAGTTTAAGAACCTCTTTGAGTAATTCAGTAACGAAAGTACGTGTTTGAGATATATGTTCTTCTCGTCCTTCTCTTACTCCAACGATTCTCAAATTCTGCCTTCTCGCTCTCGCTTCCAAGTCCAAACATTTGTCAGTCATTCTTGCCAGCTTTTCTGCTTCATCTTTCTTTGATTTTTTCAGACTGTTTATTTCCATGATCATCTCTTTCATATCACTTTCCATCTCTTCCATTCTCTCGTCAATGTTGTCCATCTTAGCATTTACACCAGAAAGCTTCTTATTATAATCCTTTTCGACTCTAACAATTTCTGAGTTAAGTTTTTTATCAAACTCATTATGTTGCTTCTTCAGCTCCTTTAACTCATCACAGGCACCATCAATTTTATGAGAAAATATTTCCATATTATTCTCCATACTCTTAATTGTAGTAGTAATTTCTACAAACATTTCCTTTACCTCCAGCTCTTTCTTTCCTCCTTTTGTAGCCATTTCCAGCACAACTCCTTGGCTATCAGACTCCTCAGAACCTTCTTCAGTTGTTTGCAGAGTATCCAACACACTTTTCAGCTGGAGGCTTATAGTGTTTTTTTTTGGTGCGCGTGAACAAGTCCTCTTGCTCATTTACAAGTCCGTTATCTAATGATGTTTTCCTTATGCAAACCAAGCAGCTCCGTTGAGTTATTTTTAACTTTAAAACGGCTTTTTGATAATTTTTACGGGAGTAAAGCTCACTGCAGCGTCCTCAATGTTCCATGACGCTACCGGAAGTCATCTTGCTCTATCTAATGTACTTGAGTTTGAAGTCTGATTGTATCTATGTATGTTATATATGATCTGTTAGTATATAGCATGCAAAATAAAGCTATTCACAGTACTTTGATACATCTGGCAATAATATAACCCAAACCACTGCGATGTGTTCATGAAATCTCTATTGAGCTTACAATACATCAGTTGTGCTGTAGATGGCAGGCTAATACCATCCTGAGTCCCACACCAACATCCTGAGTCCCACAATACCATCCTGAGTCCCACACCATGGGTCTGAAGAAGGGTTTCGGCCTGAAACGTTGCCTATTTCCTTCGCTCCATAGATGCTGCCTCACCCGCTGAGTTTCTCCAGCACTTTTGTCTACCTCCCACACCAACAAGATTTGTTTTGGTGCAGAATACACACATAGAATAAATATTGGTAATAATTAAATGGTTAGACAGTAAACTTTGAAATGGTGCCATTGGACATAAGCAATTATTGGAAGGTTATGGCACAGAAATTAAATGACCATTTGATCCAACTTACTTTCCCTCAAATGTCTATCCAGTTCCCCACTGAATGCACCAACTGCTTTCAACACCCTTACAGACAGTACAATTCAGAATATAACCACTCTCTGTAAATGTTTTTTTCTTACATCCCCTGGTGAGGGGAGGCTGATTTAATAGTTACCCGAGGGGCAACTTTTTTTTTTTATACAAAGGGTGGTAGATGTAAGGAATGAGCTGCCAGGTCGTAGAGGCAAGTACTATTACCGCATGTAAAAAACATTTGGACAGGTACATGGATAGGATAGGTTTAGAAGGACATGGGTCAAACGCAGGCAGGTGGGACTGGTGTAGATTGGGGCATGTTGGTCAGCATGGGCAAGTTGGGCTAAAAGGCGTTTCCACGCTGTACGACTCCATGTCTATGACTCTTTATATTTTGCTTATCATTTTTAATTACTGCTCCTTGTTCGACTATTAGGAACAGCTTCCTTCTACCTGCACCAACTAAACCCACCGTAATCCGTGCAATCCTTTCAAATCTCATCTGGACCTTCCATGCTTCAAGGAGACCACCCCCGGCTCTCCAATTTAACCTCAAAGATCCTCATTCCTAGAACTAGTGTAGTAGATCTATTTAACCCCTCTGCAGGATATTGGAGACGCTGAAATATTGTGCCAATGTTGGAATGTTGTGCCAACTCTGGATGCCTTACCTGCATTTTATAATCTTAGTGTATCCTTGCTGCTTCCATACTCAGCAAGGATATACTAAGATTATAAAATGCATAAAATGCATTCTGTTTATGTAGGTCAGGATCTTGTACATTGTACTGAACTCTCTCCCAATTCCAATTTATTGATATACGACTCTCATTTATTGTGACGCATGGACTCTCACTCGAGCACTGTTCAAGTCTCTCGATGGAACCTACACCCGAATGCTCAGAAAAGTTCAAAATGTCAGTTGGAGGGACCACATCATCAACTCCCTGCTCTGTGGGGAGAATCCACCTCTGACCTAGAAGATCAGGTCGAGAAGGATGAGGCTCGCTGGTCACAACCACCGCCAACCAGAAATGCCAGCAAACAAGGTTATGCTGTGGGAAGCCACCCATGGAAGACGCGACCCGGGACGGCCAAACAAGACCATGCTGAAGACGTTGATGGAAGACGCATGTGTAGAGACAAAAGAGGAGCTTGCCAGCTGCATGGAGGACAGAGGTGTGTGGTGCGTCCGTCACCGTGCCCGTCGGAAACCAGCACCACTGCGTCGCTAATGTTTGCAACGATGATGAAATGAATTTATTCTCTGTTCTTGCCCAACATAGAGATTTGTGCTATTTTATCTTCATGTCATTTATTTCCATTTTTTCTCTTAAAGTTTAGCCCTCAATACTTCTCTAAATTAAACTTCATCTGCCATTTATCTGCAACTCTATGGCCTATTTAGACATAAGCGGCATTTGGACAAGGACAAGGACACCGTCACCTACTCTCCATCATATAGCAGGTCTTTTGCTTTCTTTTGATAGCTTTGTGCCAGCAACTGAGGGGTTCCCGATTAACAGTGTTGTGGGGATAAATGAGACTGTACAGACTTCAGAGATTGAAGAAAATATCTCACTGCCACCTTCTCATGACAATAAATGCCGGCATTACCAGCAACATCCTTATCCCATGAGGGATTTTTCCTTTCTTCCTCCTCTTGCAGATAGAAGTAATCTTTTCCACACAGGAGATGGCCAAGAACACAAAGAAGCCAATACAACATCTATTTTCCTCTTTTTACATCAATAGAATACTCACAGCTCGATGTGAATCAGAGGGAAAAAAATCAATGCTCACGGGGGGAAATATAAAGCTGGAACATTACATGACATCACATTAACTAAAACTGCAAGAGCCAGAAAGCACAACTATCATCTCTGAAAAGCAAATTTAGAAATTATTCTGTTGTTACCTTCTTCACGTTGCTAAATAATAACCTGGTATAGCAGTGCCAAAAGAAAAGTATTTTCTAAACAGATTCCACATTGAGAAGTGAGGAGTAATTAAAAAAACGAAAAACAGCCATAATCTTCAATTCTATGTTTTCTACATTAACTCTAATCATGACACCTAGTGATACAATGATACAATTTATTTGTTGTCATTTGAACCTCATTGAGGTTCAAACGAAGGTTCAAAAGGAAATCCTCTTTTGTCTCTACACATGCGTCTTCCATCAAATAGTGGTGGCAGGATTACTTTCTCTACTTTACCTGAACAATATATGACAAGGAGTGAAGATTCGTTTACTAGCCCAGTGGTATGAATATTGATTTCTCTAACTTCGTAACCCCAGCATTCCTTCTCTGTCTCTATCCCTCCTCCACCCAAGTCGCACCAGCTTCTCATTTCCAACCACCAAACAGCTAACAATGGCCTGTTTCCTTTATCAACGTTACTTTTTTGCATATCTTTCATTCATTGTCTTTATCTCTCTACATCATCGTCTATATCTCTCGTTTCCCTTTCCCGTGACTTTCAGACTGAAGAAGGGTCCCGACCCGAAACGTCACCCATTCCTTCTCTCCAGAGATGCCACCTGTCCCACTGAGTTACTCCAGCATTTTGTGTCTATCCTCCCTTTTACACAGCTACGTCACCAAGCATTATCCCACAGCATTTGGTATAGTTCTCTTCGTCCGTCAGTCGAAACATTCACAGGGATGAGCCCCACTGTACCCTTCTCTGACTGCTGTACAGTAATGTGTCAGGAATTGGCTTGAGTGGGGTCCCATCCGGAACTGCACGTCCCATTACAGCCCTCTCTACTGGGTGTAAATCTCTAACGATGTTTCACACTCAATGTTTTATCCAACTAAATAATATTTTGTGGAGGACCAGACACATCACTGGTGTTGGCACGAAAAAGAATAATGTAAATAGATGCTATCCAATTTCTAGCTACTAGCAAGTCAATAAAGTAATACCATGTCAATTTACTCAGCAAAGTGTCGTTCCTAATATGTTAACTCCAATAGTGCAAATATGGTTGTTTGATTATACTTCAACATTTACCATATAAATGATGTTAACTGGCCATGTTCTAAATACATGCACAGGCTAACTGGCTGGAGTTTCCGTAGACATCTGCACCCTCTCACCACGAGGTCCCCAATTGCTTTAGAAGCACATCCATAATACCAGTGTCTAAAAGGAACAAGGTCCCATGGCTCAGCAACTACTGACCAGAGGCACTCACACCTGTGGTGGATGAAGTGCTTTGGGAGGGTGGTTATGATAACAGACCCACAGCAGATATAACCTTGCTGCCTGTCCATTCTGCACTGGACCATTTGGTCAATCAGAACAACGTACATCAGGCTGATGGTCAAAGACTATAGCTTGGCATTTAACAAACTCATTCCCCCTCTAAATGTCTCCTCAATCTCAAGGAACTGGGGCTCTGCACAGCCTTATGCAAATGAATCCTCGACTTCCTCATCAGCTGAGCTCATTCAGTACAAATATGGATGACCAGGATTGTGTAGTCAGACACAGTTTCAATGCCATCTTTAAATTTGCCCAATACCACAATGCCACCTTTGTTGGATGCAAAACGGGTAACGATGAGTCAGAGTAGAATAGGGAAATTGATAATCTGATTAAATAGTACTGGAACAACACTCTTGTTCTCAACGTTAGCAAGACCGGGGAGATGAGTGTTGACTTCAGGAAGGAAAGCTGAGTGTCCATGAAACTGTCTTCATCGGTGGAACAGCAGTGGAGAGAGACAACAGCTTCCAGGCCCTGGACGTGCACATCTCTGAGGACCTGTCCTGAGCCCAGCACATTGATGCAATCACAAAGAAAGCTCATCAACGCCTCTACTCCTGAAGAAGTTTGAGATTTGTTGGGTCACCGAATACTCTGTCGAAAGTCTACAGCTGTACAGTGGAAAGCATACGGACTGGTTGCATCACACCCAGGTTTGGTAACGCCAATGCACACGAATGCAGACGGCTTAAGAAAAGTGATGGACATTGCCCCATCCATAACAGGTTTTGACTTCCCCACCATTGAATGGATCTATGGGAAACACTGCCTAAAGAAGGCAGCTAATAATGTCGAAGACCGGCATCATCCTGGCGACGCTCTCATCTCACTGCTACCATTGGGAAGGTGGTACAGGAGCCCGAGAAATTATACCTTTAGTTTCAAGAACAGCTTCATCCCATCAACCATCCAGGTTTTGAACCACATGGTAGAACCCTAACCACACCCCACCTCAGCAACCAACTGGTATGGAATTATTATATGGTTGCTTTCCGTAATCGCCTTGCATGAGTATGACTTGGTTACTTGGTATAACTGCTATTTCATGTCATTATTTGCTATTGTATATTTATTTGTTCTATTGTGTTAATGGGCCTGTATAGTTGCAAGAAGTAAAATTTTAATTTGCCCATCAGTCTGAAGGGTCCCAACTAAAAATATCAACTATCCAAGTTCTCCAGGGATCTGCCTGACCTGCTAAGTGTTTTAGTTTTAGAGGTACAACGTGGAAATAGGCACTTTGGTTCACAAGGTCCACACCGACCTTCGATCACCCGTACACTAGTTTTTCGTTATCCCACTTTTGCATCCTACACACTTGGGGCAATTTACAGAAGCCAATTAACCTACAAACCTGCACGTCTTTGGAATGTGGGAGGACACAGGAGCACCCGGAGAAAACCCATGTGGTCTCAGGGAGGATGTACATACTCCGTAGACAGCACCCGTAATCAGGTTCATACCCAGGTCTTTGATGTTGTGAGGCAGCAGCTCTACCGCTGCGCCACTGAGGCACCTTTACCCCTGCACTCTGTGCCTTTATTTTAGAAATGTCATTGTTCTGTTCTCTAGCATATGACAATTAAGCACCCTTGTCTAGATTCTTGATCATGCCCAGTTAACAATTATAGTTCAAATATCCCTGTAAGAATCAATGACACAGATGGTACCTCCGGACCATGTTCTCACCCACTCGCACCGTGTACCATTAACGTGTATCATTAACGTTTACACAATTCCTTCAGTGAAGGCAGGGAACCACAAACTCATGTCCAGTATTTGATGCTGAGCACTGAGGTTAGTTCATGTGTGGCGTCAGAATTGAGAAGCATGAAAACCGGTGCATATTTTCACTGACTACTCTTGCCAACTGAAAGAGATGGTGAGGAACAACTTAGTGATTTAACAAAAATGGAAAGGGCAAATGTTAAGCAGTGCTTGCCCGGCTGAAATGTGAACAGCACTGGAGGCGATTCAAAAGATGATCACCTCATTGCTGAATTTCTGGAAAACAAATAGGAACAGAAACCTCGAAATATGCTTTGCCCGAACATAGGAATGACTGACTATAACTATGAAGTTGAATAAAGCCAATTATCTCACCACAAACCACATAACCACACACAATGGTCAATTTCCCACTTGGACAATAGGGAAGCTTGTGCACCTCATGGTTGCATAAGTTTATCAAGTTTATCAACCATCACAGCTTGGTTTGGGAACAGCTCTATCCAAGATCACAAGAAATTGCAGCGAATTGTGAACGCAGCCCAGACCATGACACAAACCAACCTCCCTTCTGTTGACTCCATTTATACCTCATGCTACCTCGGCAAGGCCAGCGGCATAATCAAGGACGAGTCGCACCCTGGCCACTCCCTCTTCTCCCCTGTCCCATTAGGCAAAATGTACAGAAGTGTAAAAATGCACACCTCCAGATTCAAGGACAGGTTCATCCCAGCTGTTATCAGGCAACTGAATCACCCTCCCACAACCAGAGAGCAGTGCTGAACTACTATCTACCTCCTTGGTGATCCTCAGACTATCCCTGATCGGACTTTGCTGGCTTTACCTTGCATTAAACGTTATTCCCTTATCATGTATCTCTGCACTGTAAATGGGTCGATTGTAATCATGTATTGTCTTTCTGCTGACTGGAAAGCGCGCAACAAAAGCTTTTCACTGGACCTCGGTGCACGTGACAATAAACTAAACTGTTACTGATCTCTACATTTACCTTTTGAGTGTATCGAGCGGTTCCTTCCTGTCTATGACTCCTGTATCTGGATCTACTGTTGTGAAGATGCATCTAAAAAGGAAATATAAAAACATTATGGCATGAAAGGTTGCAAGAGGTCATTTTTACGCAAAAGACATCCTCTATCATATTGTGTGAGGTGAGGTTACAGTTTGTAGTGTGCTAAATGAGCCAGATTCAAAAGCAACCAAGATATCCACAGTGGCAGGTCCAGTTTAAAATAATTTCCATTTGCAAATTCCCATGTTGGTTTTACACATGGCTTTGAATCTGAAATACATTCCTATTTGTTTCGAAAAGGACCCGACCCGAACGTCAGTCTAAAGAAGGGTCCCAACCCGAAACATCGCCAATCCTTTTTCTCCAGAGATGCTGCCTGACCCACTGAGTTGATCCAGCATTTTGTGTCCATTTTATGCATTGCTACTCCCTGGAACTGCCCTATCCAACAGTGTTTAGTACCTGGTACACAAAAATGCTGGAGAAACTTAGTGGGTGCAGCAGCATCTATGGAGCGAAGGAAATAGGCAACGTTTCGGGCCGAAACCCTTCTTCAGATCTTCTTCAGATCTTCTTCAGAGAAGATACAGTGTTTAGTACCTTCTCTACGAGCTCTGAAATGACACAAAACCAACTTCTCAAGGCTAGTTCAAGATGAGCATTAAATGTTGATCCTGTCTACAATAAATCCCATCCGCAAATTAAAGGGTAAACAATTTTGATTTGGTGCTGGAGTTTTTGCCTTTGGTAATGCTGTTGGAATGTTGAGCTGAGGGAGTTAAACTGTTGCTTGCAGAAGTTCAGCACTGCCTGGGATATGTGATGGTGGCCAATTGTGGCTGCTCAATATATTTTGAATCTAGTTCATTTTGGTTATCATTGTTATCCTGTGGTAAAAGACTTGTCTTTTCACCCCCAAAGCTTTCAACCACCCAGAAGACAGACAGGGTCGCCTGCAAGAGAGCAGAATCAACTCAAAGAATCAGGAAGCTTTACACCATCTTTACACTGTCAGCTTTACACTATCAGCTTTGCACTGATGTAATCATCAGTGAAACATGGCTACACCTTGTGTTATCACAAAATCCACTGAAAGATTCACCAATACTTCAACAGTCTTCTCCTGACCATGATCACTACCACATAGAAACAAAAGGACCAAAAGGACATTGACACACCAACCCTGGCAGGTCGCTCTCCAAATCATGCTTATCTTACCTGAGAATAATTACCTGGCAGATCAATTTCCCTCCTGGGATAAATAAAGTTCTATCGTATCATATCGTAATATACTATGATGCCTTTGTCATTACATGGCCCAGTTTGATGCACAGTACTTAAAGGCACTGTATCAGTGCAGTCATGATGAGAATTGCAACAAAACAAAGGCATTCGGGGACAGGCAATAGATGCTGGACATGCCAGCAATGCCTATGTAGGGGTTAAAGGTACTATCAACATCCAGCATTAAGGATTGGTGAGACACAGGATCACATAGCGGATACATGCTCACAAAGGGAGGATGTTTAACACAGGAAGCTAATAGCACATTTTATCGGGATGCATCACAGCATGGTTTGGGAACAGCTCCAACCAAGACCGCAAGAAATTGCAGAGAATTGTGGACGCAGCCCAGACCATAACGCAAACCAACGTCTCTTCCATTGACTCAATCTACACTTTACGCTGTCTCGACATGGCCACCCGCATAATCAAGGATGGGTCTCACCCTGGACACTCCCTCTTCTCGCCTCTCCCATCAGGCAAGAGGTACAGAAGTGTGAAAACAGATTCAGGGACAGTTTCTTCCCAGCAGTTATCAGGCACCTGAACCATCCTATCACCAACTAGAGGGCAGTCCTGACTTATCATCTACCTCATTGGAATCCTTCGGACTATCTTTAATCAGACTTTACTGGATTTATCTTGCATTAACGTTATTTCCTTTATCATATATCTGTACAATGTGAATGCCAGTTTTTCGCTGTATCTCAGTATATGTGGCATTAATAAACTAAACTAATACACTGGCTATTCTTTCACAGCTCGGCACATTCTGCTCATAGCAGCTCAGTCTGTATCCACCTTTATCCTTCCACGGGTTTCACAAACCTTAACAAACTTTGAGTTAAGATAGTTAAGAACATACCTCGTGCAAGACATTGTACGACACAACTTTGAAGTCCCAATCTGTAAGTCTTTCCAAGAATCCTAAAAATTAAAAACAAATTAAGTGCAATGAAAATTTTATAGAGCACTCATCTGTGTGAGGTTCAAAGCTCCATTTTATTCAGCAATGCATTGTCTTACACAGAAGACAGCTAAGCTTAGATGCACAACCACAATGGCTATATTACTTTTTATTCTTCCTACTGTGGCGGCACCTGGTGGCAAGCCACGGGCACAACGAACCCTCGGCTCTGGAGGTCGGCATCTCGGTGTGGGAGGCGCTAGTCACGGGGTTGTACCTGAGTTGGTATTTAAGGCCGGGCAACGCCCGTGACCTTCAAGGAGTAGGGAGCTGTATCGGAGAGAATAAACACGTCTAGTGCACACAACTTGTGTCCGCTTAGTTTTTGGCTGGACTCCTGCGAGTCCCCGCTACACTGGTGATCCCGACGTGATGTGAAGTGGAACCCCAAAGCGTGCAATCCAAGTTGCCACGAGGGCACGAGCGCACGACTGGGTTGAAGTGTCCGTGAGCAGGATGGCCTCCGGCCACCGCGTAAAACGGTCAACCATCGTAAGCAGGTGCGAAACACCCCGGGATGGAGGCAGTGGCCCCACGATGACCACGTGTACGTGATCGAACCGCCGGCGTGACACTGCGAAGTCTTAAACGGGCACCCGGACATGTCGATGCACCTTCGAGTGTCTGGCACGGGATGCACGCCCGGGCCCAGCGACCGACCTGCTTCCGAAGTCCGTGCCACATAAACCTTGCGGCCACCATAGAGACCGTGGCCCGGATGGATAGATGGGCCAGCCCATGGATCACCTCAAACACGCAACGGCGCCAGGCCGCCTGAACAATAGGCCTGGGCTGACCGTGGATACGTCGCAGAGGATGGAACCCGAGGGACCTAACGGCATGTCCTAAAGCACCAAGCCAGAGATCGCGGTGCGGTGCGCCGGCATCTCATCGTCCGCCACCGCCAAAGCGGAGTAATCTATTCCCGAGGCCGGGTTAAACACGGCTGCAGTTGCTGGGCTGGACAAGGTATCCGCCACTAGGTTGCATTTCCCGGCGATGTGCCGGACGTCCATTGTATACTCCGAAATAGCCACCAGCTGGCGCTGCTGACAGGCGGACCAAGGATCCGAAACCTTGGTGAAAGCAAACGTGAGGGGCTTGTGGTCCATGAAGGCTACACTACCAAATAAATCCACTGACATTAAACGTAATTGTCTTATTTCTGGTTCTTTCATCATTTATTGCATTTCCAAGTGCACATCATTTGTCAACTTTGAAATGGTGCCATTTTGGAACAGTAATTTTGGAAAATGGGATGTAAAGGTAAAGAATGATAATATAACTACCACTATACAAATTATAATTTATATATTATGTTTAACTGTTTTGTAAAATAAATGTATAAGAAGGGCACAAACCCAACCATAAGCTCTAATTTAACAACAACAATTGCAATGATGTAAATAAGATTTTTTAAGTGCATTATTTAAACTGGAGGACTGTTAAGCAAATGTAATCATAATTGACGCAAGATTGTAACGGATTTAATTTAACCATATAACCATTACAGCACGGAAACAGGCCATCTCGGCCCTTCAAGTCCGTGCCGAACACTTTTTTTTCCTTCTTTTTTAAAAAATAAATACTTCCCCCTAGTCCCATCTACCTGCACTCAGACCATAACCCTCCATTCCTTTCCCGTCCATATACCCATCCAATCTATTTTTAAAGGATAAAATCTAACCAGCCTCCACCACTTCCACTAGAAGCTCATTCCACACAGCTACCACTCTCTGAGTAAAGAAGTTCCCCCTAATGTTACCCCTAAACTTCTGTCCCTTAATTCTCAAGTCATGTCCCCTTGTTTGAATCTTCCCTGCTCTCAATGGAAAAAGCTTATCCACGTCAACTCTGTCTAACCCGCTCAATATTTTAAAGACCTCTATCAAGTCCCCTCTTAACCTTCTGCGCTCCAAAGAATAAAGACCTAACTTGTTCAACCTTTCTCTGTAACTTAGTTGCTGAAACCCAGGTAACATTCTAGTAAATCTCCTCTGTACTCTCTCTATTTTGTTGACATCCTTCCTATAATTAGGCGACCAAAATTGAACTCCATACTCCAGAATTGGCCTCACCAATGCCTTGTACAATTTTAACATTACATCCCAACTTCTATATTCAATGCTCTGATTTATAAAGGCCAGCACACCAAAAGCTTTCTTTACCACCCTATCTACATGAGATTCCAGCTTCAGGGAACTATGCACAGTTATTCCTAGATCCCTCTGTTCAACTGCATTCCTCAATTCTCTACCATTTACCATGTACGTCCTATTTTGATTTGTCCTGCCGAGATGTAGTACCTCACATTTATCAGCATTAAACTCCATCTGCCATCTTTCAGCCCACTCTTCCAAATGGCCTAAATCTCTCTGTAGACTTTGAAAATCTACTTCATTATCCACCACACCACCTATCTTAGTATCATCTGCATACTTACTAATCCAATTTTCCACACCATCATCCAGATCATTGATGTACATGACAAACAACAGTGGACCCAACACAGACCCCTGAGGCACCCCATTAATCACCGGCCTCCAACCTGACAAACAGCCATCCACCATTACTCTCTGGCATCTCCCATTCAGCCACTGTTGAATCCATCTTGCTACTCCACCATTAATACCCAACAATTTAATCTTCTTAACCAACCTTCCATGAGGAACCTTGTCAAAGGCCTTACTGAAGTCCATATAGACAACATCCACTGCTTTACCCTCATCAATTTCCCTAGTAACCTCTTCGAAAAATTCTAGAAGATTAGTCAAACATGACCTTCCAGGCACAAATCCATGTTGACTGTTCCTAATCAGACCCTGCTTATCCAGATGCTTATATATATATATAATCTTTAAGTATCCTTTCCATTAATTTGCCCACCACTGACGTCAAACTAACAGGTCTATAATTGCTAGGTTTATTCTTAGAACCCTTTTTAAACAACGCAACAACATGCGCAGTACGCCAATCCTCCGGCACTATTCCCGTTTCTAATGACATTTGAAATATTTCTGTCATAGCCCCTGCTATTTCTACACTAACTTCCCTCAATGTCCTCGGGAATATCCTGTCAGGACCTGGAGACTTATCCGTTTTCATATTTTTCAAAAGTGTCCGCACCTCCTCTTCTTTGAATCTCATAGTTTCCATTGCTACTCTGCTTGTTTCCCTTACCTCACATAATTCCATATCCTTCTCCTTGGTGAATACCGAAGAAAAGAAATTGTTCAGTATCTCCCCCATCTCTTTTGGCTCTGCAGATAGCTGTCCACTCTGACTCTCTAATGGACCAATTTTATTCCTTGTTATCCTTTTGCTATTAATATAGCTGTAGAAACCCTTTGGATTTACTTTCACCTTACTTGCCAAAGCAACCTCATATCTTCTTTTAGCTTTTCTAATTTCTTTCTTAATATTCTTTTTACATTCTTTATACTCCTCAAGCACCTCATTTACTGCATGCTGCCTATAATTATTGTAGATCTCTCTCTTTTTCCGAACCAAGGGACATTCTTAATCACACACTAAACAATTACAGAATAACAAGCATTAACCTATACATGAATTAATAAAATAGGACTATTTTTATTTTAGTTTTTATTATTTTCTAAAATTCTTAACAGTAAATAGCTCTGAAAGCTTCCAGGACTGTTCAGGACTATTCACAGTATTTTAAAAGATAGCTAAGCCCCCAATGTGGATGGGTCTTATACCGGGAATTCCATGCGGATTCAGATGGGTCTTATAGCTTATATGCAGTTCAAATAGCTAAGCCCCCAATGTGGATGGATCTTATACCGGGAATTCCATGCGGATTTGAGAAGGAAGTTCTAGCCCTGAATCCACATGAAACTAATGCAGATCCACACATAGGTCATTTGTGGGCCTGAACTACCCACCACTGTGTAGAAATTCGTTTCTATTCATTAATATGTACGATTGATCAATTAAACAGTCTGAAGGGTCACGACCTGAAATATCGCCCATTCCTTCTCTCCAGAGATGCTGCCTGTCCTGCTGAGTTACGCCAGCCTTTTGTGTCTATCTTTGGTTTAAACAAGCATCTGCAGTTCCTTCATACGCATAATAATGTTAATGCACCCTTGTGTGTGATAACTAAGGCAATCAATAGCCTCAATTTAAAAAAAGGAAATCGATATTTTTCAATCTTATGACCAAAATTAATATTTAAAAAATATTACATTAGTTCTGAAAATAGCTGGGTTATAACGGTTGTAAAATCAGTGAAGTTATGGAAATAAAAAAAGCCAATTTCACAAGAATACAAAATGTAGCAACAACTCTTGGGGAGATGTCTGCTTAAAATCAGTGCAGCTCAATAACTGAGTAACATATAAATTGTTGTTACTCTCATTCGTAAGGAGGAATATGAGGATAGTTTCATATAAACAAAAGAGCAAGTGTTTGCTCTGAAAGGGCAGTGGATTAATAACTAATGGACAGATGATCTGTAAATTAACCACAAAATTATTTGTGCTGGTGCTTTGACCAAAATTATGGCAAGGGCATCAGGTCCTTCTGCTCTTCTTCAAAGCGATGCCATGGAAATCTTTGCATGGCAGTAGAAGGCAGAAGTTACCACATCCTGAACTTAGGACAGTTTCTTAGTGCAGAACTCCCTCAGTGTTGATATGAAATACAGAACACTAAAGCACAAGATGTTGTCTCAGATTTCCAGAAACATAAATTGAAAACCTTCCTTTTTAAAATTTCTGATTCCAAGGCTAGAGTGCAATCCCTTAACTAGGGCTCCACCCCAAAAATATACTATATCTTCTCTGCAAAAATTCAATGGACAGCATTAATTGGTTCTATAACACGACCTGCTGAGTACATATTAATTTCAATTCTCATTTGCTTGCAAATGGACATAAACTGTGTACCTCTGCATATGGCTTGCAATCCTTCACCACAAGCACAGGCCTGAAATTCTCCATCTTAACTTTTTTCTCCAATTTGGTGTTAAAATCTTCAACGGTTGCCTCAGACATCATCATGCAGGAACTAAGATCATTGTAGACAGTCTATAACAGGAAAAAGAAAGTATTAGATCTTATATCAATGCAGGTTTTAAACATGAGGTAAATTAGAGGTACTGGAGATTTTTGGGAGCCAGATTATATCAAATTAGAAATGCATTCTCAATACTTTCAGAAATTAAGTCTACTTACTTTCCTTCAACTTATTCTCTCACATGTTCATTCAACTCTCCTTTGAATATTTTACCACTTGCCTTCACCAATTTACAATGAGCAATTAACCGACCAGCCTCTCTGTGAGATATGGATGGAAAGAATGGTGGCATGGTAGCGCAGTGGTAGAGCTACTGCCTTACAGCACCAGAGACCCGGGTTCGATCCTCATTACGGGTGCTTGTCTGTATGGAGTTTATGCGTTCTCCCGGTGACCTGTGTGGGTTTTCTCCGAGATCTTCCGTTTCCTCCCACACTCTAAAGACGTACAGGTTTGTAGATTAATTGGCTTGGTATAAATGTAAAAAATGTAAAAAAATTGTCCCTAATGTGTGTAGGATAGAGTTAATGCACAGGGATCGCTGGCCGGTGCGGACTGGGTGGGCTGAATGGCCTGTTTCCGCGCTGTATATCTGAACTAAACTAAACATGGTCACGATAATTTTGGAAATAAAGTCTACAAAGGAAAATAAGAAACACAATATCTTTAAAGAATTAATTTATGAAATACCATTGTTCATTAAGTTCGTGATTTGTATTTCAAAATCTCCACGGGGGTGGGGGGGGTGTTCACACTGACAGCTTTAAGTCAGGAATGACAGTCTATTTCTCTAAAAACATGGGTTGGAACAAAAGCTGTCTTCAGATGCACTCAGTGAAGAGAACTGAAAAGTCTTAAAACACAAGACACTCAATCCATGCCAGTTCCCAGCAGGATAATCTCATCATTCCATTCTCCATCTCCTTATTTTCCTTCAATTTACACGCTCACACATGTTCGTTGAACTCCTTTGATTATTTTGCCACCTGCCTTCACCAATTTACAATGAGCAGGTAACCGACCAGCCCCTCTGTGTAACGTGGACAGAACGAATGTACAACACTCACACCCTGATTCGGGGGCAGTTTCTTCCCAGCTGTTATCAGGCAACTGAACAGTCCTCTCACCAGCTAGAGAGCAGTCCTGACCTCCATCTACCTCATAGGAGATCTCCGAACTATCTTTGAATGGACTTTATTTTTGCACTAAATGTAATACACTTTATCCTGTATTTGTACACTGTGGCTTGATTGTGATCGTATGGCTGCCTCGCCAACAGTCTGTCTGTCCCTTCCTTTTTTGTGTTTTAATAGTATGTGTTCAATCTATATTTGTTGTGTTCTTTAGCTTGTTTTATGTGGGGGGTTGGGTGGGGGTGGGGGAGGGTTGGCGGAAACTTTTTCACATCTATTACCTTGACGGAGATGCGATTTCTTTTACCATATCGTATCTCCGTCCGCACTGCGACCTAACATCGTGGAGTTGACGGCCTTTGCTGGAGACTGACCTTTGAGAGTTCTACTGCGGGGAGCCTGCGGGACTTTAACATCGCAGAGCCCGCGATCCCTTTGTCAGAGATCGACCTCGGAGCTCCAACCGTGGGTGCTTGCGGACTTTAACATTACTCTGGTCAGAGACCGACTTCGGGAACTCCAAGCTGCAGGAGCTTTGACCGCCCCGACGCATGAGTTTCGATCGACCCGACACAGTAGCTTCGATCGCCCCGAAGCGAGGGCTTCGATCACCCTGATGCTGGAGTTTCGATCGTCCCGATGGATGGTTCGACTGCCCCGGCCGCGGGGGAATAAAGAGGAAGATTGGACTTTTTTGCCTTCCATCACTGTGAGGAATGTGGGGAATCCGCTGTGGTGGTTTTTTTTGTTAACTTTTATGTAGTTGTGTATCTCGTTGCTTTTTTTTTCAGATGACTGTATGGTAATTCGCATATCATTGTATCGTAATTGGTACATGTGACAATAAAAGACGTTTGAAACCTTTGAACCCTATTAGTCATTCCGCTGTCTGGATAGCGCACTATAAAAAGTTGTTCACTGTAATGCTGTACATGTTATAATAATAATAAACTGAAGAAAGAAAGGCCAGAAATGAATCTGGATCCCTGGAGGTCTTAAGACAGCAGCACCATCTATCTCTTTATTTCCTTTTTTTGGTAAATGGCAGCATTAAGTGTCAATCTCCAGCGATTAAGAAAAAGGTATAAATATCTGAAGTCTAATGGAGAAACAGAAAATTATAACAATTCATCAGCAAGTTTGCTGAAGAATATATTTGAGGAACTGTGGCAGGTTATACTCTTAATTCTGGCCAAATTGGAGCTGCCAGGACACTAAAATTGAGTAAAGGCTTCTGTGCTGCTAGGCCATTTGGTCAATTTAAATGTGCCTTCTGCAGAAATGGGACAAGCTGCAGAATGGTGGCAGCTTTTCTAGACCCCAGATAAGAGTTGCAGGGAGAGAATGGGACATCTGCAGATTCTTACAATTAGGTGGAGTGGGTGAATGCAAACCAGACATACACATTGTAAATATTGTTGCAAAGCTTTACTTTGCTAGATGTTGATTGGGTTAAGTGTTGAGCCTTGTCTGGGTTTCTTGAATATCGAGGCAAATGTTGCTATGTTTGCTTCCTTCCAGAAGCTCCGTTTGAATATAATGTATACTAGACTAAGTGGGACCCGTTGGATCCCATGTTCACACGGGAGGGCTGGTCCCCCAACACAATATTCCACCTCTATACCAATTCCAATATTGTCATTTCTGGTGGCTTTCTGGAGCGCTGGTATGGGTGTTGTGGGCTGAAGGGACTGGTCTCCAGAGGGCTAGTATGGACATTGTGGGCCAAATGGATTCTTGGGGTGGAAGCTCAGTCCCTCAAGCCTGATGTGCTAGCAGCTCACTCACGGCTGGTGGGCTGGCAGTAGACTCACGGCTATTCCTTGAAATTCTATCTCAAGCAGGGCCACCAAATTCAAATCCATTTTCCTACCATTTCAAGCAGAGTGCAAGGCCACCAAATTCAGGTGCAATTTCCTACCACTTCTAGCAGGGTGCAAGGCAACCGAATTCAAGTGCAGTTTCCTACCACATCAAGCAGGGTGCAAGGCCACCGAATTCAAGTGCAGTTTCTGACCATTTCAAGCAGGGTGCAAGGCCACCGAATTCAAGTGCAGTTTCATACCACTTCAAGCAGGGTGCAAGGCCACCGAATTCAACTGCAGTTTCATACCACTTTAAGCAGGGTGCAAGGCCACCAAATTCAAGTGCAGTTTCATACCACTTCAAGCAGGGTGCAAGGCCACCAAATTCAAGTGCAGTTTCATACCACTTCAAGCAGGGTGCAAGGCCACCAAATTCAAGTGCAGTTTCATACCACTTCAAGCAGGGTGCAAGGCCACCACATTCAAATGCAGTTTCATACCATTTCAAGTAGGGTGAAACCACCATAAAACCACCATAAAACCACACAAAACACCACACTCACAGTTCAGTAGACATTCAGTGTGTTCAGTTGATTCACAGCTCAGACAGTCGTGAACTCTCCCTCCCCCATCATGCAGAGACCGAGCCACACCCATACTTCCGGGTTTTATAATCCCTCCCAGCGGAAAAGGTGTGGCCTTCATGGCGTGATTGACAGGAGAGAGATTCTCAAAAAATTTTAAACACTAATAACACTTTTATTTTTCATTGATGGGAAGAATCCTCTGCACCTGACGAGCGGAGGACTGAGTAAGATGGCCAAAAATCACAGCCGTAAGTGGTAGCGTTGTATCTAAAATCAATATACAGTGCAACAGGAAGTTGTCAAGTTTAGACCACCAGCCATTTGCAGTGTTTTTTACTGCAACCCAAAACCCCACCAGCCATTTGCAGTGCTTTTACTTCAACCCAACCACATTTTCAAACCACATTAAGGGCACTCAAGGTCAGTAAAGCCACACTCACAGTTTAGTAGACATGTGTTCAGTGTTATTCACAGCTCAGACTGAGAGACGTGACCCTCTCACTTCCCCCATCTTGCAAAGACTGACTGAGGCACTACACTTCCGGGTTTTATAGTCCCTCCCCCTCCCACCAGCAGGGGCACCAGAGAGAATGTCAACATTTTTAAAACATTAATAACTCTTTTATGTTTCAGTGATGGGAAAAATCCTCTAGCCCTGCGCAGCAGAGGGGGACTCTGAGTAAGCTGGCCAAAAATCACAGCCGTAAGTGGCAGCGTGTTTTCTAAAATCATGAAACAGAAAAACAGGAAGTGGTCAAGATCTTACTTATAGTAATATAGATAAGATTATATTATTGGGTTAGGGAACTGTCAATTATGTACTGTTATAATTAATATGTGTGATTGGTTTGTAGGGGTTGCCTCCCCCAAGTAATGCCACGCCCTAGTTTGGAAGGGTATAAGAGGGTGTGTAATTCATTGTGGGGTGTGTCGGTTGAATGTGACTTCTGTTCTGTTTGCACGAGATATTGTTGTCTTGCGTGGGTGGATCAGCAACCGTCCCTGCAGTTTGTTCTTCAATAAAGTAATGTTTTGGAACCAGAGTTTAACTTAGTATTTGACTAAACCAGACTAAGGGGGTAAGTCTAGATACCGGAATTTACAATGCAACACCAATGCTGGGGCTTTTCCAACAAATTGGCTTTGGAAGATCCACGGACGTGCACAAATTCCCCGTTCTTGTGTCGTTACTGCTAGGTTTGGATGTTTGGTTTGGATGTTATTGTGTTCTGGCATGGCAGGAGCAGAGGCATACACCTTCAATGAAAGAAGACGTTATGATATCGGTTTAACTTCAACAGTTCCATTCAGGGACCCCTAGCAAACCATCCAAGAGACCCAGAGATTCATGTGCACTTCTTCGAACCTCGGCTTAAGCATTAAGATGTGGCCCCCTTTACATCAGCGAGACAAAGCACAGACCATCGTTTTTCCAAACACTTGTGCTCTGTCCACCATGGCCTGCTGGATCTCCTGGTTCACCAATCCCAGAGCTCCATCTTTCCCTTTATCCTCGTATTTTTCTATCCTCTGATCCCTTCCACCCACATCCCTCCCTCCAGCTTTACTTTACACCCCCGTGTTCTTTCCTTGCCCAACATCCTTTTGTCTCCTTTTCACCTCTAGCGTTTCTTACTATCACCAACCATGTGGCAATCAAATCCCCTCACTTGCATATACTTATTACTTGCCAGGCTTTACCCTACCCTCGCCTCTATCTATATTCACTGCGCAATCAGTCTAAAGAAAGATCCCACCCAAATTATATCTGTCCATTCTCTCCACAGATGCTGCCTGACTCACTGAGTTCATCCTGCACTTAGTATTTTGCTAAATATTTCAGCATCTGAAGTTTCTTGTGGCAGCTCAGACCATCATGGACACAGCCTTCCACACCATCAAAAGCAGCTATATGACACACTGTCTCAAGAAAACAGCATCTATCATAAAACATTCCTGCCATGTGGGCCAGGTCCTCGTCTCATTGCTACCGTAAGGCAGGAGGCAGTGTAGCCTGGTCATACACCACTTGGTTTGAACACAAATTGTGTCTAAAACCATGTTCTTAGTGTTCCAGCAGCAGTCAATGCTTGCCTGGGCATGTTTGTTTCTAGGAACAACCTACAGAACACAGTGTTTTACAGTTCCGTAGGTAGGACAAAATGCAATAAAGGCCACTGCATTTCTTTCCGTCCCTTCTTGGCAACACAGATTCCAGCAGATCAATCAAAATACTATTTCACCACCACTTTTTCCCCCATAGAACTACGAGAACATTCCTTGCAGATCACTTCTTGATTGACATGCTTAATGGTGTTTTCGTCATACATTTCTCTACATGGACAGTTGATAGGGCAGGGTATATTTAAATGGAATATTTCATTGCAATATGGCCAGATCCTTCCTTTACATGAACATATATATATATATTCCATCCGTTGTTTGGACACTTCTACATCGCATCTCTGTAAAACAGGTTCCATTTAAAGGAATGGGTGACGTTTCGGGTGGAGACCCTCTCGACCCGAAATGTTACCCATTCCTTCTCTCCAGAGATGCTGCCTGTCCCGTTGAGTTACTCCAGCATTTTGTGTCCATCTTTGCTTTATACCAGCATCTGCAGTTCCTTCCTACACACATGATCCATTTAAGTCTGCAGATGATATAGAAAGTGGCTTGGGTGTCTGCAGCAGTGGTGGAGTAGATTATAGACCCCTGGGGTCACCATTTACCAAAACTCAAGTGGATCAGCCAAACAGGTGCCATATACACCAGAACAGTTCAGAGGCTGGTAATGATGAGTTGAATGATGCACCTCTTTACAACCTTTCCATCATTCCATCAGCAAGAGAACGCCACAGGAGATCCTTTTTCCCTGTGGCTATCAAACTGTACAACTCCTCCCTATTCTTTCGTGGGGTCCCCCCCCCCCTTCCCCAATCTTTGCACATCCCCAATCCTGGACTTTCCACTCATCGCTTTAATTTCATGTTTCATGTATTGTGTTGTGTTTTTATGTTGGCAGACCAATTACCCTCCTGGGATAAATAAAGTTCTATCGTATCGTAACGTATTTAAAAGGCACAAATGATGGAATACTCCTCATTTGCCAGAGTAGAGCAGCTCCAACGAGACTCAAAAAAGATTGATATTTCCAGAACAAAGCACTCGATTGGTACCCAATCCACCAAACAAATGAGTTGATCAATGTGGAGTTTAGGACAGAAAGTGCTGGAGGACTTGTCCCCAAAAGGAAGGAACACAATGCAAAGAAAATTAATGTCAAGAGGCCTTGAAGGAATTGAAGTAAATGATACAAGGACATGGAACCATTTGCAAAAAGTAATGTTTAATTTATTCTGTTGTGTGTTGTAGAGATGGTATCAAGTAAGCAGAGTAAAAGTGAATTGGAGGTCAGAACATAATGAGAATGACAGAGTTTGGGATAATTTACATTTTGTGGTGAGGTGAAGCTCAAGAAAGCATCAAAGTTGGACCAATTTAAGTGATAACTAGGTTTAAATTAATGCAAGGCTGAGGAAAGAGCTGCAATGAAAAAGATCCGGGTTACATACTACCTGATTCAGTCTGGCAAGTAGCCCCGGCGGGAGCGAGAGACATCAAGGCGGGTGTTCGGATTTTCATCGGGCCTACATTGATGGTTTTACTCAGTTATTCAGCCAATTTATCAATGGCTTATCATTGGCTTAATATTGGTAAGCAGTCGTGATGGCAATGACATGAGGCAATGAGAGAAGGTGGAGCTGCAGTCATCATCATAGGCTTTTGCAATGCCAATAGATGGTCAACACAGGAGTTTAAGAATTTCAAAGATTACTGGATGGTGGAGAAACCATCACTGTAGATACTCTGGTAATACCACAACAGGGTGGAAACCAGACTTAAAACAATCGGAAGACCAGGTTACCAGTGGCATAACCACAGACCAACTGTAGGATACAGGTCAGGCAGGTAAGATTAGAGAAGAGTGATGATTGATTAGATGTTCTCCATACAATAATTCAGAGATTGTAGAGGCACCTAACGTCATGAATAAACGGTTTCTTTATTCAGGCATTATAGGTTAGATATACATGCACGTTTAGTCCTCGAACACAAAAGTCATTGTTGCTGCTGCGAGGCTGTTGCCTCGTGGGCTCGAGCTGACTTCCTGCTGAGGTGGCAGGACACTCACGCGAAGAGAGAGGAAAAGGAAGAGAGAGGGAAGGTTGACCCGGGGTTCGTTATATACTAGGGCACACCCCTATACCCTGTGACAACTCCTTCCCGCCATTGCCCAGTCACGTGACCCTACCCCTGACTGTCGAGGGTTCGCATAGCAAGTGGCCTAACCACTAGGTGCTGCCACAGGACCCCCCACCCAGAACCGGAGGCAGGAAAACGAGCAGGCTGATAAAACACAGCAGCCTGAACTCGTAAACACACAGGCAGACCGTGAGGGCAGATGCCGATAAGGGATAGAGCACGCTCACCTTTCACCAGAAGGTGCGCAAGCATGGTCGAGGGCGGCTCCTGCTGTGGGTCGGGGGCACCCCGGCCGATGGTCGGGACGGTGGGGCCAGCGGGCGCAGTCGACGCTCCGGCTATGGGCCATCCCGGCCGAATGCCGAGGGATGCAAGGAGACCAACACAAAAGCCGCAGGATGGACGAGGTACAGACCCGTCACGTCAACCAGCAGGGGATCGTGTACTGAGAAATATATACGGCGCCCAGCAACAAAGAACAAATACGGCACCCAACAACAAAGAAATAACAAGAAACTAATAGCAATATTAAGCTAGGTCATTACAGTGTAAAATGGAAAAAAAACTAGTGTGCAAACATGGTGTGCAAAGTCCAAAGTGGTCGGATGCTGAAAGTTCTATGGTGCGAATCAAGCAGATAGGACAGGAAACCAAAGTTCGAATTGTCCAATGTACGATTAGAAGAAGCTGTGCTTGAAACTGGAGCCTGTAGTGACACCATCTGACCAGAGGTGGCACTGTTGACGGCGGTCAGACTGCAGAGACACCATCTGGCCGGAAGGTGGCATTGTTGACTGCGGTCAAAGCAGGTCAAGCGTCGGCCCCCTCCGACAGGGCAAAATGTTGATCTCCGCACCCGTCGCCGGCGGCTCTCGGCCCTCGGCAGAGACTGGAAGCGGCTGAGGGATCTGTCGAGGGACCGCCGACTCACGACCAACCGAGGCTCCACCCTGCTGCTGAGCCGACCACAGCTCGACCAGACGGACCGCCAGTGGCCGGGGATCTGCAGAAACCACGAGGAGCAGGTGGACATCAGCGGACATCCGCCCCAGGTAAGCCTGCTAGATCAGGAGGGAGGGCCGGCAGCCGGCAATCAAGGCCAGATCGCGCCCATCGACCCGAACGGCCTACGATCGGCGAGACCAGGCACAGGCGGGAAGCAAGCGAGCGACCGCCGCGGCAGGGACCAAAGGCACGTTACTGGTGGGAGTAAAGCGGCGCGATCACGGTGGCGGGGCTCAAGGCAGCGTCCGGGTGCCTTGCAGAGTTGACGGCTGCATCACTGGCAAGCTGGGCTGCCGGCTGCAGACATCAGGTCACCACGGTAGAGGTCGGCTGCGTGCGTCGGGAAATCCAAAATATCCGTTTTGGAACGTCGAGTCACCAATGTAGAGGCACCAAACATCATGAATAAACGGTTTCTTTATTCAGGCATTATAGGTTAGATATACATGCACGTTTAGTCCTCTAACACAAAAGTCATTGTTGCTGCTGCGAGGCTGTTGCCTCGTGGGCTCGAGCTGAGGTGGCAGGACACTCACGCGAAGAGCAGGAAAAGGAAGAGAGAAGGAAGATTGACCCGGGGTCTGTTATATACTAGGGCAGACCCCTATACCCCGTGACAACTCCTTCCTGCCATTGCCCAGTCACGTGACCCTACCCCCGACTGCCGAGGGTTCACATAGCAAGTGGCCTAACGACTGGGTGCTGCCACAAGATTAACATCATGGAACACTGCTAATTGACCACTGATTAAACTACTAATCCCAATTTTAGTCCTGATGATATTCGTTTTTCTGCTGGCCAGAGATAAGCAATGGCAGTTTAATACCCGACATTAAAAATGGTGACTGTCCAAGTCCCGAAAGACCAGGGAAATTCAATAAAATAAACTAATCTTAATTTCTTCTGAAATAATAAGATATATTGCAGTTTCATACATTAAATATATTCTCCAGGGTAAATAGAGCATTGAATTACCTTATCTTTGTCCCGGAAAAGTGACTCCTTGTCTTTAGGATTTCTTGGCTTCATTGAAGGTTCATAGCTCACCATTCGGAAAGCCTTGCTATGTTTTAAATAGGTGCTGATCCAATTGGCAGCTTCATCACCACAATCTCTTCCTTCAATATTGCATCCCCACACTCTTTAGAAAAGAACAATGGTTTAAAGTAGAGAAATTGCTTTGACCTCTATGTACAAATGTAACATTCATGTCCTCTGATTCTCAACCTCGGCTAATTAGATGTTTTTTGTCATTCACTTTCAACTAATTTCCATTATCCCTGTTACCCTCTTTTATGTTCCAAAAAAACAATATTTGATAGAGATTCAGCATGATCTCTTTGCTTTTGTTCTCTGTGCTTCTATACCCAAGATCCGTTTCTCATCTCCTGTCTCCCTCAAAGATTTGGGTGCATCTCAGACCCTGGACTCACTTTAGAATTGTCCCTTTGATATTATTTTACTCTTCCATGTTCTTGCCACCAAAATGTATCATCTTGCATTTATTTGTGCTACGTTTCATCCACAACCTTCAGTTCATCCAGATATCTTGACTATATCTCATTGAAATATATCAATGTCCTTCTCAAGTTTTGTGCCACTTCAGATTTTGAAATGGTGCCCCCACATTAAAGTCCATATCTAAATATGGTTCAGAGTACCAACCCTTGGTAAATAGCACTGCATACTTCAAGATACAATTGCTCACTGTGACTCTGTTTTCTGTCCCAACAGTAATGTATGTAATCAACGTTAAATCTATGTGGCCCTGCATTATTTATTCCAAATATTTGTATTCAGTTCTGCTGTCCAGTTCATTTTACGATATCTTCGCAAATAGTTGATAAAGTCTATTTGCACAACACTAGCATACATTGTCCTCGTGAACCCATTCTATTCTAAATTTTAAAATTGCAATTGTTAGATAATGCACTAATTGCCTTTAGCAAATTTGAGTTGACCTTCCTTTATTCATCCACACTTGCCCAAATGACTTTTAGCTTAGTTCATGATTTTAATTTCTAGCTACTTTCAAAATGGCCTGTGTTAATCAGACTGCCTGTAATTGCTGAGTTTATCTTTACATCTTTTATGAATAATGAATGAATGAATAAATTATTATTATAATTATTTGAACAAGAATGGCGAGATTGTAAATTTTCAGCAATCTGCCATCACCTGACTAAGAAAGATAGAAAAAATGGCCAACCCTGCAAGTTCAGTCCTACTTCCCCTCAGCATCCTGGGCATGGCACGTTATCAGCCTCAAATACAGTAAATCTTTCCAGTATCTCACATTTTAGCCAGTGCATTACCATGACTACCATCTATCTATTTTATTATGACTTTGGTAGTACTGACAAAATTAATCAAAGCTTCTGTTATCCCTTAACCTAATCACAACTTTACAGTCAGCGATCACACATGGGATTCTATTAATATAGAAGCAGAAAATCTCCATAAAATCAAAAGAGTTATTACATTTAAAAATGCAGTGTAAAGCAAAAGGGATGCCACTCATGATGTTAAAAATGCATATGTTCTGTTGAAAATGCTGATTTTAGGATGGTTCGGATTTTAAGATTTAAAAAGAAACCATTTCTAAATGCCAGGACAATCCCCAAGACAGTTCCTGTGAAGATGCCAGATTTCAATTTTTATTGCCCCCACTTCAGCAATAAATAACAGTCACTGTTGCCCCTGGATGGAAGCATGTGATATTTAATGGCATGGAAGTACAGAATGAAAATCCAAAGTTGATCTACAATTTTTATTCCAATGAGGCTTAAATTTATTTGAAATTATTCATTTACAGCTATATTCTTTGTAAATCATACCAATCAGCTGCCCATTACATAAACCAAGCGAAGACCTCAAAGATGAAATATAAACTTTTCTTTCAGTGTAGTGATTCACTTAACTGCAGAACAAAGTCCATCTATATATCAAGTATATCTTTCCGCCATTAAAATTTCACAACATAAAGTTTGCTCAATTATCTCTTTGAAGCAAAGCATTTAATTTAACGAACACCGCCTTCATGATTTAGGCAAAAGGAAGCACTTCAGGCATGGATATAATAATTGGTTACCTGCACATCTTCACCGGATTTGATTTTGGCAGCTTCAAAGGGACCTTCAGTTCTCCCATATCTGGTGCATTAAGACACAGATAGCCATTATCATCTGATACAGTGACGAGTACTAAGGTAGGTTCCACTCTACAGTAATCATATGCCATTTCTCATCACTATTAGCCACTGCCTAGAACATTAAAACAAAATCAAACTATTAGGAAACACAGATGTATTTTAAAAAATATGTTCCCAAACATATAAGCATTGAATATTTCTGTACTTTCTGTCATTAAGGTTTATTCAGTTCTGTGGCAATGTTTCATATCAAATTGAATATCCTCTGATTTAGCCACATTTCATTACGTAAGTGTACAGGCCCTGAAGCACTACTGTCATTTAATCCCATGCAACCGCATAATGAACATGCATGAACAAACATAATTGCCATTCTCTTGAACAAAACTTTTTTTCAAATGTCCTTTTCCTATCCCTCCATTTCTACTTTAACAAAAACTAGCAAGGTATCGGTGTGATCAGTCCTGAGCAGTTCCTTTATGGTGAACATTGTCTATTGCTCCTCACCTCTTTATCAACCATACTTAAAATAGTTGCTTTGCAACATTTTGTTTCTGCCACGGTACTCAGATAATAAAAAGGATTCTAACTGCAGTCTCTTATCTGGTATTTACACTTATTAAGACACACAGGATAATATTGTGCATGCACAATCATTCAAAACAACCCTTATTACTTATTTACAAACCAAATACAGATATTTCTGTTTACATTTGATCTGCCTTTGAAAAATATTTAAAGAACGATTGGTCAAAACATACTGGTTGACAAGAAATAAAGTGTTCTTATTTTCAATTTCAAACATTGCAGTCTTTCTGTTTTTCATGGAGATACAAAAAACTGCAGATGTAGGAACCCTGAGCAAAATAGAAAGTATTGGGGGAAATTAATCGGGTCAGGCAGCATCCGTGGAGACAAACGACATTTCGGGTCAGAATTTTTCTTCAAGACCAGCGATGTTTTGCTTTGCAGCGCTTCTTCAGTTTGAACAAGGGTTCTGACCTGAAACAGCACCTCTCCATTCCCTCCACAGACTCCAGCTGACCCACTGAGTTCATCTACGTTGTGTTCCGCTTTTTATTTTCCATAACTTTCCAAGGTACCTAGGGTGGCACGGTGGAGTTGCTGCCTTACAGCACCAGAGACTCAGGTTTGATCCTGACTACAGGTGCTGTCTGTATGGAGTTTGTACCTGCGGGGGGTTTCTATGGTTCCTCCAGTTTCCTCCCATGCTCCAAAGACGTACAGGTTTGTAGGCTAATTGGCTTGGTAAGATTGTAAATTGTCCTTCGTGTGTGAAGGTCAGGATTGTGTGCGGGGCTCCCTGGTCGGCATGGACTCGGTGGGCTGAAGGGCCCGTTTCCGGGCTGTATCTCTAAATGAAACTACCTGGTACTTAGTACTTGAATCATTTCTCAGCTGAAAAAACAAGGCCTAGCATTCAGCCATCGTTGCATTACTTTCCATCTTATCTCCAAGCAATTCTACCTATTATTTGGTGCAATGATGATCCTTGCATAAAATTCCACAATTGTTCAATTAATCCTTCTGAGGATATTGGGATACCAGTGAAAATAATTCACCAATGGTATAATTTTTAGCCTTTGCTCTTTTTTTTGCTGTTGGGAGAAATTAAAAAGGTGCTAACTTTTGAAATACTCTAATTTTCTTTGCAACTATTACTTTGGATGCATGCTCAGTAAAGCACTCTTGTTTGTGGACACTGTTTTTGAGGCAGTTATCATTGCGATACATTTTTAGTTTTGTGACTCTGCAGAACCAATTTTGCTATTTCACCTAGACTCCAAAGTAAAATAAGCATGTAGCATATATCAAAGGGGGGAAATAATTTTTAAATGCCCATGTCTTGTTCATTTTATTACTTCAGGATATCTTAAAAGTAACTGCATTTTGAAAGCTAGTCACTATTGCAATGTAGAAGCTGCAATTGTGCTGTGCAAACTATTTTAGCCTATTTGTATACAGATATTAATCTAGTTAAGCTATTACTGGAACAGGCTGACAACCAACCAGCCGAGCAACAGCTATCAGTTCCCACAAACCAATGCAAGAGGTAAGCAATGAAATTGTTGAAACATGTTGCTGAGTAATATCTATATACATAAAATATAACTCATGCGGTTTATTAAAAAAATTAAAAAACTATTACAAACTTTTCGTTGAATCAATTATATTTTGTTATATTAATCTTTAGTATACCTTGATCAAATTTTGTGTATTCTAATGTACTCATACACAATGAACCATTGACTAGTATACAGTTAAATTAACAGCTCTCAATGGTGTTACAATCCTTCATTACACTTTCCACTTCTACTGAGTTTTCAATCATGTTGAATTTGCAAACACCCTATCTGGTTAATTTCCTGGCCATATTATTCTTTTGCAAGTATAACTTGGCAGAACTTTGAATGTATTATCACACAGTCCAGTTAGGCACTCCCCATATCTACACCCACACATCTTCAACCAGGGGACTACTGGAGAGCAATCAGCAGCAGGATCTCAGCTCAGTTTTCTTAAAAAGCACGCAGTCACATTCAGTCCCTTTCCTTTCGCCTTCTTCGCTGCTGTTAGTTCAGTCAAAGCTAAATATAACCATGTTTATACAATTTGCTACTTATTCAAAAGGAGAGGGCACGGAATTCAAAAATCATGTGGTGGAGCGGTATTTTGAACTCAATTTTTAAAAGGAAAATATTGACATTGCAGAAAAGTAAAAATTACCAATAAATACACAACATATAAATAATTAATAAAGCATGCGAAAGTGACAACATTGAAGCATTTTTAATATTTTGTCAGATCAATTTTACAGTATTAATTTGTTTTATTTCCACATTGCTCAGGAGACGAAAACAAAAGACTAAGAATGTTTATGCCGTAGATAGACACAAAAAGCTGGAGTAACTCAGCGGGACAGGCAGCATCTCTGGAGAGAAGGAATGGGTGGCGTTTCGGGTCGAGACCCTTCTTCAAATTTCAGCTTTTTGTGCCTATCTTCGGTTTAAACCAGCATCTGTAGTTCCTCCCTACACAAGAATGTTTATGCGTGTACTTGTGAGAAAGAGCAGAGGTAGAGGTGACTCAAACAGCAGTGTGTACAAAATAAACTAATGAGGTGGAAGGCGAGTTAATGAATTTTATAATTTTAACTTTGTATAAAATTATTGATCTGAGTATATGATCGTACAAAGATTGCATGGATAAAATACATGGACTGATTTCCAAAATGAGTGCTAATTTGGTTTAATGTCATAGATACATAGATACATAGAAAATAGGTGCAGGAGTAGGCCATTCGGCCCTTCGAGCCTGCACCGCCATTCAATATGATCATGGCTGATCATCCAACTCAGTATCCCGTACCTGCCTTCTCTCCATACCCCCTGATCCCCTTAGCCACAAGGGCCGCATCTAACTCCCTCTTAAATATAGCCAATGAACTGGCCTCAACTACCCTCTGTGGCAGAGAGTTCCAGAGATTCACCACTCTCTGTGTGAAAAGGTTTTTCCTCATCTCGGTCTTAAAGGATTTCCCCCTTATCCTTAAGCTGTGAACCCCTTGTCCTGGACTTCCCCAAACATCTGGAACAATCTTCCTGCATCTAGCCTGTCCAACCCCATAAGAATTTTGTACGTTTCTATAAGATCCCCTCTCAATCTCCTAAATTCTAGCGAGTATAAGCCAAGTCTATCCAGTCTTTCTTCATATGAAAGTCCTGACATCCCAGGAATCAGTCTGGTGAACCTTCTCTGCACTCCCTCTATGGCTATAATGTCCTTCCTCAGATTTGGAGACCAAAACTGTACGCAATACTCCAGGTGTGGTCTCACCAAGACCCTGTACAACTGCAGTAGAACCTCCCTGCTCCTATACTCAAATCCTCTTGCTATGAAGGCCAACATCTCATTCGCTTTCTTCACTGCCTGCTGCACCTGCATGCCTACTTTCAATGACTGGTGTACCATGACACCCAGGTCTCGCTGCATCTCCCCATTTCCTAATCGGCCACCATTTAGATAATAGTCTGCCTTCCCGTTTTTGCCACCAAAGTGGATAACCTCACATTTATCCACATTATACTGCATCTGCCAAACATTTGCCCACTCACCCAGCCTATCCAAGTCACCTTGCAGTCTCCTAGCATCCTCCTCACAGCTAACACTGCCCCCCAGCTTAGTGTCATCCGCAAACTTGGAGATGTTGCTGTCAATTCCCTTGTCCAGATCATTAATATAAATTGTAAAGAGCTGGGGTCCCAGCACTGAGCCTTGCGGTACCCCACTAGTCACTGCCTGCCATTGTGAAAAGGACCCGTTTACTCCTACTCTTTGCTTCCTGTTTGCCAGCCAGTTCTCTATCCACATCAATACTGAACCCCCAATACCGTGTGATTTAAGTTTGTATCCTAATCTCTTATGTGGTACCTTGTCGAAAGCCTTCTGAAAGTCCAGATACAACACATCCACTGGTTCTCCCCTATCCACTCTACTAGTTACATCCTCGAAAAATTCTATAAGATTCGTCAGACACGATTTACCTTTCTTAAATCCATGCTGACTTTGTCCAATGATTTCACCACATCGTCACTGCCTTCATCATCATTAACTACCTTTTTTACCTGCATTGCCTGCTTTGTTAACTCCATTCCTATCTATCTTGAAACAGCTATTTTCAATAAGAGCTGCACAGCTCATAAATACACATCAGTGCACCTTCAGGTTTCAGCATGTTTACTGTCGCTTTGCTATTCCTAAACAATGAAATCACCAGGACAGGATGAATCTTCATGACCTAAGGTGATAATAACCTAGAGGACACAAAGTGTTGGAGTAACTCAGTGGCTCAGGCAGTATCTCTGGAGAACATGGATAGCAAAAGTTTTGGGTCTGGATGCCTATCCATATTTTCCAGAGATGCTGCCTGACCCACTGAGTTACTCCAGCACTTTGTGTCCTTTTGTGCAAACTGGCATCTGCAGTTCTTTGTTTCTACATAATAATACCCTACACTGCCACCACGAATAATAAATATGATCCGTGCAAATATCTGGTATGAGATTAAGCCTTGCGCAATTCAAAGATTTCCAAGATCTCCAGTGGAATTACATACATTATTATACAATTACATGATAAAGGACAAGTCTCACACCAGACACTCCCTCTTCTCACCTCTCCCATCAGGCAAGAGATACAGAAGTGTGCAAACACATATCTCCAGGTGCTGGGACAGTTTCTTCCCAGCTGTTATCATGCAACTAAACCATCCTATCGCCAACTAGAGTGGTCCTGACCTACCATCTACTTCATTGGAGACCTTGGACTATCTTTAATCGGACTTTACTGAAATTTATCTTGCACTGAATGCTATTCCCTTGATCCTGAATCTGTACACAGTGGATGGCTTAATTGTAATCAAGTACAGTCTCTCTGCTAACTGGATAGCACGCAACAAAAAACATTTCACTGTACCACAGTACCCGTGACAATAATAAACAATACTACACCATCTCTAAATATAGTTTCATAAATAAAACTAATACCATCATAAACTGAACTCTAGCAGGTTAGCTTTCTTCTCATTCTCAGCTGATTGGTTTTAAAAGATGAAGCTCATAACCTTACCACCTCTGGTAGATTGACGAGATATGTCCTAGCCTCCCCTGCACTCTGCCATCCAACCACCCAGATCCCTCATCTTCATCCCTCGAAGACCACAAAAGCACCTTAATTTAGTTTAGATTAGGAAAGAACTGCAGATGTTGGTTTACACCGAAGATAGACAAAAAATGCTGGAGTAACTCAGCGGGACAGGCAGCAGTCTGAAGAAGGGTCTCGACCCGAAACATCACCCATTCCTTCTAACCAGAAATGCTGCCTGTCCCGTTGAGTTACTCCAGTATTTTGTATCTATCTTTAGTTTATTGTCACACGCACCGAGGTACAGTGAAAAGCTTTTATTACGTACTAACCAGTCAGCAGAAAGACTATACATAATTACCTGCACCTCCTCCAACCTCATCTATTGCATCCGCTGCTCTAGGTGTCAGCTGCTCTACATCGGTGAGATCAAGCGTAGACTTGGCGATCGCTTCGCCCAACACCTCCGATCGGTTCGCATTAACCTACCTGATCTCCCGGTGGCTCAGCACTTCAACTCCCCCTCCCATTCCGAATCCGACCTTTCTGTCCTGGGCCTCCTCCATGGCCAGAGTGAGGACCACCATAAATTGGAGGAGCAGCACCTCATATTTCGCTTGGGCAGTTTACACCCCAGCGGTATGAACATTGACTTCTCTAATTTCAGGTAGTCCCTGCTTTCTCCTTCCCTTCTCAGCTCTCCCTCAGCCCACTGTCTCCGCCTCTTCCTTTCTTCTTCCCGCCCCCCCCCCCCCTCACATCAGTCTGAAGTAGGGTCTCGACCCGAAACGTTGCCTATTTCCTTCGCTCCATAGATGCTGCCTCACCCGCTGAGTTTCTCCAGTATTTTTGTCTACCTTCGATTTTCCAGCATCTGCAGTTCCTTCTTAAACATGATAAAGTGAATATTGTTTATTGCAAGACAAAGTCCAGTAAAATAAGATTAAAGATAGTCCAAGGGCATCCAATGAGGTAGATAGTTGCTCAGGACCGCTCTCTAGTTGTGGTAGGATGGTTCAGTTGATGAGTCTGAAGAAGGGCCTCAACCCGAAACGTCACATATTCCTTCGTTCCATAGATGCTGCCTCACCCGCTGAGTTTCTCCAGCATTTCTGTCTACCTTCAGTTGCCTGATAACCGCTGGGAAGAAACTGTCCCACGCTTCTGTACCTCTTGCCTGATGGGAGAGGGGAGAAGAGGGAGTGGCCGGGGTGAGACTCGTCCTTGATTATGTTGGTGGCCTTGCCGAGGCAACGTGAAGTGTAGATGGAGTTGATGGAAGGGAGGTTGGTTTGTGTGATGGTCTGGGCTGCATCCACAATTCTCTACAATTTCTTGTGGTCTTGGAGGGAGCTTTTCCCAAACTATACTGTGAAGCATCCCAAGGATACCTTTACCTCTCGGAATTACAAACTGTAGTAAGTTTTGAAGTAATTTATTCAAGTCTCATTATAAAAATCTTCACACCCACACTCTTCTTGTGAACCACTGTCCTGATTTTGAAGTCAGGAACAGTCAAGTCCTGATTCAAACATAAACAATTCCTTCACGGCCACCTATTTGAACACATAGGGCGTACCCTTCTAACTTGAAAGCCTGACCTTCAAGGTCACAATTTCTAACAATCTTCTTTACAAAATCAGCGTCTTATCCCACTCCATTTCTCAGAAAATGCTTTATCTGATCGTTTAAAGTAGGGCATATACAGTTTCTTGCATTAGTAACCAGAGTAAATAGGAAAAACACTTCAGCACAATAGTGATGGTGAACAGCCTTGGTTAAAATGCACCTTCCTTTTGAAACCTGCAACACAAAACGTGAAACAGGAAACTCCCCGAATACCTACAATTACAGTCCAGCCGCACAATGAATGAAACACTGCACAAATAGCTGCTGTTAAACAAGTTCATACATAGATACATAGAAAATAGGTGCAGGAGTAGGCCATTCGGCCCTTCGAGCCTGCACCGCCATTCAATATGCTCATGGTTGATCATCCAAGTCAGTATCCCGTACCTGCCTTCTCTCCATACCCCCTGATCCCTTTAGCCACAAGGGCCACATCTAACTCCCTCTTAAATACAGCCAATGAACTGGCGTCAACTACCCTCTGTGGCAGAGAGTTCCAGAGATTCACCACTCTCTGTGTGAAAACGTTTTTCTCATCTCGGTCTTAAAGGATTTCCCCCTTATCCTTAAGCTGTGACCCCTTGTCCTGGACTTCCCCAACATCGGGAACAATCTTCCTGCATCTAGCCTGTCCAACCCCATAAGAATTTTGTACGTTTCTATAAGATCCCCTCTCAATCTCCTAAATTCTAGCGAGTATAAGCCAAGTCTATCCAGTCTTTCTTCATATGAAAGTCCTGACATCCCAGGAAAGTCTGATGAACCTTCTCTGCACTCCCTCTATGGCTATAATGTCCTTCCTCAGATTTGGAGACCAAAACTGTACGCAATACTCCAGGTGTGGTCTCACCAAGACCCTGTACAACTGCAGTAGATCCTCCCTGCTCCTACACTCAAATCCTTTTGCTATGAAAGCTAACATACCATTCGCTTTCTTCACTGCCTGCTGCACCTGCATGCCTACTTTCAATGACTGGTGTACCATGACACCCAGGTCTCGCTGTATCTCCCCTTTTCCTAATCGGCCACCATTTAGATAATAGTCTGCTTTCCTGTTTTTGCCACCAAAGAGGATAACCTCACATTTATCCACATTATACTGCATCTGCCAAAACATTTGCCCACTCACCCAGCCTATCCAAGTCACCTTGTAGTCTCCTAGCATCCTCCTCACAGCTAACACTGCCCCCAGCTTAGTGTCATCGCAAACTTGGAGATGTTGCCTTCAATTCCCTCATCCAGTTCATTAATATAAATTGTAAATAGCTGGGGTCCAGCACTGAGCCTTGCGGTACCCCACTAGTCACTGCCTGCCATTGTGAAAAGGACCCGTTTACTCCTCTTTGCTTCCTGCTTGCCAGCCAGTTCTCTATCCACATCAATACTGAACCCCCAATACCGTGTGCTTTAAGTTTGTATACTAATCTGTTATGTGGGACCTTGTCGAAAGCCTTCTGAAAGTCCAGATACAACACATCCACTGGTTCTCCCCTATCCACTCTACTAGTTACATCCTCGAAAAATTCTATAAGATTCGTCAGACATGATTTACCTTTCGTAAATCCATGCTGACTTTGTCCAATGATTTCACCACTTTCCAAATGTGCTGCTATCCCATCTTAATAACTGACTCTAGCAGTTTTCCCCACTACCGATGTTAGACTAACTGGTCTGTAATTCCCCGTTTTCTCTCTCCCTCCCTTCTTAAAAAGTGGGGTTACGTTTGCTACCCTCCAATCCTCAGGAACTACTCCAGAATCTAAAGAGTTTTGAAAAATTATCACTAATGCATCCACTATTTCTGGAGCTACTTCCTTAAGTACTCTGGGATGCAGCCTATCTGGCCCTGGTGAATTATCGGCCTTTAATCCATTCAATTTACCCAACACCACTTCCCGACTAACCTGGATTTCACTCAGTTCCTCCATCTCCTTTGACCCGCGGCCCCCTGCTATTTCCGGCAGATTATTTATGTCTTCCTTAGTGAAGACGGAACCAAAGTCATTATTCAATTGGTCCGCCATATCCTTGTTCCCCATGATCAATTCACCTGTTTCTGACTGCAAGGGACCTACATTTGTTTTAACTAATCTCTTTCTCTTCACATATCTATAAAGACTTTTGCAGTCAGTTTTTATGTTCCCTGCCAGTTTTCTTTCATAATCTATTTTCCCTTTCCTAATTAAGCCCTTTGTCCTCCTCTGCTGGTCTCTGAATTTCTCCCAGTCCTCTGGTATGCTGCTTTTTCTGGCTAATTTGTACGCATCATCTTTGCTTTGATACTATCTCTGATTTCCCTTGTTATCCACGGATGCACTACCTTCCCTGATTTATTCTTTAGCCAAACTGGGGATGAACAATTTTTGTAGTTCATCCATGCAGTCTTTAAATGCCTTCCATTGCATATCCACCATCAACCCTTTTAGAACTAATTGCCAATCAATCTTGGCCAATTCACGTCTCATACCCTCAAAGTTACATTTCTTTAAGTTCAGAACCGTTGTTTCTGAATTAACAATGTCACTCTCCATCCTAATGAAGAACTCAACCATATTATGGTCACTCTTGCCCAAGGGGGCACGCACAACAAGACTGCTAACTAACCCTTCCTCATTACTCAGTACCCAGTCTAGAATAGCCTGCTCTCTCGTTGGTTCCTCTACATGTTGGTTTAGATAACTATCCCGCATACATTCCAAGAAATCCTCTTCCTCAGCACCCCTGCCAATTTGATTCACCCAATCTATATGCAGATTGAAGTCACCCATTATAACTGTTTTACCTTTGTCGCATGCATTTCTAATTTCCTGTTTGATGCCATCCCCAACTTCACTACTACTACTAGGTGGCCTGTACACAACACCCACCAGCGTTTTCTGCCCCTTAGTGTTTCGCAGCTCTACCCATACCGATTCCGCATCATCCAAGCTAATGTCCTTCCTTTCCACTGCGTTAATCTCCTCTCTAACCAGCAACGCTACCCCACCTCCTTTTCCTTTGTGTCTATCCCTCCTGAATATTGAATATCCTGGATGTTCAGCTCCCAGCCTTGGTCACCCTGGAGCCATGTCTCCGTGATCCCGACTATATCATAATCATTAATAGCTATCTGCACGTTCAACTCATCCACCTTATTACGAATGCTCCTTGCATTGAGACACAAAGCCTTCAGGCTTGTTTTTACAACGCTCTTACCCCTTATACAATTATGTTGAAAAGTGGCCCTTTTTGATTTTTGCCCTGGATTTGTCTGCCTGCCACTTTTACTTTTCACCTTGCTACCTATTGCTTCCGCCCGCATTTTACACCCCTCTGTTTCTCTGCTCACCCATTTAAGAACCCCACCACCTCATTCTCTGTTTATTATTGTTTTCTTCTTTCCCCCCTACATGTTGGGTCTGAGTGCTTTCCTTCTCTGCCTCCTGCCTCACACACTGTCTAATAGCTTTCTCTATTTGAGTCCCTCCCCCCAACCATTCTAGTTTAAAGTCTCCCCAGTAGCCTTTGCAGATCTCCCCGCCAGGATATCGGTCCCCCTCAGGTTCAAGTGCAACCCATCCTTTTAGTACAGGTCACACCTTCCACAAAAGAGGTCCCAATGATCCAGAAATTTGAATCCCGTGCCCTCTGCACCAGTCCTTCAGCCACGCATTTATCCTCCACCTCGCTCCATTCCTACTCACTGTCGCGTGGCACAGGCAGTAATCCCGAGATTGTTACCTTTGCTGTCCTACTCTTTAACTCCTAACTCCCTAAATTCTCCTTTCAGGACCTCTTCTCTTTTTTTACCTGTCATTGGTACCTATATGTACCACGACCTCGGGCTCCTCTCCCTCCGCTTTCAGGATATCTTGGACAAGTTCAAAATCAAAAGCTTGCTAAACTAACCTATGGTCTGCCAGGGTGCGTGTTTAAAAGTGCTGTAGGCAATGTTGCAGTAAGTACAAAAGTCAATGGCACGTCCAGACATTTAATAAATACCTGCTACAAATGGAACATTTCCAACAGTGTTAAATTGTGGCAGGGTTAAACAAGAAAGTGAGTGGAGTGCCATTGTTGACAATAAACAAGCCTTGCAAAGCCAGACTTGGAGTCTGCAAACACTTCTTAAAGCATCAAGTGTGTAGGAAGGAACAGCAGATGTTGGTTTAAACCGAAGATAGACACAAAAAGCTGGAGTAACTCAGATGCTGCCTGACCCGCTGAGTTACTCCAGCATTTTGCGTCTATCTTCCTAGCAAAGTCAAAGTTGGGAAGTACCTGTCCTTCAACGGGCCCTTCTTCAATCCCAATTCGTAGATCTCCACCTCGGTCAGGGAGATGCCCTTGCAGGACTTGACGGGGTAAATGAAGATCCTGGCGATTTCGGCCACTTTGACCAGTTCGTGCTGCTCTCGACTTGCTCGGAACATTTCCCACAGATGCCTGGCCCCGAGGAATCCCAGCCCCAGGCCGGCGGCTGCTCCTAGCCCAGCAGCCAGAGCCAGCACGGTCCGCCTGGTGCTCATCGTCCCCCCTAGCCCGGCCAAGCGATCCATGGCCTCGCAGGCAGCGGGTCCGGTCCGGTCAGGTCAGGTCAGGTCAGCTCACCGGCTACCGGCTCCGGCCTCCGCTCTATCTGCCGGGGTTCCCCGCACAGCGCCCGGCGCTAGAGCGCTCTGCTGCCTGGATGGATATTTAAAGCGGTCGGCTGGCGGGGCGTCAGGTTTCGCAACAGTTCAGATGGCCCACTGACTGCCTGACTGACTCCTTCTTTACTGTTACTGCCCCTTGCAGAGCCGGAGAGCGCATCAAAACATCCTGCCGGCTGTGTTTGCAGCAACCCCTCTTCTGGGATCCAATTCCAAGGTCCTTCTAATCTAGGCAAAGATCCAAAGCTGCAAGCAGTTCTGAGAAACTACCAGGAAACCTTGTGGCTTTCGGTAATCTACTGGAAACATGACGCGTCCTGCCACTGGCGTCGCCGACGAATGGGATGCAAAAAAAAAGTTTGTTATTGTCGCAATTGTTGTTAACAGAGGGAAAAAAACTGGAAGACTAAAAGGGCTTGTCCCACTGGGGGACGTAATCTGCGAGTTTAGAAGTGTTTGCGCTCGCCACAAACTCGCAGCTTAGTCGACACGTGGTCCTAGGAGGTCTATGGGTCCTTCATGCTGGAGAGAAGTTCCCGCATACTCGACGCCCCAGTTTGGTCGAATATTTTTTAGCATGCTGAAAATTGTACGCATGTAAAAATTGGTCAGCATGGAAAAAATCTATATTTTTTTTACCTGTAGGTCTAGTCAAAGTAGGTCGTAGTAGGTCAGCATGTTATTCGTAGGTAATCGAAGGCAATCAAAGGTGATCGAAGGTAGTCAAAGGGAGTCGTAGAAAGTGTAAGTGTTTCCAGTCTACGACCAGAAACCAGTAACTGCAGGTGCTGGTTTACAAAAAATAAAGGCACCATATGTTGGAGTAACTCAGCGAGTCAGGCAGCATCCCTGGAAAACATAAAGATAGACACAAAATGCTGGAATAACAAAGGGAGAGGCAGCATCTCAGGGGAGAAGGAATGGGTGACGTATCGGGTCGAGACCCTTCTTCAGACCCGAAGCGTCACCTATTCCTTTTCTCCAGAGATGCTGCCTGTCCGGCTGAGTTACTCAAGCATTTTGTGTCTATCTTCGGAGTAAACCAGTATCTGCAGTTCCTTCTTACTCAGATTCAGATTAGATTATTGCCTTATCCACAAGAGTGCAATGAAGGTAATTGTTGATATGAAGCTCATAGAGAACACAGTATACATTCAGCAATGATAAATACAACAATAAATATTGTTTAATATTGTATTGTTTATATTAAATACAATGACATGTGCAAAACAACAGAATAGTGCAATCACTATATAACAATTTGAAATAGTGCAAAAAATACTTCATAAAATTATAACTCTGAGGGTCATCAATGTTGAGGGTCAGGGTGGAGAATATGTTACAACCAATTCTAACTGACAGGTTAGCTGGTCAAGAAGTCCAGAGGCCATTGGCACATGGAAGGAGCAGAAGGTTAGGGATAGGTTGAATGGGTATGATGTTGAAGGTTAAGCTGTAGTCAACGAATTGCATCCTGACATAGGTGTTGTTATTGTCAACGTAATCCAGAGCTGAATGTAGTGCAAGAGAGATGGCATCCTCCAGAGGCTCCAGTTTTAATCTGCAATTTGAGAAGGAGAAGGTTAAATCGGAAGTGTCAGTGATATAGTTGAGCAAAGGAGACTATGAAGGCATGAGAGAGGAGCTGGCCAAAGTAGACTGGAAAGGGATCCTAGCAGGAATGACAGTGGAACAGCAATGGCAGGAATTTCTGGGCATAATCCAGAAGACGCAGGATCATTTCATTCCAAAAAGGAAGAAAGATTCTAAGGGGAGTAGGAGGCAACCGTGGCTGACAAGAGAAGTTACGGATAGAATAAAACTAAAAGAAAAGATGTATAACACAGCAAAGAGTAGCCGGAAGCCAGAGGATTGGGAAACTTTCATAGGACAACAGAAGGAAACAAAACGGGCAATACGGGCTGAAAAGATGAAGTACGAGAGGAAGCTGGCCAGGAATATAAAGAAGGACAGTAAAAGCTTCTTGAGATATGTTACGGGAAAAAGAATAGCAAAGTCAAATGTGGGTCCCTTGAAGGCAAACACGGGTGAAATTATTATGGGGAACAAGGAAATGGCAGAAGAGTTGAACAGGTACTTCGGATCTGTCTTCACTAAGGAAGACACAAACAATCTCCCAGAAGTACTGGAGGACAGAGGATCTAAGGGGCTAGAGGAACTGAAATTTTCATTAGGCGAGAAATAGTATTGGGTAGGTTAATGGGACTGAAGGATGATAAATCCCCTGGGCCTGATGGTCTGCATCCCGGGGTCCTCAGGAAGGTGGCTCTAGAAATAGTGGACGCATCGGTGATAATTTTCCAATGTTCAATAGATTCAGGATCAGTTCCTGTGGATTGGAGGATAGCTAATGTTATCCCACTTTTCAAGAAAGGAGCGAGAGAGAAAACGGGGAATTACAGACCAGTTAGCCTGACTTCGGTGGTGGGAAAGGTGCTGGAGTCAATTATTAAAGAGGTAATAATGGGGCATTTGGATTGCAGTAAAAGGATTAGTCCAAGTCAACATGGATTTATGAACGGAAAATCATGCTTGACTAATCTTCTGGAATTTTTTGAGGATGTGACAAGTAAAATGGATGAAGGGGAGCCAGTGGATGTAGTGTATCTATACTTTCAGAAAGCCTTTGATAAGGTCCCGCACAGGGAGACTGGTGACTAAAATTAGAGCACATGGTATTGGGGGTAGGGTGTTGACGTGGATAGAAAATTGGTTGGCAGACAGGAAGCAAAGAGTAGGAGTGAACGGGTCCTTTTCAGAATGGCAGGCTGTGGCGAGTAGAGTGCCGCAAGGCTCGGTGTTGGGGCCGCAACTGTTTACCATATATATTAATGATTTGGAAGAGGGAATTAGGAGCAACACTAGCAAGTTTGCGGATGACACAAAGCTGGGTGGCAGTGTGAACTGTGAAGAGGATGTTAGGAGGTTGCAGGGTGACCTGGACAGGTTGAGTGAGTGGGCAGATGCCTGGCAGATGCAGTATAATATAGATAAATGTGAGGTTATCCACTTTGGTGGCAAAAACAAGGGGACAGATTATTATCTCAATGGGGTTAGGTTAGGTAAGGTAAGGGGGAGGTACAGCGAGACCTGGGTGTCCTGAAAGTTGGCATGCAGGTACAGCAGGCAGTGAAGAAAGCTAATGGAATGTTGGCCTTCATAACAAGAGGATTTTAGTATAGGAGTAAAGAGGTTCTTCTGCAGTTGTATAGGGCTCTGGTAAGACCACATCTGGAGTATTGTGTACAGTTTTGCTCTCCTAATTTGAGGAAGGGCATCCTTGTGATTGAGGCATTGCAGCGTAGGTTCACGAGATTAATCCCTGGGATGGCGGGACTGTCATATGAGGAAAGATTGAAAAGAGTAGGCTTATATTCACTGGAGTTTAGAAGGATGAGGGGGATCTTATAGAAATATATAAAATTATAAAAGGACTGGACAAGCTAGATGCAGGAAAAATGTTCCCAATGTTGGGCGAGTCCAGAACCAGGGGCCACAGTCTTAGAATAAAGGGGAGGTCATTTAAGACTGAGGTGAGAAAAAACATTTTCACCCAGAGAGTTGTGAATTTGTGGAATTCCCTGCCACAGAGGGCAGGGGAGGCCAAATCACTGGATGGATTTAAGAGAGAGTTAGATAGAACTCTAGGGACTAGTGGAATCAAGGGATATGGGGAGAAGGCAGGCACGTGTTATTGATTGGGGATGATCAGCCATGATCACAATGAATGGCAGTGCTAGCTCGAAGGGCCGAATGGCCTCCTCCTGCTCCTATTTTCAATGTTTCTATGTTTCTATGACTTATTTTTCCTGTACACAATTTGTCAGGAGCCTAGTTTATTTCATTTAGTTTAGCTTAGTTTAGAGACACAGCTCAGAAACAGGCCCTTCGGCCCACCTAGTCCGCACCAACCAGCGATCCCAGCACATTAACACTATCCTACACACACTAGGTACAATTTTTTACACTTATACCAAGCCAAATAATCTACAAACCTGTACGTTTTTGGAATGTGGGAGGAAACCGAAGGTCTCGGAGAAAACCCACGCAGGTCACGGGAAGAACGTACAAACTCCATACAGACAGCACCTGTAATCAGGATCGAACTCGGGTCTCTGGTGCTGCAAGCCCTGTAAGGCAGCAACACTCCCGCTGCACCATTGTCTGGAAAACTGGCGCAGATATGGGCCATTACCAGTCTTCCAAACCACTTCACTATGGTTGATGTTAGAGTCATTCTGAAAGGTATCTTTATTTTTCTTGGGGACTGAAATAATGGAGGTTTCCTTGAAGCAGATGAGGCAGTAGCTTTCCAATGGTCTTGCAGTGATTGTGCTGCAGGCTTTCAGTGTGAGTATCATTGTGCATGGAAATTGCAGTATTTGGTTACTGCTGTAACACCTGGAACCACCAGAAAAATAATCAGTCTACCAAAAATGATCCATAAGGGATCTCAATGCCATGACTCTATGTAAGACTCATGGTAGTTGAGGCCAGTTCATTGGCTATATTTAAGAGGGAGTTAGATGTGGCCCTTGTGGCTAAAGGGATCAGGGGGTATGGAGAGAAAGCAGGTACATGATACTGAGTTGGATGATCAACTATGATCATATTGAATGGCGGTGCAGGCTCGAAGGGCCGAATGGCCTACTCCTGCACCTATTTTCTATGTTTCTAAGACTCCATGGTCTCTCCAAAAACAATTCCAGAATACCTGGGATAGAAGTTGTCCAACAAAGCAGTTGTAACTAGTTCTAAATGACCTGACAAGGAAAACTGATTCAGACCCAATGACAGATCAAACATAAGCTATCAAGGTCTGTGCAGAAGTATTGGTAATATTTTGCTTGTGACAGGAAATTTAAACAATTACATTCAAAATTCAAGCATTTTTTACTAATCAGTCACATCAATCCAAAGTTAGTATTAAGTCACCAAGAGTTCAAAGTTCATTTAACAAATCAGTTATGATTCAACTAGGTGTAAATTGTCCATGTGAAACTTCCCTCTTCCCACAAGATTAGTTGTTTAATATTTATTTGATGCACTACAACCCTGCAGTATACAAAAATGAGAATAACACATGAATATTTGATTGGTTTAGACTAATACTCTGCTGCTAAAAGAGAGCAAAGAGGAAATGCTGCACTGATCGTATGTGTTGCCCTTCAGATAAACAAATAGTTAAATTGGAGTTTTATTTCATTATTATTTGTGGAGCCAGCTTGGTCAAAAATGATGTTAGCTTCATCAACATACCAAAAGTACGTACGTAAATACACTCGCAAAGCAATCACCATATTTAAAGCATATTTCCAAGGAAGTGCTAAAGTCATTTCATAAAGGCAGAATCTTTAGCACTGGAAAACGGATAAACTTCAAAAAGTGCAATATTCATTACATTTATAACCACAGTCTGAAAGCCAAGAAGTAGAATCCAAACAGTATGGATGTTTTCTACATGACTTTTTGAACTTGTCATTTTATTTCAATAAAATGGAATCAGCAGCAAGCTGTCGAAAAGACAGGGAATACATCCATATTGTATCATCTATTGGCAAGGCAAAGCGATCATTTGAAGTATTGCAAGGAAACTCACCATGTTTTTATTCTATTTGAGTTAATTTTAATTAACGAAGCATCATTTGCATTAAAGTTTCTAAATGTTCATGACTTTTGCTAACAAAATAATTTCTGTTTAAAAGCTTTGTTGTTGATAAGTTTTAAAATGGGGACGAGACATCAGGAAAGTGTAAAGCTTTGTTTTCAAGTTTAGGAATTCCAACATATTAACTGGGGCCGGTTTTGGGTTGTCGGTTGAAATTTGACACGATTTCCATAAAGATGCTGTGTATATTTTCAAATTAGAAACCTGAATATACATACATCTGAATGTTTGCATACTGTAAAGTTCAAAAATGTTTTGAAAATTCAAAGAGTTTCCAAAGATTTTCTTTGTGTTTGGGCATTAAACTACTTCCCTAAATGGGCCCTATCCTTGCTACAAACATCTGGCTGCTTTCCCCTGTTGGGAGTTGCTTCATATTTGGCAGATATATAAATAGACTAGATCTTTGAATCAGTTCGTCATTCTGAAAAGAGAAGGTGGGATATTTTCTGAGATTTTGCTAGCTGGGTTACTGATCAAATTTACTTAACCTCGGGACATAAATCGGACAAATCTGAAATTTGAATAGTATTCCCGGCAGATCACTGGCTTGCCCCTGTTGTCATTTAGTTAAGGGAAACATTGGTATAAAGTTGAACTTCTAAATGCAAACTATTTCACCACAGCATCATGCACCTCACTTTATCTAATTTGAGGGGGGGTTTTCACATCCACATGAAATGGTTTTCAGTTTTGGAGAAAATGGGAATGAAATTAAAGAGTCTATCCTGAACATTTACATATCAGCTTAAAGCTTATTCCAATCTCTTTGGCAGAATTATTTCTTACTGATAACTGTCATAGTCTTTGCCTATTTCAGAATGGGCTTCTGTTTGTTATCCCATAAAGAGCAGTTTTTTGGGGAAAAAAGATGAGGAGTGGAGGTTAGTCAGACAGAGGACATGGGCCTGGCAATGCTGCAATTCTAAATACACAGGTATAGTTATATCTACCTCCATTTGCAAAGGTTTCAGATTGTGGGTTGAAGGGCCTGGTCTTGTGCTGTACTGTTCATGTTCTAATGAATGATGACAGAATGGCTCAATTTTAAGACCATCCTCATCCCAACATTATTTGGACCAGAAAGGTGCAACAAAGAAGCTATCGCCATGATTCCTGTGTGATTTCTCAGAAGATAAGGTGAACATCAGAATAATAAGGTGGTGCCACGCACCGGAAAAGTAACTATTCACAGAGCTGTCATATGGTGTTTTACATATCTGAATTTAGCCCATTGTGTCCGTGTCTCAAAACAAAGAGCTGTTTGGATTAATTCCCCTTCGCCACTCTCAGTCTATAGACTCCTAAATGTATTGAGGATTTCTGCCTTCATGAGCCTCTCAAAGAGTCAATCTTCCCAACTAATTGAAGCCTGGACATCTCCCTTAAGTCTCTGGTGCATATTTGTGTCCAATATTGCTTCACTTACATTTCCTGTCATTCTTACTCAAATGTACTTGGATAGTGTTCTACATGGTCCTAACACACTGCATCACCTCACTTGTATTGAGCAATACCCTGCCTGGTATGGTTTAGAAAATGTTCTTTTAACAGCTGGTGTTAGGTCCACATCAAAGATTATGCAGCGTGCCATTGTGAGAGGTTAACCATCATGTGCACAAATGCACATTTGTATTTCTGAAGAAGGGTCTTGACCCGAAATGTCACCCATTCTTTCTCTCCACGGATGCTGCCTGTCCCACTGAGTTACTCCAGCATTTTTTGTCTATCTTCGATTTAAACCAGCATCTGCAGTTCTCTCCTGCACATGTATCATCTTAGCTCAATTCTGCTGCCCTGACCTGGAATGCCTGTTCAAAAGATGCCATTCCTTTTCTCTATTGAGGGAATTCACCTCTGTCATTTGGTCAGCGGTCTACATTTAACCCCCTAACCAATGCCGAGATGGCAATGGGCAAATTATACTCGGTCGTCAACTCTCTCTAGACACCAAACCCTCTTGCCCTGTTCCTCATCCTCAGTAATTTCAATCAAGCCAACTTCACGAACATACTCCCTCCCAAAAATACCATCAGAATGTCCCCTGCTTCACGTAGGGTGTTAACGCTGCCACAGCGGTAGAGTTGCTGCCTTAGAGCATCAGAGACCCAGGTTCGATTCTGACGACGGGTGTTGTCTGTACGGAGTTTATACATCCTCCTTGTGACCACAAGGGTTTTCTCCGGGTGCTCCGGTTTCCTCCCACATTCCATAGATGCACAGGTTTGTAGGTTAATTAATTTCTGTAAATTGTAAATTGTTCCTGGTGTGTAGGACGGCGTTAGTGTATAGGGTGATCACTGGTCTGCGCAAATTCAGTGGGCCGAAGGCCCTGTTTCCATGCAGTATCTTTCAAGTGTAAAATAAAGTAAAGTGTAAAGTCCGTCCATCACCCCATCTCTTGCTTCCATTTCGGCCGGTCTAATCATTTGTCAATGTTGCTTCTGCCAGCCCAGTTCATCACAGGCTTATTATTTTCTTCCATTCAGTCCATCCTTATGCTGCGTTGCATCAGGAAAGCTGGAAGTATTGTCAAGGATCCCTATCGCCCCAGCCATTTCATTTACTCTCTTCTACCATCTGACTTAGAAGGGTGAAAGCTCAGACATCTGGACTTGATAATAGCTCCTTCCCCATTATTACCAGACTCCTGAATCAATCATCTCTTTCACATCCCATTTCACATGGTGTACTTTAATATTCTTTTGCACTACTCAGATTTGCACGACAATCTTGCATCATTCTGCTGCTTGTCATTGTATTTCTTACGCCATTTGGTATTTCTGTCTGTACTGTTTAGTCTCTGACCTTCATGTGAACACGGAATTTTATCAATTGTAATATATTGTTGCGTGTGAAAATAAACTAACTAATCTCATCTCATCAATGACATTCCATGCAAGGCTTTCAAGGGGAAATGCAAATGCTGTTGTGAGGGAAGGAATACTTGCTCTGAAATGCACCAAATTTCAAGGAAATCATAGGTGCTGTTAGTGAACAACTGGAACAAACTAATGCAGAGAGTTTATTGCAGGTTGGAATTCTTGTGCAATGTATTACTGAAGGAATGAGTAGGAAGGAACTGCGGATGCTGGTTTACACCGAAGTTAGGCACAAAATGCTAGAGTAACTCGACGGGTCAGGCAGCTTCTCTGGAGAGATGTTTCAGGTCGAGACCTTTCTTCAGACTGAAGGTTGGGGAGAGGGAAACTCGAAGTATGAAAAGGTACAAAGAACAAATGAAGATTTGGGTTTGATTTGTTCTTTTCATACCTTTCATTCATTTGTTCTTTATAACTTTTCATACCTCTAGTTTCCCCTCTCCCCTGTCTGAAGAAGGGTCTTGACCCAAAACGTCACCTATTCCTTTTCTCCAGTGGCGCTGCCGAGTTACTCCAGCATTTTGTGTCTATCTTCTATTACTGAAGGAATCAACATACTGTAAAGGGCCTGACCCACGGGCATGCGACTCCATGCGGCAAGCGGGACCTAACCGCAAGCGGGGGCCGTGTGCGGGGGCCGCGTGGAGGTCGCGGAGGTCACTGGGCCGGTTCCACTTCGATCGCCGGAGCCGTATGGAGTTGTGCGGAACTGGTCCCGACATCGCGCGGGGCTCCGAAAAACTGACACTGTTCAAAAATTCAGTGCGGCAACAGCCTGCCGCCCCGCAGCCGCCTCGACGCCGGACGCAGCCGCATCGAGGCCGTGCGCACCGCCTCGCCGCTGTACACACCGACTTAACGTCACTCGACCTCCGCGCGGCCCCCGCTTCCGATTTGGTAGAGCTTGCCGCATGCAGCCGCATGCTGGTGGGACCGGCACTGTACGGGGATCACTCGACCTCCGCGCGGCCCCCACTTGCAGTTAGGTCGCGCTTGCCGCATGGATTCGCATGCCCGTGGGACAGGCCCTTTACACTTGTGGGTCACCAGTGCTACTTAAGATATTTGCTCATTGTAATGGTTGATCTACAGCAGCAACGTTCCCAGGCACCTCTCCTTGTGAACTTACTGTGCAAAGAGTATCTAGCTTTTCTTCTCAACTTCCAGTGCTGTAGCTGTGAACTACTAGAGAACTTTACTTTCCCTGATCTCTTGTGGATGAAGTAATATCAAACATGATAATTTCTTGCTCCTTAAAATGTATCCCGATATCTACAAACTTATTCCCATTTCTGAGTGATAGGGAACATCCCAAATGTTAAAATTATGCTCATTTGGACATTATAACAAGCTCCAGACATCCATTTGGTGTAACCAGGGCCGGATTTACGTATAACCTAGACGTATAACTTAAGCTTAGGAACTCGAGATCTAGGGGGGCCTCCTCACCTCGCTGCCTCACCAGACGCGTCGAACCTCACCGCCCCACCGACCGTCCGCCCACCGGGACCTCCTACTCTTTGCCCGCTGACCCTGGCCACTCCACCACCCTCCAGCAGCCCGCAGCCGTCGCCTTACCTGCAGCCTGGACTCAGCACCGGGCCTGAAGTTTCCACACTGCAGACTCCCACTCCCCCGGGTTTGACTGCGCTGGGTCCTAGTGCTAGTCCCCCAACCATGGTAATCTCAGTGGCTGTTCCACTGGGTCTTCCCCATTCCCCTTAAACCGTGACCCCAGCTCTTCCCCACCCACACTACAGTCCTCAAACCCCCCTACACCCTGACCACCCCTCCACCAGACATTGCCTTAGCCTCAGTCCATTCACCTGCCTTCCTCTGGCCCCAACCCCCATCCCTGCAGTGTGTTCACCACCCCCCCCCTGATCCCCCCCCTCTCTGATAACGAACGGTCTGTCCTCAGCAGAGGTCTCACCTTTGTCCCCTTCAATAAGTTCCGCACCGATTTGGAGCTCTTCTTCCGTCGCCTCCGCCTCACACCGTTCTTCCATGGGGAGGAGTCCTCGCCCCTATTGATGATCCCTTTTCCCGTCTCCAACGGACCCCCTCCTCTTGGAACCCCCCTCATGGCCATTGGTACAATTAAATTTAGGGGTCACCATCCGACGTCGAAACGGAAGAACATTCTCAGCTGCTTGGACATCCGAATCGGCCACTTCCTACCGGAGACCGCGGCTCCCGAAGTCCACAGGCTGAGCTGGGCGGAGATTCACGCTGGCGACCCTCGGCAAAGGGTTCCCAGGGCTCCGCGATATTAAAATCTGCGCGGCCCGAAGCTGGGAGCTCCGCAAACCACAGCTCCATGATGTTGATGCAGCAGGCCCAACACTCCAGAGATTCAAACCGATCTAGGTAAAGCATCGCTCGCTCCGCGGTGAATCCAATATGTATTTTAAAACCAACTGTTTAATGACAACATACAGTAGGATCTAAAAGTGCCACACTGTCACTGTCGGGTAGTCATGGTCCTCTAGTCGTGGGGGTGGGGGATTGGGAGGGGGGGAGCCTCACAAGTGAAATAGCTTGGGGCCTCTCTTCATCTAAATCCGGCCCTGGGTGTAACATGGGTTCCGCTTCATTTCTGCTCAGGATTAAAGGTCTCAGATATTCACAAGTTTTTTCAGCAACTGGTCATGGCTCCTTTCCCAATGCAGTGATCCATGGTAATCTCTCTTTAGACTGTCAGGTAATTTCATGCTCATCGTGCATGCAGGGTCCCGACTCGAAATGTTGAGCATCTCTTTGTTTCCACAAATGATGATTGACCTGCTGTGTTCCCCCAGTACTTTTGCATATTTACATTTTACATCCAACAAATACTCAAGTACTCAATATTTGATTCTATCATGAAATAAATCAACAGTAAAGCAAAACTCTCTTAACATTAGTGCTTTCAACTAAGGGGACTTGAATAAGGATGCAAATCTCTGACTATTGTAAATAAATAACATTAAGAACATATTAAATTAATGAGTATAATTCTTACTGACCTTTGCCTGAAGTTAATGATTTTTTTGCTGATGCACAAGGAGTCAAAGTTCCACCTGGTCAATTAGTTTTACTTTTAAGTCAATCAATGTTAAGTCATCATGAGGCTCAAAGGTCAGTCATCTAGATAATTACAATGTTCATGCAAAGATCCTCCAGAATTGCTGTTACCTGTGTGTTTAAAAAAAAATCTCACACTTGCAGTAATACTGCACATTGAATTTCATTTCGAAGTCACGTGAGTGACTACGTGAAGAGCCCACCAATCTGCATGCGCGTCAATTACGTCGACGCATGGGGCGCGAGTCTGAGCAGTTCGAAACTGCTCTGGCAGGTAAGTAATTTTACTTTCAGCGGGCCGCTGTGACAGCGGGCCTGAATTAGCTGATGGAGGCGGCCGGTCTTGGGCCGCCGTGGAGGCTCCATTAGGAGCTAGATTCAATTTGCGGCTGCCGCCGTTGGAGCTCTGAACGGGAGCAGGCGTCCGAATTTGAGGCCGCCATGGAAGCTCCATAGGAGCTCGGTTTCGTTATTGCCTGCCGGTTTTGGAGCTCCATACGGGAGCAGGCGGCTGGATTTTAGGCCACCATGGAAGCTCCATTAAGAGTTGGAGCTGCCGGCGCGGCTAGGTTTCGATCGCTGCTAAGATAACAGCAGCCGGTGTTAGCCGCGGCCAGGGCAGCGAACGCTAGGTAAGCTCAGCTGCCATAGCGCCTATAAATTTTTTAAAACATAGATGCTGCTGAGGCAGCATACGCTGTAGACCAGCATATAGTGTGTGCTCTATTTGTAGGGGCATTTCAATATAGTACAGATAGTTCTTTAATTGAAGTCAAAATCTCAAGAACTGATTAAGGCAGTTATAAATAGAGCTGGCAGTTTTAATAGTGGTTGCTGTTCGGTCACGTTTGTGACTATCACAGCAGATAGGACATTTATTATCATACACCATATGGTGTAGTAAAATTTGACTTGCCATTACGGCACAGAATGGGACTCCACTGGAGTGGGCGGCTGTTCGGAGGAACTCCATTGAGGCTCCGGAAAGGAGCTCCTGGCTTGGGAAGCCTTTTTTCAGCTGTGTCTATTAGACACCTGTGGAGCAATACCTAGTGCAGGGTTCCGTCATGATAATTTCCACTCAGTAGAGGGAACTGTTGGAGATCTTTTTTAAGAGACCCCAACCATGTGGATATCGACAAAGCAGTCGAATCTTTGATCCAGTGGAGTCCCATTCTGTGCTGTAATGGCAAGTCAAATTTTACTACACCATATGGTGTATGATAAAAAATGTCCTATCTGCTGTGATGGTCACAAACGTGACCGAACAGCAACCACTATTAACAGCAACCGCTTCTGTTTAAATCATATGAACTGTGTTCCGTATACCGGAGGCATTACAGATGGCTCCAGTAATTTGCCTGTGACAACACCTGGCAGGGTTGCAGTATTTCTCCCCCTCTGTCTAGCGGACCATCGGGAAGTGGTGACTCCAATTATAATGCCGGCTCATCCGAGTCATATGGGGGCCTGAGGAAACAACACCTGGTACAGGGTTGCACTCTATTTCCTCCCTGAAATACTCCATTGAGGCTCCAGAAGGGAGCAAGGACTCGGAGTCACCAGCAGGTGCAACCTCTCTGGTAAGTATAATAAATAATGATGATTTATACCGACAGAGCACCGATCTGCATAGCTAGTCCAGATTCGGCTCCTAAAGGGAGCAGCTTGGCAACCCCGTGTCGGGGCAAAGTCAAAGCCAAGTCTGTGGGACAAGTCCTGTCGGACGATTTGGGTCAAGGGGATTCTGTCCCCACATCTATGGCAGATGTGATTGGCCGTTTGTCTCAATTGGAACATCTGATGAATTAGATGGTGTTATGTTCTGTGTTATGGAGGCATGTACAGGCAGTTCGAATCATACGCCTGAGGCAGCTCCTGGTTCAGGGTTGCATATTCCTCCCACTCGGATGAAAGGAGTGTTGGAGATAGTGCAAAATAATATGCTCCGTGTTACGGAGGCATGCACAGGCAGTTCGAGTCATACGCCTGAGGCAGCTCCTGGTTCAGGGTTTCAATATTCCTCCCACTCGGATGAAAGGAGTGTTGGAGATGGTGCCAAATAATATGCTCAGTGTTACGGAGGCATGTACAGGCAGTTCAAGTCATATGCCTGTAGCAAATCCTGGTTCAGCGTTGTTATATTCCTCCCACTCTAAATACTATCGGAGATGGTGTCACAAAATATGCTCCATGTTGCGGAGGCATGCACAGGCAGTTCGAGTCATACGCATGTGGCAACGCCTGGTTCGGGTTGCACTATTTTTCTCTCACTCTAAGGGAGTGTCAGAGATCAGTATGGAGCTGACTCCGAACATGACTCCGAACATGACTATGTGCCTGAATCCCATGCTTTAATACATGATGTACGAGAGTCGCATAAGGAAGAGCTGCCTGCTCTTGCCTCTAAATTTGCTGATCCCTCGGGGACGAGCAAGCAATTACAAGAGGAGTTGGCCAGCGGCATCAGCTATCTAACATCACACCAGCTGAAGAAATGACAAGCATGACAGACAGGGTCTGCAAATGGAACTTCGCTGAAACTCCAACAAGCAAATCGACCTGGGTTCAGAGACGCTGGCAGGTAAGGTCTCTTTATTAACCTCCGAAATGGAGCAGTCTGTCGGCCTAGGTTTGGGTTTACTGGCATAGATCAGGTTGATGCAGAGACATTGGCAGGGTGCCTTGCCTCTGTAATGAACAGCTTGGTTACCCTGGTTCAGGGTAGACCATCATGGAACTGGCTGGCCATATGGGTCATATTGACCAGGGAAGCATAGATACATAGATACATAGAAAATAGGTGCAGGAGTAGGCTATTCGGCCCTTCGAGCCTGCACCGCCATTCAATATGATCATGGCTGATCATCCAACTCAGTATCCCGTACCTGCCTTCTCTCCATACCCCCTGATCCCCTTAGCCACAAGGGCCACATCTAACTCCCTCTTAAATATAGCCAATGAACTGGCCTCAACTACCCTCTGTGGCAGAGAGTTCCAGAGATTCACCACTCTCTGTGTGAAAAAGTTTTTCCTTATCTCGGTCTTAAAGGATTTCCCCCTTATCCTTAAGCTGTGACCCCTTGTCCTGGACTTCCCCAACATCGGGAACAATCTTCCTGCATCTAGCCTGTCCAACCCCATAAGAATTTTGTACGTTTCTATAAGATCCCCTCTCAATCTCCTAAATTCTAGCGAGTATAAGCCAAGTCTATCCAGTCTTTCTTCATATGAAAGTCCTGACATCCCAGGAATCAGTCTGGTGAACCTTCTCTGCACTCCCTCTATGGCTATAATGTCCTTCCTCAGATGATGAAGCACTGCCTCATCATCTGTGATTGAGGTTATCAGACTGCGCAGTAGAATGAAGTAGTTGAAGTCTTCCTCAACACATGGTTTGATTTCTCCTCAGTTAGTAGAGTTGCCGGTTCATTGGAATCATCATTGCCATCCTCTCTGTGATAGGTAGCTACCAGCAGGAAGCTGGTCTGGCATATAATATTTTTTATCTGACCTGCAGGTTCATGTTGTGAATCAACAATGTATTTATAATAATCCGTAGGCTCTCAATACCAGTATTCCTGATTGAATGGCGGGTCGAAGAGATTGTGTTGTGCACTCTGGCGACTCAGACAAGTGGTTTCAGTCAAAAGACTGCGTAGCAATTCCTGATTCAGGCTTGCATTATACTAAATTCCACTCTGAGGAAGAACGCTGAGTATTCGTGGTGACTTTTATAGTCAAGAGTTGACAGGGAACTCGTATTACCACATCAAAGGGAGACTGTGCTTTCAGCTCTAGTCATACGGTTCTGATTATATGTTATCAACGAAATGTATGAATAACTATATAATATGTCTGGATATTTGCAGATAGAATTCTGCAGTGTTGCATGAGTTATTGTCTAACTCAAAGTCAATTGGGACTATGGTCCGGTTAAGAACAATGGCCATGTATGCAAGTTAGCATCATGGTATTAGTAACCCATGTTTTTCTACCATTAATGGTTTATCTGTTTAAGTGTTTCACACACAGATTGGGTTACTGCATGAAACCACAGAGCTTTGAAGTCTTCACATAGTCACTCACATGACTTCGAAATGAAATAGAAAGATTAAACGAGAACTTACCGTTTGAAGTTTGATCTTTATTTTATGAGAAGTTGAAGTGAGGGAATACGTGCCCTCCACTCCCAACCCTACTTCTCATAAAGATCATTCGGTAGTTCTAAGATCGTTAATCCTTCTATAGCTGAGGTCAGCAACTATTCTGTGGTTTCATACAGCTGCTCTAAAGATTGACGCGCATGCGGACTGGCGGGCTCTTCACGTATTCCCTCACTTCAACTTCTCATAAAATAAAGATCAAGCTTCAAACGGTAAGTTCTCGTTTAATCTTTCTATTAAATTGTGCTGCATTTATCAGACACATAAAGAAACATGTAACTATCATGCATCCAAATTACAGTGTGGTTTCTCTTTCTTTGTACTTTAATGTGTATCAGGGAATGGAGTGGCTGTTTCATATGTTGGCTCGGTGAGTAAAGGTTGAAAGCACCTGATGACCTTTACAGTGCTGGGTTGTAAAAGTTGATGGTATCTGATTTTTTTACAATTCCAAGAAGTATGGTTATCCCTGCACATTTCAGCATATTTTAGTCCCAAATGCTCTTGTTGATACATACCACTGGATATGCTATTTATGCCATTTTGCTATTACCTATGAACTAAGGTACTAATCTAACAAGAGCTAATTGTCCTTACACAATCAAACTCACAATCAATAACACAGCACAGCACAGAAGAAGGGTCTCAACCCGAAACATCACCCATTCCTTCTCTCCAGCAATGCTGCCTGCCCTGCTGAGTTACTCCAGCTTTTTGTGTCTATCTTCACAGCACAGAAGGTACCCATTTGGCCATCCATATGCATGTGTCTTGTCAAAGGGCTTTATAATAACACTAGAGCTCTATCCCCATTGTCCTGCAAATATTATTCTTATAAATATTATTTTCTTCCTGTAAATCATTTGCTTTCAGTGTAATTATTGAACCTGCTCTCACTATCTTTTCAATAAGTACAGTCCTGATAATAACATCTCTGTAGATAGACACAAAATAACTCAGAGGGTCAGGCAGTATCTCTGGAGAAAAGGAATAGGTGACGTTTCGGGTCTTCTGCAGACTGAAAGATAGAGGTGGGGAGAGAGGTGGGCGATGGGGGATAGGGACTGGAGGCGAGAAAGGGTCAGAACAAATCAAACAATTTTTTGCTTTCTCTCCTACTCACCTACAGTCTCTCCATGTTACACCAAACAACTCAGCATTGATTTTATTCTGCGTATCTGCTCCAAATGTCCAGGTATCCCTTTTAGAATATGCTAGAAAACTGAACATAATTATCATTACCTCAATCTTATCAGTAAATTATACAAAAATCAACAAAAATTGCCTTCTTTTAAAAACTTACTCTCAGGATCGAAGGTGGAAGGCCAATATTTTATACCCTTTCTCAGCTGGCCTTCAGGTGGCACTGTGGAGCCTTCTTAAATTAACATAAGGATACCTGAAAGTTCTGTGTTAGCTCAGTGGGTCAGGCAGCATCTGTGGTGGGAATGGATAGGTGACCTTTCGGTTCTGGACCCCTCTCCAGTCTGAAGATTCAGGATTTCAGTATCTGCAGTTCCATGTGTCTCTATTAAAATACCTCTTCAGCACAGGCTGTGCACAAATTTGACACAGTGTTGCAAGAATGATAATATAGATCTAAGTTAGGATAGTGTATGAATGGGAAATAATTCAAACTCAATGCCGGGCATGCTGCAGTTGCTAGAACAGTGATGTGTTTATTTTATGCTCCAATACCTTTGTCTAGTATTCACTACTGTAGAAGCTAGAAATTTAAAGTGAAAACAGGAAACGCTGGAAGAAGTCAGATAGCTAAATGTGAGATGAAAAACACTAACAGTTCAGGTACAAATAACCTTTCATCAGAAATGGAAATAGACAGATAAGGATGAGCGTTATGATGCAGAGTAAGGAGTGGTGAGAAGTGCAAGGAATTAATAAAATGTAACGGTTTGTGACAAGGTTTAGGTCAAAAGGCACTAAATGACAAAAGGGGTGAATTGTAGCGGCGCCTGCTGGCGCATGCAGGTATCGAACCCGACGTTCGGAAGCCGCGGTCACGTGACTCGGGAGGGGCTGCTTGGTTTCGCGCGGTTTTGCTTTCGCGCGGTTTTGCTTTCGCGCGGCAGTTCAGTGCTGACCACCGTTGTGGCCAGACGTGTTGTGAGAGCCTGTGAACTGAGAAGTGATTTTCTGAATAAAAATACGTTTGAAAACACAGTTGTCATTCTTGCGACCGCCAAATTGGTGACCCCGACCTGTCTAGCTGTCGTTAGACAAGCAGATCATGCAGAAGGATTACGTTCCCGCAGAATCGGCCGGCACGCGGCAGGGCTCACCGGGCTTCAAATTGCCATCGTTTTGGCCCGATCAACCTCAGGTGTGGTTCGCCCACGTTGAGGCACAGTTTCACCTCCATCGTATCATAGTAGGTATGTTACAAAACTTACCTTCAGTCGCGCTGTAATTCTGCCACTGGCCATGTGCGCGATTTTGGCGCCTTTAAGGGGGGGGCGGGGTTAAAACGCGGGTTTCTCCTCCCTTGTCCTGGAAATATTTTGTTGGAGTACAAACCTTGGCTGACAAAATCGTTCCTACCGGCGTTTTGTGAATTTTTTATTTTTATTAAATCGTCAATGTCAGCGCTACAGTCATTTTAAAAGCAGCTCCTGAAGCGTCAACGCCGATAACGGGGACGGATTTCACACAATGGACAGGTAAACGAAAGTGCTTTCTTTAAATGTATAAAAGTGCTTCTTAAGAAGCCTTTAATTCACATTTTGTCATGCGACACGTTGATTTTATTCCCCAAATTAACGGCAGTATTTTTCATGCCAATACGGGGTTAAATTCACCGCAAATCAACGTTCCAAAAGATCGCGTTCCAGTAATCCTCACTCGCAAGATGAATTAAATCCCCATTAATTTACAGGTATTAAACAATCAATTCCTTCCATTTGGCCTGTAAATTCATGAAAATTAGATTTAAAAATTATGTTATATTGTGAATTATTGTGTGAATGTTATTTGGACACTTAGACTATTTAAAAATGTTAATCTATTCTTAAGAAATTGATAGATGTTTAGATCTAGTAATTGAATTTTGTAATTAGCTACAATTAGGTAACTAACTAATTATATGCTTTACTTTCATGTCTTCGAAGTAAGATTGTTTCATATTTGTTTCAGAATGCTTCAATCTATAATACCTGAAAATTTCTTTCAGTTACCATAATTTATAAGAAAGTCATGGGCTTTTAACTGTCCTCGATCACAGCTTTTGTGTTAAGTCAATGGAAAAGCAATAGGGAACTAGATGCTAATTTCTGAGTATGATAATGGCCATAACTTTTTTAATACTGAAGATATGAAAGTGAATTAAGTGTCAAATTAAACTTCTTTTTATGCTTTATCTGATGGGATAAATTGCAGACTTTATTTTTTAAATCTCAAAATTTTGTAACATTGCTAATCATAGCAGATGCTAACATGTACTTCCATCTGGTGGGAGCTTTGCCACAAGACTGTGCCTCGAAGCTGTTGCCTTACATCAGGGACCCGCCGACCATCGCCAAGTACGAAGGGCTGAAGGCCCTGCTGCTCCACACCTTCGGTCTCAGTCACAGAGACAGGGCGGCGAAGATACTACACATGGACAGTGTCGGCGATCGGCAGCCAACCACCATCATGGCGAAGATGTTAGCCCTGATGGACGGGCACTGCCCATGTCTGCTCTTCGAACAGGCGTTCCTGAAGCAGATGCCCGACGAAGTCCGACTGATGCTCGCCGGAGCTGATTTCAGCAACCCCCAGCACCTCGCGGAGAGAGCTGACGAATTGCGGGCCCACAGACGGCGGGACGTTTGTGCCTTCACCTGCTCCCCTGTCACGGCGCGGGTGCAACCGAGATGACATCCGGAGGAAGAAGAAGCCCAGCCCAGCGCCGAAGAAGCATCGCCGCTTCCACTTGTCTACAGCCGACGTCGTTGGTGCTATTACCATCAGCACTACGGACCCGAAGCCCGAAGATGCCGAAGCCCCTGCTCGTTCCAGGGAAATGCCTCGGCTGATCGTCCATAGAGGCGAACGTGATTGGCCCAAACGAACGCCCCTACATCTGTGTTCACCATTCCGGCCACCGTTTCCTGGTGGACTCCGGTGCCATTGCCAACATCCTGCCGCCGATCGCCCGAGATACTCGCATCGGTAAGGTAGGGCCCGTCCTCTCGGCTGTTAACGGGAGCGACATTCGCACTTACGGTACGCGGACCCTGGACTTAAATTTCGACTCCCGCCCGTATAGGTGGAAGTTCACCGTTGCTGACGTCGCCCAACCGGTACTGGGGGCCGATATCTTGCGCGCGTTCTCCCTGTTAGTCGATGTGCGAGGCGGACGAATGGTCCCTGTGTCGGACCTGTGCCCTGCCAAGCAGCGTAATCCGTCCATGACCCTACAGCAACTCAACGAGGTAGCTGAGATCCAGCCACCTTTCACAGCCCTGCTCGCCGATTTCCCAGGGTTCCTCACACCCCGGTTCGACGGGGCCGCGCCCCGTCATGTCGTGGTCCACCACATTCCCACGAGACGTGTTCCAGCTTATGTAGGACATGGGGATTGTCCGGCGGTCGGATAGCCCTTGGGCTTCCCCGCTGCACATGGTACCCAAAGCGTCCAGGGGTTGGAGACCTTGCCGTGATTACAGGCGTTTAAACGCAGTAACCACAGCCGATCGATACCCAGTCCCGAACATCCAGGATTTCTCGGCTCATCTGGAGGGCGCTACCTTTCTCTCGAAGGTCGACCTTATTTGCGGGTATAATCAAATTCCGGTCCATCCCGCCGACGTCCCTAAGACGGCCACCATCACCACTTTCGGTCTTTTCGAATGGCTAAGAATGCCTTTTGGCCTGAAGAGCGCTGCTCATGCGTTCCAAAAGCTAATGGATCAGGTCGTTCGGGGTTTGCCGTTCGTATTCATCTACGTCGATGATATTCTGGTGGCCAGCAGCTCGCAGGCAGAGCACGTTAGGCACCTCCGCCTACTTTTCGAACGGCTGCGCAAACACGGGTGGGTGATCAACCCTGCGATGTGCCAGTTAGGATTGCGTTCCATTTCCTTTATGGGTCGCAGCATCACCTGCCACGGCGCACAGCCGCTGCCCGAGAAGGTCGACGCTATCCGTCGCTTCCCGAGGCCTCTATCCGTCAAGGGCCTGCAAGAATTTATCGGAATGGTAAATTTCTACCACCGATTTGTCCCGTCAGCAGCCGCCATCATGCGGCCGTTGTTCCAGTGTCTGGCTGGTAAGCCTAAGGACCTGATCTGGTCCAAGGAGGAGGAGAAGGCATTCGAGGGGGCTAAGACTGCATTGGCCAACGCCACTATGCTGGAACATCCTAAGGCGTCAGCCCATAACGGCCCTCACCGTGGATGCACCGTAGGCGCCGTCCTCGTGCAACGCGTAGGTAGTCGCTGGGTGCCCCTGGCATTTTTCAGCAGGCAGCTGCGAGCCCCCGAAGTTAAGAATAGCGCTTTCGATCGGGAGTTCCTCGCGCTCTACCTAGCGATCCGCCATTTCCGTTACTTCCTAGAGGGGAGCGCGTTCTCCGCATTCACGGACCACAAGCCACTCACGTTCGCTTTGACCAAGGTGTCCGATCCCTGGTCTGCCAGGCAACAGAGGCACCTCGCCTACATTTCCGAATTCACATCTGATATTCGGCATATGGCGGGGAAGCTGAACGTTCTGGCTGACGCGCTGTCCCGTCCGGCAGCCCCCGAAGTTTCAGCGTTAAGTCTAGGCGTGGATTATGAGGAGCTGGCCGCTGCCCAACAGGTAGATGCCAGTATGGAGGTTTACCACAATGCTGAATCAGGCCTTATGTTGGCTAAGGTGCCCTGCGGCGCCGCCGGCTTGAGAGTCCTTTGCGATGTCTCCACGGGCAAAGCCCACCCCATTGTCCCGGTTGCTTGGAGGCGTCGGATTTTCGACACCATCCACAGCCTAGCGCACCCGTCCATTCGCGCCACCTCTGCCTTGGTCGCGACCAAGTTCGTCTGGCATGGGTTACGGAAGCAGGTCGCAGCATGGGCCCGCTCTTGTATCCCCTGTCAGACTTCCAAGGTGCAGAGGCATGTGCACCCACCCGTGCAGGATTTTGCTGTTCCAGATGGCAGGTTCCTGCACATCCATGTCGACCTGGTGGGTCCCTTGTCGTGTTTGCGCGGGGCTACTCACCTACTGACTATCGTGGACAGGTTTACCAGGTGTGCAGAGACAATACCGTTAACGGATACCACCGCTGAGGCTTGTGCGCGGGGCTATCGTCTCACATTGGATCGCTCGTTTCGGGGTTCCTTCCGATATCACTACTGATCGAGGGCCCAGTTCACATCCTCCCTGTGGAGTGGTACGGCGCAGCTGTACGGTGCGAAGCTGAACCAGACCACCGCGTATCATCCAGAGTCCAACGGTTTGGTTGAGCGTTTCCACAGGCACCTCAAGTCGGCGTTGAAAGCTCGGCTCACCGGCCCCGATTGGGTCGACCAGTTGCCTTGGGTTCTCTTAGGCATCAGAACCATCCCTAAGGAGGGCCTCAACGCCTCCTCAGCCGAGCTGGTTTACGGATCGGTTTTGCGGGTACCTGGGGATTTCCTGCCCGTCCCCCGGGATCAGGAGATCCCGGCTTCGGCGGTGCTAGCTGACCTTCGCGAGCGAGCGCGCTCGTTGGTCCCGTTTCCCACTTCCCGGCACGGGTCATCCGCGGTGCATGTGCCTACTATATTACGGGGTTGTGCTTATGTTTTCCTTCGTAGGGATGCTCACCGCTCGCCATTGCAGCGGGTGTACGAAGGTCCGTACAGGGTGCTGAGGACTGGTACCTCGACATTCACGTTGGACATGGGTGGCAAGGAGGAGTTCGTCTCCATCAGCCGCCTTAAGCCAGCACACGTCGACGAGGATAGCCCGGGGGTAACAGGTGCAGAGGGCGGCAAAACGGCCGGTGGACGTCCACTCCGCGGCGGAGAGGACGTCCACCGTCCGTTTTGCCGCCCTCTGCACCTGTTACCCCCGGTTATGTTTCAACGGTCCCCTCTGTTACGCCCGTCCCTCGTTCGCGTTTTCGCGTCCCTCCAGTTCTGTTTTGACGGCCCCTACTGCTCACCCCACGACCTCGGACTACGTGTTCCAGTCGAACTGTCCGGTTACCCGTGCGTTTCCGTACAACGGATTCTGGGGGGGGCCATGTAGCGGCGCCTGCTGGCGCACGCAAGTATCAAACCCGGCGTTCGGATGCCGCGGTCACGTGACTCGGGAGGGGCTGCTTGTTTTTGCGTGGTCTTGCTTTCGCTCGGCAGTTCAGTGCTGACCACCGTTGTGGCCAGACGTGTTGCAAGAACCTGTGAACTGAGAAGTGATTTTCTGAATAAAAATACGTTTGAAAACTCAGTTGTCGTTCTTGCGACCGCCAAAGAATGATTAAAGTAAGAAAAGTGTAGAGGAGGTGTAAATTAAAAATAATTATTCGAAATGTCCACAGAAATTAAAGAACAGAGAAACTTAGGGTTAGATAAACAATTAATAAGAAATAATAAGGCATTTTAATGATGACAGTCACAGAATTATGCAGCATGGAAACAGGCTCCTTGGTCCAAATTGTCCACGCTGACCAACATGCCACGTCTAAGTTAGACCCATTTGCCCATGTTTGGTCCATACTGCTCTGAATATCTCCTAACTATGTATCTGTCCAAATGTCTTTTAAATGTTTAACAACATTTAGTAGTACCTGCCTCACTACCTGCATCAAGCAGTTTGTTCCATACACCTATCACCTTCTGTGTGAAATGGTTGCCCCTCAAGTTTCTATTAAATCTTTCCCCACTCATCTCAAACCTATGACCTTTACTTCTTAATTCCCCAACCCTGGGAAAAAGACTCTGCACATTCACCCTATTTATTTCCCTCAAGATTTTAACAAATCTCTGCAATATCACCCTTTGCCTACTGCAGTCCAAGGAATAAAGTCTGAGCCTGCGCAACCTTTCCCTTTGTCTCTGGCAATAACCTCGTATATCTCACCTGCACTCTTTCCAGCTTAATGTCATATCTCTTATAGCAGGGTGAACAAAAGTGAAACCATTACTCCAAGTGCAGCCTCACCAGCGTCTTGTTCAACTGTAACATAACGCCCCAACTTCTATATTGGTTTGTGCTGAAAGCCTTCTCCACCACCCTGTCCACCTAAGATGCCACTTCCAGTGAATATGTAAATAGTGGGGATCCAAGGCAATAAGTACAAAATCAAAGAAATAAGGCGTAACTTTTATAAATCATTGGCTACAACATAATTGGAATTATGTATTCACTCTTGGATGTTCAGCCTTAAGAAGAATGTCAAGGCCACGGAGAGATTAGAGAACATTCATTCTGATGCCAAGAATCAGCCATTTTGTTACAAGGAAGAAAAGAGAAAGTTGGTCACTTTTCGTTAAAATAAAGAGTTTGATTTAACAGCGGTGCTGTTAAGTCACTTTAATTCGCCATCTGTGACCTTTCTGTCTGAGACATCCCACACTTACAAGAGACGAGTACAAACTTGAGAACATGTTCATTCTGGGAACATTGTAGCCTGCAGGGTGTAAATCAAGTTATCCAAATGTCGGTAGCTCACTTGTTTTTTTCTGTCTGTATTAGAACTGATCATTTCTGTCTGTCATCATGTAGCTCAATTTTTTCCTATTCGATTCCTCTGGTCTGACTTACTGGGCATGTGCCACAACCATTACCATTTACAACACAATACACTGGCAAAGAAGCTTAATGTGCCTGTAAGTGAAAAAAAAAAATGCAGAAGCTAGAAATCTAAAACAAAACAGAAAATGATGCATCTGTGGGGAGGAAAATAGTCAATGTTTCCGGTCTGAGACCCCTTCCACTGAGCTGAAAAGGAGATAACAAAAGCTTTCAAATATGCATTCAATATAGAATTCTACAACTTCAGATGACTTGATTTCTCGGTCTGCATCAGTTGTTCATTTGTAATATTAGCTCAACATCTTTTTTTATTCCTTCCTTTAGTTTTCTTCTGGGAGTGGAGGACATGCCCAGCCTGATCTGGTGGCTTGTCATCTGGTTCTGCACTTGCAACTTCCACATTCTTTTGTCTAAGTTCACTTGTCTCCAACTTCTCCCATTCACTCATTGTCCAGATAACCTTGTTTACAACTTACCCCCGTGGCCGTTCCGGTTTAAGAAGGGTTTCGGCCCGAAACGTTGCCTATTTCCTTCGCTCCATAGATGCTGCCGCACCCGCTGAGTTTCTCCAGCACTTTTGTCTACCTTACTTATCATAAACTCCCTTTGGGTTTTTTTCAGTTACGACAATGGGTCTCCCACCTGAAACATTAACTGCGTTTCTCTTCCCACAAATGCACCCTGACCTGTTGAGTATTTCAAACATTTTCTGTTTTTGTTAATGTGCCGACAACTATCCTCATTAAGCCATGTTTTATTAGAAATATTCCCGTTATCCAACTGAAAATTATCATATCTCTCTTTCCCAGTTCTGATGAAGAGTCCCAAACTTGAAATGTTAACTGTTTCTCCTTTCACGGATGATACCTGACCCTGCTGAGTATTTCTAGCTTTATTGGTTTGTGTTTGAGATTTCTAACATCTGCAGGGATTTTTTTTCCTGTGTCGTTGTGTAAATTATTTGCACAAGGCATAACAGCATAGCTTGGTACGGTCCACCAAAAGATCAAAGGGATAGACTGAGATTCTTTACTTTCTAAATATATAAGATACCAAATGCCCAAGAGGTAGCAATGGTGCACGTAGAATTTAAAATAATTCTTCTAAAATAGCTTGGTAAATTATCCGGAAAAGCAAACTTTTCTGAATGCATTCTTGGCCACCTCTGTTTGTTCCAGTCTCTGTAAATTGGGCTCATCCAAAACTCTGCCCCAGCACGTAACTCTCAACAAACCCTGTTCATTGACAAACCCGACCTTGTTACAGTGGCTCCCAGTTGAGCAGAACTTGAAATATTCATCTTTATTTTCATATCTCTTTAGACATTCCCTGCCTTTTCCCATGATCTTCTAGGCGCAACCCCATGGGGAACTTAGCATGTCTCTACTGTAACCTCTTGATATCTTCAAATATAATTGGGATCCCATTGCTAGTCTTAGCTTCAGCCAAAGCACCAAGCCATGCAATTATTTTTATAAACCTCTCCAATTCCCTTTCCTCCTTTAAACTGCTCATTAATCTATCCTTTTGATAACGCTTTCGTTATGTGCCCTAAAATGGAAGTTCAACTGGTAACATATTTAATTTGCTACTGCTCCTAAGACATATATTATGGTTTTTATTTTAAACCACTTGAAAATACATGCTAATAATTTTTCATTGATTACACCAGGGTAGATTGAATGTCTTTCTCTGCAGTAAAAGTTAAAAGAATGACCATCACTGTATCATATACACCTCACATCCATTCTCTATTAATATTTGACATTGTCTTGTAATGCAAGAATGAAAGAACAAACCAAAGTGTGGCATCAAGCAGTACTTGTTTTTCAATAACCCAGTCAACAATGTTGGTTATGTTTCCTCACAGAATCTGAATTGTAGAGTTGAAGTGATCTTTTGACATCAGCCCAAATATGGAATCACAAATGGTTAAATCACCAATCTGAGTGAATCCGGTGTTGTTACTGCCACAGATGGAGATGATTATAGTCACTGGAGGTTAATTGTCATTACTTTATGACACTGCTGCAGAAATGTATCAGGACAATGTCGAAGTCCAAAATATGAATGATCTTCATCTCACTGTTAAGGAACAAAAGGAAAGCAATTTGTTGATGATCACAAAGCTTCAGCTCCATTATCAATCCATTAGATAATGAAACAGTCCATGTTTGCATGTCCATGTCCACAAAGTGTAGACAACATTTAGGTCTGTATAATCAATTGGCAGGTAAAATTCACACCATACAAATAAATCTTCAACAAGTAAGGGAGCTGGTAGAGCTGCCTCACAGCAAAAGAGACCCGGGTTCGATCCTGACCTCGGGTGCTGTCTGCGTGGAGATTGGACGTTTACCCTGTGATGGCGTGGGTTTCCACCGGGAGCTCCGGTTTCCTCCTACATCCCACAGACAAGTCGTTTTGTAGGTTAATTGGCCTCTGTGAAATTACCCAAAGTGCATAGGGAGTAGATGAGAGAGAGGGATAACATAGAACTAGTGTGAACAGCCAAGAGCTATAAATACAGCAAGGTGCCAGGTCAGGCATCATCTGTGCAGAGAAACAGCTATGTTTCAATGACCTTTCACAAGAACAAGGAAAACTTTAAAATGACACATGTCGTAGGTAGGAATGAAAAGGAGGCTCGGAAAGAACAAAGAAAATGATAGGCTGCTCGTAAAAGATATTAAATTATATAATGGAAGATGGTCCCAAGTGAGTGAGAGTAGCAAAAGCTTGTTTGCTATAACTGATCAGCCTGGAGAGAGGTGTAACTAGATAGACAGATGAGAGAGAAAAAAACATGGAAATTGCTGAAAGTCGCCAAAGGTATCCAACAGGTCCAAGCAGTGCATGTAGAAAGAAGAACTTTGTCAATGTTACAGTTTGATAACCTTTCATCAGAATCTGCTGGTTCTGAAGAATGCGTCTCATTCTTCTAAACTCCAATGACGCCAATAACCTAAAGATCGTTTTCCCCCATCTGAGAATATCCTAATAAACCTTCACTCCACCACCTGCAGTGAAAGCATCATCATCAGAACAGATACAATAAAGCTCGAGGAACTGGGATTTTCATTTACCACACAAATGGAATAGATGACGGAACAGAACATCATCCTCCAGAGTGCAGCACCTCCTGACTACCCACTATCTATAGGCCACTGGAGGGCATGTCAGTAATACATTTTAAAAACGTCACAAATAAATTAACACTGCGAAACATTTAAAATATAAAATCTGTCATTTATTAGCAATAGAGAATTGAGACAACAGCTCACAATAATTCATGATTACAATTCATTAAAATGACATGCCTTACTGGTAGTAACAATAATGATCAAATGCATGCATTTGCTTTAGTTTTATCAATCATTATTAATAAAATGGTAGACATTTACAATGTATTGCCATCTTTGGCTTAATAACTATTCAGTTCACATGGAACTCCTTTTAAAAGTATAATCTTTTTTTTCAATTTTGCCATTGATATGAAAATAAAATGCAAGATATGAAATCTTTCAAAGTTCACGGACCCTCAGCGCATCTCAGCAATCACAGCAAAAGAAGTTGAGTACGGTGTTGTATAATTATTTGCAAATTCTTGTATGCAAGAATAAAGTAACGCCATCCAGCACGAAGCACTTTAACAATGTTCTATAGAGATTAAGAAAAATAATTATTTAGGTGAGTGAATATGAGAATAACTGAAAAGCAAGTAACATGTCAGTATTATTCTATTTTTCAATTAGGAAATGTCTAACTTAACAATCACTTAAATTCATACTCCAGCAAAGTGCACCACAAATAGTGTATAAAGTTAGCATACAGTGAGCCCTCAATGCCAATTATATCACAACACATAATGCCAAGAAGGGCCCAGGCATTTGCCCACTGGAAACTAGAAATACAGGCACCTCGTCTTTTACATGGGGCTTACGTTCTTGTTATTCCAAACGTACGAGCACATAAATCAGGCTTTAAACGAACAAGCGCATTATTCCGAAAATGCATGATTCAAACACGCGTAAAGTGTGAGGTGCCTATATATAAATAGGCATAATGCAAATAGATCATAGCTGAAGTTTTTTCATTTACTTAGATAGTAGGGTAGCAAGAAAATTTAACAGAACACTATAAAACGTCAACTCTCTCGAAAGCTAAAAGCGGTGTAGGTAGTCATTTTTAATGCTTTATTTTTAAGTAGAATATTATGGAACAAAACACAACTATGCCTGCAGTGCTGATTAATGTTATTTTGCAATATGATGGAGGCTGGGATTGGACCAGTCTGAAGAAGGGTTTCGGCCCGAAACGTTGCCTATTTCCTTCGCTCCATAGATGCTGCTGCACCCGCTGAGTTTCTCCAGCACTTTTGTCTACCTGGGATTGGACTTGTCTTGTGTACAAGTTCTATTAAATGTGGTAACACCAATGAAAACCAAAATATCTATTACTCTCAGGACAAACAAAAAAATACATAACAAGTTGTCAGAAATCAAATGCTAGACACCCATCAGAATCCCTGGGAATGTCCTGTTTCACTGGCATGAAAAACCCACCAGAGGAAATGGTGCAGTGGTGTGTGGACATCTAAATGGCGTCAAGTTGGGAAAAGGGGAAGAACAATGGGATCTGGGGGTCCTTGTACATCAGTCTATGAAAGTAAGCATGCAGGTACAGCAGGCAGTGAAGAAAGCGAATGGCATGTTGGCCTTTATAACAAGAGGAATCGAATATAGGAGCAAAGAGGTCCTTCTGCAGTTGTACAGAGCCCTATTGAGACCACATCTGGAGTATTGTGTGCAGTTTTGGTCCCCTAATTTGAGGAAGGACATTCTTGCTATTGAGGGAGTGCAGTGTAGGTTTACAAGGTTAATTCCCGGGATGGCGGGACTGTCATATGCTGAGAGAATGGAGCAGCTGGGCTTGTACACTCTGGAGTTTAGAAGGATGAGAGGGGATCTCATTGAAACATATAAGATTGTTAAGGGCTTGGACATGCTAGAGGCAGGAAACATGTTCCCGATGTTGGGGGAGTCCAGAACCAGGGGCCACAGTTTAAGAATAAGGAGTAAGCCATTTAGAACGGAGACGAGGAAACACTTTTTCTCACAGAGTGGTGAGTCTGTGGAATTCTCTGCCTCAGAGGGTGGTGGAGGCATGTTCTCTGGATGCTTTCAAGAGAGAGCTAGATGGGGCTCTTAAAAATAGCGGTCAGGGGATATGGGGTGAAGGCAGGAACGGGGTACTGATTGGGGATGATCAGCCATGATCACATTGAATGGCGGTGCTGGCTCGAAGGGCCAAATGGCCTACTCCTGCACCTATTGTCTATTGACAGGAGATAGTCTTGGAAATCTTCAATATTAATGCCAGACCACATGAAATCTGCTGGCATCCACTTAAACGTAGGGAAAAAAACCCGTCTTGAATATCACCTCCTCGCTCAGCTCATGAATCAGTGCAATATTAACATGCTTTGTTACATAAAACAGAAAGTTGAGAGAACTTAGCAGGTTAAGAAGTATCTGTGGATCCACTTCCAATTTGCATTGCTCTCACCATGACAAAGGAAAAGACAGGTCAACGTGGGAGTGTGAAGGAGAGTTACAATGACATGTAACCAGAAACTCAAGATGGCCATGACAGACAGAGTGCAGGGCTCTGCAGAACGAGGATGGTGGCACTGGTAGAGTTGCTGCCTTACAGCACCATAGACCCGGGCTCGATCCTGACTATGGCTGCTGTCTTGTATGTTTGTATGTTCTCCCTATAACCGTGTGGTTTTTCTCCGGGTGCTCCAGTCTCCTCCCACATTCCAAAGGCGTGCAGGTTTGTAGGTTAATTGGCTTCTGTAATTGTCCCTAGTATGCAGGATAGAACTAGTGTACGGGTGATCAGTTGTCGGTGTGGACTCAGTGGCCTGAAGGGCCCATTTCCACGTTGTATCAATAACATAAACTATGCTAAAGCGTTCATCTAGCGAAGTAGTGATGTAGAGGAGGCCACATCATGAACACCTAATGAAAAGACTAGGTTGGAAGAAGCGTGGATGAACTCCCTCCTCACTTGGTCATGCTGTTTACAACGCAGGATGGGGGTGAGGGAAGAGACAAGGGACAGACGGGGTGTTACATTTCTGGTGAATGCAGGGGAAAGATTTGAGGGCCAGGAATACTGCAGCACATTTCATCTCCTTACACCTCAAACCCTTTGCACCATCTACAAGGTACAAGCCAGGAGTGGGATGGAGTATTATTCACTTGCTTGGATGAGTACACCTGCAACATCACATCAGGTCAACATCATCCAGCTGCAACAGCCCACACCTTGGCATCCAATCCACCACACCCCCAGTTCCACTTCCTCCATCAGTCATGTACCATATTTACAAAGTGTGCCTTTCTCAAGTTTTACTGTAGATATTTGCCAGGCAAATCAGACTGCACTAACCAAACAAGCAACCTCCACTTCTGTGGATTAAGTCAGCAGAAAAATAGGAACTTGCAGGTAGACAAAAATGCTGGAGGAACTCAGCGGGTGAGGCAGCATCTATGGAGAGAAGGAATAGGCCACGTTTCGGGTCAAGACCCTTGTGAAGGGTCTCGACCCGAAACGCCGCCTATTCCTTCTCTCCATAGATGCTGCCTCATCCGCTGAGTTCTTCCAGCAATTTTGTCTACCTTCGATTTTTCCAGCATCTGCAGTTCGATCCTAAACAATAGGAACTTGCAGGTTTCCTTTCAATTCACACTGCAAGCTGACTGGGTCATGGACCATTTCCTCCATTGTGGCTGCTTATAATAGTCTTACAGTCTGAAGAAGGGTTCCGACCTGAAATGTTACCCATACTTTTTCTCCAGAGATACTGCCTGACCCGCTGAGTTACTCCAGCACTTTGTATGCTACAGATCTAACAGCATCGTGGGAGTATCTTTAGCAGAAGAACTAGACTGTGGGACCTGTTGGGTCCCAGCATCACACGGGAGGGCTGGTCCCCCAACGCAATATTCCACCTCTCCACCAATTCCAATATTGGTGACCAGTGGGGGGGGGGGGGGGCTTTCTGGAGCGCTAGTGTGGGTGTTGTGGGCTGAAGGGACTGGTTTCCAGAGGGCTAATATGGACATTGTGGGCCGAGTTATTATTAAACACTAATAACTTTTATTTTTCATCGATGGGAAAAATCCTCAGCACCTGATGAGCAGAGGGGGACTGAGTAAGATGACAAGGCTGTTCCCATTATAACTCAAATGTGGAACAATTAACTTATTCATCATATAAATCTGTTATTACCAAACCTGGCAGCCAGATTTGACCCAAAGTCTCTTATTGCCTGGACTCCAGGGATCCAGGAGTCTGGGATCTATTTTTAGCCCTTCCTCATCTCTTCTCCTGATTTAGATATAGATTAAGATTAGTTTATTGTTATATACATCAGGGTGCAATGAAATTCAGTGTTTGCTTGAAGCTCATAAAGAGTGAGCTTAATGATAAATATAACAATAAATATAATGATAATTACAAAATAGCAGACTGGTGCAAAGACAGTTGTAGAAAAAAAATGTAAATACAATAACAGAATAAGTGAATGAGGTAGAGTTAAGAGAAAGAGTAAGTGGCAGCACCTTTGTCAAAGGGATATGGAAGAGGTGATTGGTTAAAGAGTCTGATAGCACTGGGAAAGAAGTTGTCCTTGATTTGGACATGTGGGCTTTCACACTCCTGTATTTTCCCCCAGGTTGTAAGATATTACAGCTTCAGCATGTAGATAGAAACAAACACAGGTTTTCAGTATACGCTGTTGCCAGTGTGGGTCTTCTTTCGTTCTTGGATGGCCTTGTTTTGTGCTCTTACCTGCACTTGATCATCATCCTCTGTTTCTTCAGCTTCAATAATGTAATTTGCAAAGAAGAAAGAAAAGGGAAAGGCCTGGATTATAGGCATCATTAACAGTACTTCCAGCCTTCCTGATGCAACGCACCATGAAGATGGACTGGATGTTGAGATCATCCAGAAGAAGTTGGTGGAATTCTTCTGGGGCAACGGAAAGCACTGGGTCTCTGCAGCGGTCGTGAGTCTCCCGATCGAGGATGGCGGTCAATCGCTAGTGTGCATTCGCACCCAGTTGGCGGCTCTCCGCCTCAGGACCCTGCAGAGATACCTGTACTGAGTGCGTCCTCCCAGGTGGCACGTGCTGGCGACGCATTTTTCCAATGGGGCCACTGCCTTCAAGGTGGTAGATCCCAATGGTGAGCGTCAGCCGTGCCGTCCTGCTGAGGATGCCCGGCTTCTACCGGGACTTGTTGAGCGTCTGGAACCAGGTTGCCATCGACCGGGCCCCCCCCCCCCCCCGGGCGTGAGAACAGCCGGCCCTTGTCCCGCCCCACCGGGTGTCGGGGGGGGTGGCTCAAACATGAGGAGATTTTGTGGCTGAGCAAACCCCCGCTCAGCCGGAAGTACTCGTCGGACCCCGACCACCGGTCGGGGGTCCATCTAGGCAGGGATTCTCCCCCTCTACATTGGGGACCTGGGCTGGAGGGTCCTGCACCAACGAGTCCCTTGCAACCTGCCAGCTGCCTGTCACTTTTGCGGGCTGGAAGAGTGTGTGTACCACATGTATATGGAGTGTGTGAGTTTGCAGCCCCTGTTCCATTATCTAAAGGGGCTGCTCCTTGCCTTATGGCTGCTCTTCTCACCCGCCATCTCATCTTCAGCCACCCTGTGCGTAGGGGAGAGGGTAGGGCCGAGGATGTCCTGGTTGGGTTGCTCCAGGGCCTGTCCAAGCTGGTCATCCGCGAGTCACAGCGCCAGGCGGAAAAGGGCTCTGCCCGAGCCGGCTGTCTGCCCTTTTTCCGGGTTTACGTCCTTGTTAGAGAGGGACTACGCGCTGTCAACGGGCACCTTGGGGGAATTCGAGGGGTTGAATACATCATTGACAAGGATTGTAACATAGTTGTATAGTAGTTTATTTAGTATATTTGTTTGTCTTGTATTATGGTGGTGGGATCTGTTTTGTTTTATTGTATTGTAAATATTATTTTTAATAATTGAATAAATTTTTGGATTAAACAATGAAGCGGACTGGATGAAAGTGACAAACCTATGGTGGACAGGCCTGTGTTCACTCCTCCTTCTCTCCCACCCCCCAACTTTCTAAGGTCAACAACCATCTATTATGTCCTGCTGACGTTAAGGGCTCGGTTGTTGTCCTGACACCATGACACAATGTTCCCAATCTCTTTCCTGTACTCTGTCTCACCATTGTTGTTGATCCGTAAGACCGTAATTATATCACTGCGAACTTAAAAGATCAAGTTGATGCTGTACTTGGCCACACAGTCATGAGTGCACAGTGAGTAGAGCAGGGGACTGAGCACACAACCCTGAGGGACACTAATGTTGTCGGTCAGAGTAGAGTGAAGGGCCTGTCCCACGGGCATGCGACTCCATGCGGCAAGCGCGACCTAACCGCAAGTGGGGGCCGTGCGGGGGCCGCGCGGAGGTCGCGGGGCTGGTCCCACTTCGATCGCCGGAGCCGTATGGAGTTGTGCGGAGCTGGTCCCGACATCGCGCGGGGCTCCGAACAAACTGACTGTTCAAAAATTCCGTGCGGCAACGGCCTGCCGCCCCGCAGCCGCATCGCCGGCCGTGCGCACCGCCTCGACACCGGACGTAGCCGCATCGCCGGCCGTGCGCACCGCCTCGACACCGGACGTAGCCGCATCGCCGGCCGTGCGCACCGCCTCGACACCGGACGTAGCCGCATCGACGGCCATGCGCACCGCCTCGACGCCGTACGCACCGTCTTGACGTCACTCAACCTCCGCGCGGCCCCGCTTCCGATTTGGTAGCGCTTGCCGCATGCAGCCGCATGCTGGTGGGACCGGCCCTGTACGGGGATCACTCGACCTCCGCGCGGCCCCTGCTTGCGGTTAGGTCGCGCTTGCCGCATGGAGTCGCATGCCCGTGGGACAGGCCCTTAACTGTTCTGACCAATTCTGTTTTTTTAATAATATTTTTATTAGAGGCAGGTACATATCATATTGAAAACATTTCATGTATATCATTCCTACATTACTAATATTATCGATTGATATTAACTCTGCTTCTAGTATTTTTTTATTTTTTTAATATAGGTAGAAAATAAGAGAGTAAAAGAAAGAAGGGAAAAAAAACATGATAAATGAAGAATGGAATAATTTACTAAAAGTACAACATTGGAGATAAATTCGTAAATTTTAAAATATAACTTTTCATCTAATCCTTAATTCGAGTTTCAGTCAGGTTCTCGTGCCGAACCAGTCTGTCCCTTCAAATATTCAATAAATGGAGACCATGTTCTGATAAAAAGTTCTTGTTTGTCCATTAAGACAAGTCTGATTCTTTCCAAATGTAAGGTCTCCGACATTTCCATAATCCACATTTTAATTGTGGGGGTTATAGGACCTTTCCAAAATGTTAATATTAATTTTTTTCCAGTTATTATACTATAGTCGATGAAGTTTCTTTGAGTTGTTGTAAGTGTTAGACTTTGTTCTGATATTCCTAGTATTATTAATTTTAAATCAGGATCCAATTGAGTGTTGACAACTATAGATATTATTCTAAAAATGTCCGTCCAATTTTTTTGATTTTTATACAATTTGCGAATGTGTGAGTTAGGTTAGCCTCTAAATGTTGACATTTATCACAGATAGGGGAGATATGTGGGAAGATTCTATTTAGTTTTGTTTTAGAATAATGTAATCAATGTAGTACTTTAAATTGTATTAAAGAGTGTGTGGCATTTAATGAACATTGATGTATGTTGTAAACTTTCATCCCAACTATCTTTCGTTATTGTTTGGCTTAGTTCATTTTCCATGTTTGCCTATATAAATCCGTCGGTGGTATCTCACTATCTAATAAGATGTTATATATATGAGATATTAATTTTTCTGTATTAGGGTGTTTATTCAAACAATCATCAAGGATTTCTGGATCTCTAGTTCTAAAGTTTTGAGTGTTTGATTTAACATAATCTCTAAGTTGTAAATATCTGAAAAAATTCTGACCAATTCTAACTGACAGAGGTCCGCCCGTCAGGAAGTCGAGAAGCCAGTTGGACATGGAGGACCCAAGGCCAAAGTCCAGGAGTTTAGAGATGAGCTTATTTGATACCACGGTGTTGAAGGTTGTGCTGTAACCAATGAAGGTCGAGCTGCAACCTGACAGAGATGTTCTTATTGTCAAGGTGATGCCAAACTGAACGCAGTGCAAGGGAGATGCCGTTCTCCATGGACTTATTTTTCCAGCATGCAAAATACAAGGGGCCTAGATTGTCGGGGTGACTGATGTTAATGTGTCCCATTGCCTATATTTAGAATGACCACCAAGGCAAAGAGTGACAATGGGTGCATCACTTATTTAAGGAAGCCCAACAGCAGCCACTCACTCTGGGCATCTGGGAAATAGGAGGGATGGTCATTCCTGGTGTGCCTGTAGCATGTGTAGGAAAGAACTGCAGATGCTGGTTTAAATCAAAGGTAGACACAAAATGCTGGAGTAACAGGCAGCATCTCTGGAGAGAAGGAATGGGTGACGTTTCGGGCCGAGACCCTTCTTTAGACTGATGTCAGGGAAGTGGGCGGCATAGAGATAGAATGTAGTCAGATGGGGGAGGGTGACCAAGAGCTGAGCTGCGGGATATCGAGGAGACCCTAGTGAGAGCCTCGCTAGATTGTATGATCATGAAAGATTATAATAACTCCCATAACTATCCAGACTACACTTCTTCCCACCCTGCTTCCTGTAAAGACTCTATCCCCTACTCCCAATTCCTCCGTCTACACCGCATCTGTATCCAGGAAGAGGTTTTCCATACCAGGACATCAGAGATGTCCTCATTCTTTAGGAAACGGGGGTTCCCCTCTTTCATTGCAGATGAAGCTCTCACTAGGGTCTCCTCGATATCACGCAGCTTCGCTCTTGCTCCCCCTTCCCCATTCGTAACAAAGCCAGAGTCCCCCTTGTCCTCACCTTCCACCCCATCAGCCGTCGCATACAGCATGTAATCCTCCAACATTTTCGCCACCTTCAACGGGATCCCACAACTGGCCACATCTTCCCATCACCCCTTTCTGCTTTCCACAGAGACCATTCCCTCTGAAACTCCCTGGTCAACTCGTCCCTTCCCACCCAAACCACCCCCTCCCCAGGTACTTCCCCTGCAACTGCAGGAGATGCAACATCTGTCCCTTTACCTCCCCCCTCTCCATCCAAGGACCCAAACAGTATTTTCAGGTGAGGCAGAGGTTCACTTGCACCTCCTCCAACCCCATCTACTGTATCCGCTGTTCCATCCGCTGTGCATTGGCGAGACCAAGCGCAGGCTCAGATCGTTTCGCTGAACACCTCCGCTCAGTCCGCCTAAACCTACCTGATCTCCCGGTTGCTCAGCACTTTAACTTCCGCTCCCATTCCCAATCTGACCTTTCTGTCCTGGGCCTCCTCCATTATCAGAGTGAGGCCCAGCGCAAATTGGAGGAACATCACCTCATATTTCGCTTGGATAGCTTACACCCCGAGCGGTGTGAACATTCTTATCTAACTTCAAATAGCCCTTGCTTTCCCTCTCTCTATCTCTGTCCTGCCCACTCCCATGACATCAGTCTGAAGAAGGGTCTCGACCCGAAACATCACCCATTCCTTCTCTCCAGAGATGCTGCCTGTCCCGCTGAGTTACTCAGTCTGCCTGTAGCATGTGTTTGGTTAAACTGAAAGGGCATTTTTTCATGGAGGTATGCTGAGCTCAGCAAGTTGTAGCAAGCACAGAAATACTCTAGATTCGGATTGTGATGTATATGCAAATGTACCTGGTTGTTCAGATTAAATCTTACTTACAAAATGGCGGACGTGTATTCATTGTGCTAGTCACAACAGGGCCTTACAGAGGACATTACATGGTGTCAAAATTAAAAAACTAAAGAAAAGAATGGCGGACTCAAGCCTCCGGGGCCACTTTCCATGCAAGGAAGCTTGGCCAAGAATTATAAGGACTGGATAAGGGCATTCCAGCTGTACGAGACGGCAACAGAACTGACGGGTAAGCCTGAAAAGATTTGGTGTGCACCATTTCTCCACGTGGCTGGACCAGCAGCTCAGGAGCTTTATGAGACTTTTCGGTTCACCCCTGAGGAAAGTGACAAAATACAACCGCTGAAGAATAAGTTTCGGACATACTGTGAACCAAAGAAGAACTTACCTGTCACAAGATACATCCTTAATACACGTAATCAGCGGCGAGGGGAGACCTTCTCCAGCTACCTGACTGCAGGGAAGGGTTTAGCTAATGATTGCGAGTTTGGCATTATCCATGACTCGTTGCTGCGAGACAGAATCGTCTGCGGCATCACCAGCCAGCCGCTCCGGGAGAAACTTTTACAATGCGATGATTTAACACTGGAAAAATGTAGTGACATGTGTATGATCGCAGAAGCATCAGCCGAGCATGTGAAGCAGATTGCCCCAACCGCCATCGACACCGAAGAGACAGTTGATTACGTGAAACGGGACAGCGCCAGTCGGCCATGGGGCCGAGGCAGGGATTCGCGACCCAAACAGCCACAGAGAAATCCGTGATTCGGGTAAGGATACCGTCTGCCGGTCATGCTACCGCGGCCATAAAGGCAACTACTGCCCCGCTCAGTACATGAGATGTTATACCTGCGGAGAGATCGGACATCTTTCCAGATCCCCTGACTGCCCGGTAAATAAAGCGCCCAACAGCTGCCCACGTCCCCGACAACATGATCAGCTAATCAGACAAAAGGCTGGGGACTGGAGCCGTGACGTCCGCGACATCGATTTCCAGATGAACGCTTCACCGCTGCCTGAGCCAGTGGACGACGACGTTGATGTATTCTACATTGACGCCATGATTGACGCCGTTATTAAGTCGACGCGTGAATGGGGACAGATGTGCAGCATCAACAATGTGAACATTGAGTTCAAACTTGACTCTGGCGCTCAAGTCGACATCCTGCCTGAGCACTTGTTCAGAAAGACTGGTCTTGCCTTACTGAACACGAACGTGACACTGAGGTCATACTCTGGACATACAATGAAGCTTGTGGGGCAGGCAAAGGGGAATGTCAAAGTAAATAAGAAAGAATATAGGGTTGTCTTTCAAATAGTGGAGGGGAATGTGAAACCCATATTTGGGAAACTAACGTGTGAAAAGTTAGGGCTTCTTGTGCGAAAGGAGGTGGTTGATGGCGTGAGTGCGAGCCCATCATACACTGCGAGGATCATTGAGGAACACCGCGAGATTTTCCAAGGGCTGGGAAGGCTAAAAAGACATGAGTACACCATAGCGCTGCAAGGGAACGTGCAACCTAAGCAAAACCCACCCCGCACTATCCCCTATAAGATCAGGGATAAGGTCAAAGCCGAATTAGAGTACATGGAAAGCTTGGGAGTCATAAAGCTCGTGAGCGAACCGACAGATTGGGTGAATTCAATGACTGTGGTTAGCAAGCCTAATGGCGAAGTCCGCATATGCCTTGACCCACGTGACCTCAATGGGGCCATTCGTTGGGAGCATTTCCCGATGCCGACGTTCGAGAACATTGCAGCCCGCATGCCGAAGGCAGAATGGTTCTCAAAATTTGACGCTACAAGTGGGAACTGGCAGTTCCCACTGAGCGATGACAGCTCGCATCTGACCACATTTAATACTCCCTTTGGGAGATACCGATACGTCGTGCTTCCATTTGGAATCTCATCCGCAAGTGAGATTTGGCAGCGGGCGATGCAGGAAGAGTTCGGCGATTTAGTAGGGGTGGAGGTAGTCGTTGACGACATTCTTGTTTGGGGTGTGAATGCAGCACAACATGACGCAAGGGTGAAAGCCCTACTCGAACGGGTGAAAGAATCAGGCCTAAAGCTCAATCCCAGAAAGTCAGTAATGTGCTCAAACGAGATTGAATATGTGGGACACGTCATCTCGCAAGCAGGCGTGTCACCAAGCCCATCTCGTGTCAGCAGCATGCTACAAATGCCATACCCGACAAACAAGGCTGAAGTGCAAACGTTCTTGGGGATGGTGACATACATGGCCTCTTGGAGATCACCGCCCCACAGACAGCTAACAGAAAAGGGAGTAGCGTGACATTTTGAGCAGAAGCACAGACAGGCAGTAGACCAGCTGAAGTCTCTACTCACATCGCCACCCGTACTCAAACTGTATGATGAGAACACGCCCGTTTCAATTGCCACAGACGCTTCCAACAGCGGATTTGGAGCGGTCCTAATGCAAGACGAGAGACCTGTTGCTTACGCTTCACGACATGTGAACGCGGCTGAGCGCAACTATGCGACTATAGAGAAGGAGTTGTGCTCCATATTGTACGCATGCAGAAAGTTTCATGACTTCATTGTCGGTCACCGCACAGTAATCTTTACTGACCACAAGCCATTAGTAGGCTTGCTCGCCAAGCCGCTACACAAACTAAGCCCCAGACTCCAGCGCATGCGAATGCACCTGCTACGATACGACCTGGAAATACAGTGGAAGCCGGGACGTGAATGTTTGTCCCCGACTCCCTGAGCCGGCTGACCAGTGCAAACATGCCTGCGGAAGAGCACACCGCATTGCCGAACGTGATACATGCTGTAGAAGCCATCCTACGCATGTCAGACTCACGCCTTGCGCAGTTCTAAGCTGAAACAAGAAAAGATCGGATGCTAACATTGTTGTGCGAGTATATAAGAAAGGGTTGGCCTAGTAACAGGCGTGATCTGCCCTCGGACTTGATTCCGTTTCATACATACCATGACGAGCTGGTTGAAATCGATGGATTAGTCTTGAGGGAAAACCTAATTGTAGTCCCCCAAAGCATGCGAAGGCAGATGCTGAACGCGTTACATGAATCGCATCTGGGAGTAGTGAAACTTAAACAACGAGCACGCAATCAACAGGGGGCGCTACACTGAGGGCAGCCTCTGCCTGCAGCCTGTTCGTTTTTTTCCATCTTTTTTTTTTAAAAATGAGTTAGTTTAATGTTTGTTTAGGGCGAAACTTTAACTTTTCTATGTGGGGAAGGGGGGTAGGGTAAGGGGGAAACTGTTTCCCAGTCGCTTCCTGGCGGGGACACGACTATTTCTCCAAGTCGCGTCCTCGCCCCCCTCCTCGCAGCCTACCACCTGGATCGGAGCGGCCTTTCCTGCCGGGGACCGGGAACTGGACCAGAGCTGCAACAGCGGCGGCGCAGCGCTGAATTCACCGCGGAGCGGGCGATGCCGACCTGGATCGCCGTTTGGAGCTCGTGGAGCTGCGGTTTGGGAGAGCTTCCAGCGTTTGGGAGAGCTCCAACATCGTGGAGCTGCGGTTTGGGAGAGCTTCCAGCGTTTGGGAGAGCTCCAACATCGTGGAGCTGCGGTTTGGGAGAGCTTCCAGCGCGGTCGGCACTGAATAACATCACGGAGTCCTGGGGCCCTTTGCCGAGGGCCGCCAGCGCTGCATCTCTGCCCGGCGCGGCCTGCGGACTTTGGGAGCCGTGGACTCCGGTAGGAGGTGGCCGACTCTGATGTGCAAGCCGCTGAGGAGGTCACCCAGCCCCGACATCGGACTTACATCACCCCGGCGAGCGGGTCTGAACATCGGACCGCCCGTAGCGGCGACTGCGGTGGGCTCGGGGAGGCCCCGACCACGGGTGAACAGCGGGGAACATTAGAGGAAGATGACAGACTTTGGTGCCTTCCCTCACAGTGGGAAAATTTGATTCTGCTGTGTGGGGATGTTTTATGTTGAATTCTATCATGTGTTGTGTTCTTATTTTTGATTGTATGGCTGTATGGCAATCACACATTTCACTGTGCCAACTGGCACATGTGACAAATAAAATAATTTAAATTCAATTTCAATTTATTTATGTGTCCTGGAATGAATGCACAGATTGAGGACACAGTGGGAAATTGCTCAATATGCCAGGCGACCAGGAAAGCACAAGCAAGCAAGCCGCTCCAACCACACTTCATCCCCAGCAGACCTTGGTCTAAGGTCGGAGCAGACATCTTCCATCTGGATGGAGTTGACCATTTGCTTGTAGTGGACTATTACTCCAAGTACCCAGAAATAGCACAACTGCCGGACATAACGTCACATTCAGTGATCCATGAGATGACGGGCATGTTTGCCCGGAATGGCATTCCTGACTTGGTGATGACAGACAACGCGAGACAATTTGACTGTGCTGAGTTTCGTAGGTTCCAGGATGGCTGGGAATTTGCCCATGTCACCTCAAGTCCCATATATCCACAGAGCAACGGGCAGATAGAGCGCTGTGTGCAAACTATAAAAGCTATCATGAGGAAAGCCAAACGCAGTGGCCATGACCCGATGTACGCCATCCTCGAATACCGCAACACCCCCCTTGACGGGACAGGCGACTATGCCCCCTCACAGTTACTGAACAGTAGACTGTTAAGAAGCAGATTGCCATTGCCTCTATCGCTCTTACTGCCACATCGTGTCCCGCCCATGGGACCACAACTGGCCGTCCGGCAAGAAAAACAGGCAGCATACTTCAATAAGAAGGCAAGCGCCCAGCCGCTGCCACGCCTGGAACAACAACAGCAGGTGTGGTTTCATGCCAAACCAACCGAGTGGCAACGTGGCCAGATTGCAAGAGAAAACCTGTCCCCTCGGAGTTACGTCATCTCTACACCGAGTGGTACTGAGTTCCGCAGAAACAGGAAGGACATACGACCTGCGCACGAAGCAGCTGAGCAACACGCAGCAGACAAGTGCGAACACTCTCCCACAAGGAGGAACCCCTTTCCCAGATGGAGCTAGTCTCCCAGACTCAAGAGAACTATCACAGGCCGCATCATCAGGTTCTGTGGTGGGGGAACAGGCTCGAAGTGTGCCAAGCCATACTCACACACAACAGAAATACGACACAGAACGAGGTGGAAATACGACTTGCACGAGAAGTGGGCGATGGTCGAAACCCCCAACTCGACTTGTTATGTAAAATTGATGGACAATTATTTTATAGTTCTGTAGTATGAAGAGCACTGTATTATTTGTGGTAATTTATCCACAGTAAATTGAGTAAAGGTTCCAGTTATTATTTTGAACCCAATGGTGGAGGGGGAGATGTGATGTAATTAGTGAAGGGGGAGATGTGATGTATATGCAAATGTGCCTGTGCCTCGTGACTGAGGTCAGGTGACCTTCTAGAAGTTTCCGTTGGTTTTTCAGATTAAATCTTACTTACAAGATGGCAGACGTGTATTCATTGTGCTAGTCACAACAGGGCCTTACAGAGAATGTTACACCAGGGCTGCCAACTCTCACGCATTGAGCGTGAGAATCACGCATTTCGACAAATTCTCACGCTCTCACGCTGATCACAAATTTCTCACACTCTGTCGTGAGAAATTCTGTGAACAACGAAAATTTTAAAACGCATATTAATTGTATGGGCCGCGGGTGTTAGAGAGCCGGGGCTGAGGGAAGGATGGAAGCACAAGCAGCAGCGGTGACAGATGCGGACGGGGAGCCGGGGCTGGCGAGTGTTTGCCGGGGTTGGCGAGTGTTTGCCGGGCTGGCGAGTGTTTGCCGGGCTGGCGAGTCACTCGCTGCAGCTCCGGCCATGGAGCAGCCTCAGTGCAAGCCACAGGGCCATCGGAGGCTTGCACTCCGGCCATGGAGCAGCCTCAGTGCAAGAGTCCCAGGCTGTCGGAGGCGTTGGAAGCTTTACGCCGCTGCTGTGAGAGTCTCTGCGCCGAATTCGCCAAGGTGACCGGCATGGACCAGGCTGTGGCTCGGTGCATCCTGGAGGACAACCAGTGGCTGCTGGAAGTAAGTACCAAGCACTGGGTAGAAACGGTGGAAGATAGTGGCCTTCCAATGGGAGTGGTTGGAGAAGGTATCCTGCTTGCCTGCTAGATTTTCACTTACTATAACTGCAGGGGAAATGTTCCCGATGTTGGGGGAGTTCAGAACCAGGGGTCACAGTTTAAGAATAAAGGGTAGGCCATTTAGGACTGAGATGAGGACAAACTTTCTTCACGCAGAGAGTTGTGAATCTGTGGAATCCTCTGCCACAGAAGGCAGTGGAGGCCAATTCACTGGATGTTTTCAAGAGAGTTACATTTAGCTCTTGGGGCTAGCGAAATCAAGGGATATGGGGGAAAAAACAGGAAAGAGGTACTGATTTTAGATGAACAGCCATGATCATATTGAATGGCAGTGGTGGCTTGAAGGGCCGAATGGCCTATTCCCACACCTTTTTTCTATGTTTCTATGCTTGAGTATATGACAATAAAACGTAACCACTTGATTTTGAAGCATTTATGCATGGTGGAGGTATAATGTAGGCATACAGTGTGAAAACAGGCCCTTCGGCCCAACTTGCCCACACCCGCCAACATGTCCCAGCTACACTACCTGCTTTTGGTCCATATCCCTATAAACCTGTCCTATCCATGTATCAGTCTAACTGTTTCTTAAATGTTGGGATAGTCCCTGCCTCAACTACCTCTTCTGGCAGCTTGTTCCATACACCCACCACCCTTGGTGTGGAAAAAGTTACCCCTTAAAAAGTTACCTCTTAAAAATACTACAAACAAAAAACATTGAAATCATACTTCTACAATGCACTAAAACATGATTTTAGTACATCAAATTTTACTAAAGTTCCTACTGTGGGAGGGGGGACACCTCCTTCCCACACCCTCTCCCCACTCAGTTGCTCCACTCCCACACCCTCTCCCCACTCGGTTGCTCCACTCCCATACTCTCTCCCCACTCGATTGCTCCACTCCCTCACCGGGTACCCCCAAGGCCAGTGATCAGTGACGCTCAGCCCCCCCCCCCTTTCAAAAATGCTCCGTGGCCCCTGGTTCAGACAGAGAACACTGCCAGATGTGAGCGAGGAACTGAGACCAGTTGTCCATGATGTCTGGATCCCAATGCTCAGCGCTTCGTATTTCGGAGTTGACTAATGTTATTGATATGTAATTAGCCTGATTTGTAATTAGTTGACAAAACCTTAATTTATTAATCCGGAATATCCAGGGGGGTGGGATAAGTGTAATATTAAAATGACATACAAGGTGTCAAGCATACAGCCCCGATTACTCATTATTTCCTTCAGTTAAATATTGGGCAGATAGCACTATTATCATTTGCCACTCAACTATTATGTTTGTTTACCTCACTGACTATTTCTAACACCCCCCCCCCCCCTCAAATTCCTTTGGCAGGTTGAATAGAAATGCACCCAATCTCGTTGTTTTATTAATTGAACACTAGATGAACATGCTCAAGGAGTGTAATCAGATGGAAACTGATTCAGATGTATGTTTAAGAGCTTGTTCAAAGAAGGGGCATATTTTAAAGGAGTGACAGAGATACATCTGAAGATTCAAAGTTTAATATAGTAATTGTGCTGATACTGACTCCAGCCAACCACGTAATGAATATCATCCATTCCGGAGGTTTTATTTTTCTGATGCCATTTAAACTTCACTTGGATTTCAATCACTTCAATGTAAAAGTAATTGGGAATGGGGAGCAATGGAACAAAAATTTGCCCTCGGTACATATGAACTGTAATATAATAATGTATGCATGTTGGTAGGTGCAATCAAAACAAAGATATGTTTATCATTGCATTATGAATACCACAGAAAATATTATGTACTCCCAAGATCACATTTAATAGAATAATATTGCTTAAATATATAGTTATTGGACTTTGCATTTCGGAAAAGTCTCAGCAGAGAGGAAGACGGCAAAATACTGAAAATATTGGGGGTGAAAATGATTTCAGGACAGTTTGTTAGGAAAATAAAGGAAATTGTAACATAATACTTATACAACTGAGTGAGTATAATTTTATGGATGAGAAATTGTGTTCAACCAATTGATAACTTCTTTGACAAAGTAACTAGCATGTTAGATAACAAGGAAGCCAATGGGTGTAGCAAATTTTGTTATACAAAATTTGGTCTGTGAAGTGCCCCATAAAAGATTACTGCATTAGATGAGCACATGTGGACTTGATAGGTTAAGTCCAGGGGGTCAGATATGGGGCTTTATGTGTGGGCCAGATATATTGTCAGTGCAGAGGGGCTAGGCGCAAGGCCGAGTGTGCATCCAGAGTCAAGGTCTGGAATAGTACAAGGTGTGCAGTCAAAGCTGGGACAATGGGAGTGTTCAGCACTGGGAACCTAAGCAGGTAAGCAGCTATGATCAGGGTAGTAAAGGGGGCCAGGAGTAAGGCTGGATTCAGGGTCAGGAATGAGAGAAGGTATGCAACTGGAGTCAGGGTCAGGAGTAGTACCAGGTATGCAGTGAGACCCAGGTTGGTCAACGTGGGCCAAGTATTTGATTATAATCTGATTTCCATACATGAATATGCTCAGATCATTCATGTGCTGCGCCAGTTGATCGGAGCCTTGCTCTACTGTGGAATGTAATTAGGAAGGTAATTTAGCCTAAACTTATTCATAGCTAATCCAATTTAAAGCATAAATATTGCATTCAAGTGTAAGTTAAAAGACTCGCTACAGTATGCACCAGATTGCACAATTTCAAGCTGAAAAATACAAAAACTCCGTACCAATGGGAGGTGGGACCGCTCCCTCGGGCTTGGTCTCTCACAATTTCTCACTCCCAACTCTCACCCAATGTTGGCAGCCCTGCATTACACGGATGTTTAAAATCTTTTTAGTCTGCGCTGGCTCATTTTTCACGTCGTTAAATACATTATATAAAGTTGTTATGGGGATGTTAGCGATCCGGATGAGAACCAAGGGCATCTGATAAGTTCAATGCAAAATGTTCAATGTTCAAAATGAAACATGTTCTTAATCTATCATTCAAACCAAAGAATCTCACTAGTGAAACCAAACTACAGAATTTTGTCTAGCTACTAAACGCATATATTTGAATTAAAACAAAAAAAAGTTCCATCAAACTATCTCACCTGCCATGGAACTCCTCTTCATCCACCTAATTTAAGGGAAGGGTGTTTAACCAAGAGATAATGCAACCATTTATTTGTATACACATAATTCCAAGACACTTGAACAGAAACTCTGGCGCCAGAATGCAGATTTCGAAACGTTAAAGGATTGATATTCTGCACACTTTCTTTGCTTACCTTCCTGCATTTTTTAAGCTTTTGTTTTCTTTTGTACTTTTTGTCTGCCCGGCTCTCCTCGTTCGCGCTCTCGGCCGCACACTCGACCAAAGGCTCGTATTTGTCAGGAAGGAAAGCAAGATGAACCTTTTTACAATTCGGCCCGTTGATTTGTTCTGGTTCTTGAATGTTTTCGAGTGGATGTCCCTCTGTTTCCTGAAGCTCGTCCACAGTCGGCAGAATAGTGACCTGTCTGGATTGAGTTCTGGGGCGCTTTACATTTCTCCAGGCAGTTGCCCTATCAATTGATACCAAGTTTTCCCGGTCCGAATTGTCCCTTTTGGCCACAAAGTTGGAAAACCCAATAAACGGCAACTGGCCTTTAACCATGTTTTTCCAATTTTCTGAAGGCATCGCTGCAATTCAATAAAACCCGACCTTTTGCACTGTCGCTAAGATAAACAATGCAACAGCGAATCTCGTGGAATCCTAACCCTTGGACACTTCATCAACTTTATCGCGTTGACATTGTGTCAGACTGAAGCAATCGATGAGACCTGAATTCACAGCATTCCTGTAGAGAATTTTTGGCAAAACACCTCCCAGGAGCTCAAAAGATCGAGTTAATAATATTTCTACTGAACGATGCAAAAAAACATGCAAACGGAAGTGGTCCTGAGTAGAAATTTCCTTCTCCCCTGACTATCTGAAAAAGGGTACACAAAAATGCTGGAGAAACTCAGCGGGTGCAGCAGCATCTATGGAGCGTGGGAAATAGGCAACGTTTCGGGCCGAAACCCTTCTTCAGACTGATAGGGGGTGGGGAGAAGGAAAAAAGACGGAGGAGGAGCCCGAGGGCTGGGGGAGGGGAGGAGACAACCAGAGGGCTGATGAAGGGGAGGGGACAGCAAAGGCTAGCAGAATTGGGAGAATTCAATGTTCAAGGGTCTCGACCCGAAACATCACCTATTCCTTTTCTCCAGAGATGCTGCCGGATCCACTGAGTTACTCCAGCATTTTGTGTCTATCTTCGGTGTAAACCAGCATCTGCAGTTCCTTCCTTCACATCTGATCTGTTCTGTACTTCTCCATGCCTCTGGTTTCCCTCTCCCCTGATTCTCAGTCTGAAGAAGGGTCTCGACCCGAAAGGTCACCTATTCCTTTTGTCCAGAGAAGCTGTCTGACCCACTGAGTTACTCTTGCAGTTTGTGTCTATCTTCTATGGAAATATTTCTCGTGTTATTGTCGCAACATATTTACAAGTCATTTCCATAGACATATTAGAGGCACGGTCCAAAAAAGCCAGATGCCGAAACCTGAAAGGTAGGTTTCATGAAGTATTTAGCATGACAGTGGAATTGGGGAACATTTCTACAGGCTATAGGATTAATTTGGAATAGATTCGTTTATTGTCATGAACATGGATGCAATGAAATTCCTTCTTCACACGAAGCTCACAGAGTAAACAGTATACATACAGTAATAAACAAACTGTTGAAACATCGATAGGTTAGGCAGCGTATTTGGAGGAGAATTGACAGATGATGTTTCGGGTGGTGACCCTTCTACAGACATCATCAGGTTATTTGTCCTCTGAAATCTTCCAGCAGTTTGTCTTTCTGCTCAGTATTCCAGCATCTGCAGTCTCATTCACACAATAGTGATAAATGCAATATATACAACCTGCAAGCAAAACATGTGTAGGAAGGAACTGCAGATGCTGGTTTAAACTGAAGATAGACACAAAAAGCTGGAGTAACTCAGCAGGACAGGCAGCATCTCTGCCTGAAGAAGGGTCTCGACCCGAAATGCCACCCATTCCTTCTCTCCAGAGATGCTGCCAGTCCCGCTGAGTTACTCCAGCATTTTTGTGTCTACAGTGCAAAACATCAGCGTGGTGCAAGATTGTAGTGCAATCTGAAGTGGTGCAGTACAATAACAGAATAACTGAATGAGGAAGAGATCTAGCTAGGAGTACGTGGTGGGAGTATCCAGGAAATAGGTAATTGGTTCAGGAATTCCGTAGCAGTGGGGAAGAAACCTTTCTTACCTCTGCACATCCAGGCTTTCAAGCTCCTGTGTCACCTCCCATAAGGTAGAAACGAGAAAGAAGAGTGGCCAGGGTGGTAAGTAGCCTGGACTACACTTCCAGCCTTCCTGATGCAGTGCACTGTGGAGATGGACTGAATGGAAGGAAATGAAGTACTTGTGATGGGCTGGGCAGCGTTCACCACTCTACACGTTCATAAGACGATAAGCCATAGGAGCAGAATTAGGCCATTCAGCCCATCAAATATACTCTGTCCTTCAATCATGGCTGATCTTTTTTTCCCCTCTCTACCCCATTCTCCCACCTTATCTGCATAACCTTTGACACCCTTACTAATCAGGAACCTACCAATTGCCACCTTAAAAATACCCAATGTCTTGGCCCTCACAACCGTCTGTGGCAATTTCACAGATTCACCATGCTCCTCACCATCAACATTCACCACCACCCTGCTCATCTCCAATCTAAACGTCGGTCCTTTTATTCTGAGGCTGTTTTCTGGTTCTAGACTCTCCCATTACTGGAAACATCCTTTCCACATCCACTCTATCTAGACCTTTCATTATCCAGTAGGTTTCATTGAGACCCCCCCTCATCCTTATAAACTTCAGCGAGTATGCTCCTTGTATGTAACCCATTATCTCTGGGATCATTTTCGTAAACCTCTGAACCCTCTCTAAAGCCAGCGCATCCATCCTCAGATATGGGGCCCAAAACTGTTCAGAATATTGCAAATGTGACCTCACCAGCACCTTATAATGCCTCTAAATTACATCCTTGCTTTTATATTCTAGTCCCCTCAAAATGAATGTTAGACAGTCAAGATGTCTGCGTTTTAACTACACACTGCTCCCCGGTTCTGGAGCTGCTGACCATTAAAGCTAGACCTTTCTACCTCCCCAGAGAGTTCAGCTCAGTCCACCTTACAGCTGTTTACATCCCCCCACAGGCTGATAAATCTCTAGCCCTGACGAACTGTATAGGACTGTAAATGAGCTGGAGAACTCCCACCCTGAGGCTGCGTTCATTGTTCTGGGAGACATCAACAGAGCCAATATGAAGAAGGTTCTCCCAAAATACTTCCAACACATCACTTTTCCCACTAGGGGAGAGCAGACCCTGGACCATTGTTACACCCCATTCAGAGACTGCTATAAGCCCCTCCCCTGCCCTGCTTTTGGTAAGGCAGATCACTGTTCCGAAACAAGAAAAAAGGTTATGACCCGAAACGTTGCCTATTTCCTTCGCTCCATAGATGCTGCCTCACCCACTGAGTTTCTCCAGCATTTTTGTCTACCTTCACCGTTCCATTCTACTGCTGACTGCATATAGGCAGAAACTAAAACAGGAAAAAACAGTTTCCAGGGACATTTACAAATGGAACAATGAGGCTGATGAGGTCTTGCAGGACTGCTTTGACACAACTGACTGGCAGATGTTTGAGGACGCAGCAGAAGGTAACATCAACAAATACACAGACTCTGTCAGGCTACATAAGTAAGTGCATCTATGATGTTGTTCCAAAAGCCGCCATCTGCACTTACCCAAATCAGAAATCCTGGGTCGGACGGGAAATTCGTGTTAAACTCAAAGCACGGACCACAGCCTTCAACTCAGGGGACCCCAACACCTACAAAGCAGCCAGATATGACCTCCGGAAGTCCATCAGGAAAGCCAAGAGAAACTACAGAAACAAAGTGGAACCTAAATACTACAGCTCTGACCCTAGACCAGTGGTTCCCAACGTGGGGCGTACGCCCCACAGGGGGGCAATTTGATTTTTAAGGGGGTCAATTGAGCGCGACTGAGGAGGTCTGGGTCCAAATTTTCAATTTTTATTTTTTTTGGATTTTCCATCAGGTAAACATATGTAGTTTATGTTTCAGATGTTATTTTGAGTAAATAATTTTTTGGGGGTAAAAAAGGTCTTTATTGTGTAGTTATTACATAATCACCGCGCCATCGCTCTTCATGCACGTCGCATGAAGCGCGCGAGGTCATGGGAGAACCTTATTTATTGAATTGGATTTATAAATGCGATTCAAAGAGCTTTTGCTAAGTTACCCTTATAATATCTATTTCCTCCGTTTTCTCTCAAGGGAAAGCAATCCATTTTCTGAGAATTATTTCTTTGACTGCTCGTGCTAAAATGAGTAGTGCAAACAAGAAGAAAGTTCGTCAGTATTCAGAGGAATATTTAAAACTTGGTTTCATACCCGCTGTCCATGATGAACGGTCACCTTTCTGCCTCTTATGCCAACAATTCTTGACCAACGAATCAATGAAACCAGGTCGTCTTGAGGCGCATTTGAAGGCGAAACATAGTGCGTATGTATATTCAGATTTGAATTACTTCAAATCTTTAAAGGATAAGTTTGAAAAAAGATCAACAATAAAGTCTCTGTTCACTGCACAAACTGTTACTGTCAGTCGTACTCTTGAGGCTAGTTATGAAATTTCTTTACTCATTGCTAAATCTGGAAAAAATCATACTATAGGGGAGGATTTAATTAAACCATCAATATCAGCATTTCTTAAAACAGTTCTGGAAAAAGATGACAAAGATGTTAAAGCCATGCCACTCAGTAACAACGCTGTTAGGAGAAGAACAGATGAAATGAGTGAAGATATTGAAACACAACTTGTTGAAAAGCTGAAATCAAGAAAATTCTCAGTACAAATGGATGAATCAACTGTGAGAGACAGTGAGGCCTTATTGCTAACCTATGTAAGATATATTGATAAAGGTGAATTTGCTGAAGAAATGTTATTCTGCAAATCGTAAGAGACCACCACTACTATATATAATAAACTAAAACACTACTTATTAAGGTATTGAAATGATAAGAATTATATATCACCACATGAGGGGTGGGGGGGCATCAGGATTTTAGAGGTGATTAGGTGGGGCATGGCCAAAAAAGGTTGGGAACCACTGCCCTAGACGCATGTAGAGTGGATTCCGCTGCATCACAGACTACAAAGGGAAATACAGGAGCACTGTTCAGCCTACCGCATCGCTCCTGGACGAGCTTAACACCTTTTACGCCCGGTTCGACGCAGACAACACAGTGCCCACCATGAGTCCACAGGTGTGCAGGGTGACTACCACACTGACCCTACAAACGGCAGACGTGAGGCGGTCCTTCAAAAAGGTAAATGACCGCAAAGCTCCAGGGCCGGATGGTATTCCAGGGCGGGCTCTCAGGGCGTGTGCTGATCAACTGGCAGAGGTGTTCATCAACATCTTCAATCTCTCCCTGAGTCAGTCTGTGGTTCCCAACCCCTTCAAAGCATCCACCATTGTTCCAAAGAAACCAGTAACCTCCTGTTTAAATGACTACCGTCCTGTCGCACTGACATCATCATGAAGTGCTTCGAGCGGCTAGTCAAAACTCATATCTGCTCCTCTCCCTGACACATTGGACCCTCTTCAGTATGCGTATAGATCAAACAGGGCCACGGACCGATGCCATCGCCATGGCAACACACACTGCACCCACCCACCTGGACAAAGGAAATGCATATGTGAGAATGCTCTTCATTGACTACACCTCGGCATTCAACACTATCATTCCCTCAAAACCCATCCCCAAGCTCCTTGATCTTGGACTGGAGACCTCCATCTGCGGCTGGATATTCGACTTCCTGACGGGCAGGCAGGCCCCAGGTGTTGAGAATTGGCAGCCACACCTCTTCCTCACTGATCCTCAACACAGGCGCACCACAGGGCTGTGTGCTCAGTCCTCTCCTGTACTCCCTGTTCATGCACAACTGTACTGCTAAGCACAGCTCCAACATCATCTTAAAGTTTGCTGACGACATGACCATCCTGGGCCTCATCTCAGACAATAATGAGATAGCCTATAGAGAGGAGGTAAAGGCACTAAACAGCTGGTGCCAGGAAAATAACCTCTCTCTCAATGTCAGCAAAACTAAAGAGATGATTGTGGACTACAGGAGACAGCAGGGGAGTGGTCACCTCCCCATCCACATCCGTGATGCTGAGGTTGAAAGGGTCAGCAGCTTCAAGTTCCTCAGTGTGCACATCACTGAGGACCTCTCCTGGACACTGCACACGGACACAATAACAAAGAAAGCCCGCCAGAGGCTCTTTTTCCTGAGAAGACTGAGGAAGTTTGGCATGAACGCCAGCATCCTCACAAACTTCTACAGATGCACCATCGAAAGCCTGCTGACGGGCTGCATCACAGTCTGGTACGGGAACTGTTCTGCCCACAGCCGCAAATCACTACAGAGAGGGGTGAAAGCGGCACAGCACATCACTGTCTCACGGCATTTTCCACCGGTGGTGCCTGCGGAAGGCACACAGCATAATCAAGGACCACAGCCACCCAGCACGCTGACTGTTCTCCTTGTTACCGCCAGGCAGACGATACAGGAGCATGGCTGCACGCACCACCAGACTTAAGAACAGTTTTTATCATCAGGCCATCAGGCTTCTGAACTCAAAAACACATTTCACATCATATAGGTTGATTATTTTATTATTGTCTTTTTACCTTACCAATGTCATTTTTATCTTATTTTATCCATGTAATATTATTGCTGAAGTGACCCGTTGTCTTGTCAAACACATTTCATTGTTCCGTTGACCCTGTGTTAACCTACATATGACAAATAAAACTGAATTGAATTGAATTGAATCAAGCAGTTGTCTTTACAGCCTGAAAAGGTTCCTGGCAGAATACTAAATTTGAGAAAAGTAGTGAAGTCATTATTGTTAGTGCTAGAGCAGACATAGTTGGAGTTGGAGAACTGGAGAGTTCAGGAAGAATGTGATAGGGGCTCAAAGTAATTGCTTCAATGTCCTCTACATTCACTGGAGAAAGACTCATCCAAGGCTGGATTTCATACAAGCGATGTGACAAATAAAGGTGCTGATGCTGTTAAGAGAGGTCATGGAATCATACAGCAGAAAAACAGGCCCTTTGGCCCACCGAGTGACCATCATGTACCCATTTACATTTATCTTATATTTTGGCCTCCCCACATTCCCATCAACTCCCCACATATTCTGCCACTCGTACATACTAGGGACAAATCCAAATGGCCAATTAACCTGCACATCTTTGGAATGTGGGAGGAATTTGGAGCAGCCTATCCACACGGACAGCAACAAAGGTTGGGATCAAACCTGGGTCACTGACAGCATGTCTACCAACTTGGTTATTGTACGGCTTCTGCTGAACAAAAAAGGTTGGAGAAGTGTTATCAGCATGGATCTTTCCAAGATCTCGCTCAGTCCTCATTGTCTCTGTGAGTCACACTGCTTTCCTGTCAGACAGTGACCAAAGGCTCATGATGTCAGTACGGGAGGACAAAGAAGTGGAAATGAATAAAAGGGTAGCATGAACAAGGATTAAGAATTGGGGATGACGATATTGGATTTGTCTACTTTTCTTCTAGTGGGAAGACAAACCACTTCAAACAGTGTCGACATGCAATATAACTTTAATGTGTCTAAAAGCAGAATGATCTATAAAAGCTGAATTGATGGCAACGCTGTTGCCCAGAGTAGGCGAATCGAGGACCAGAGGGCATAGGTTTATGGTGAAGGGGAAACGATTTAATAGTAATCTGAGCGGTAACTTTTTCACACAAAGGGTGGTGAGGGTATGGAACAAGCTGCCAGATGAAGTCGTTGAGGCAGGGACTATCGCAATGTTTAAGAAACAGTTAGACAGGTACATCAATAGGACAGGTTTGGAGGGATATGTACAAAATGTGGGCAGGTGGGACTAATGTAACTGGAATATGTTGGTCGGTGTGGGCAAACTGGGCTGAAGGACCTGTTTCCACGCTGTATCACTCTGTTACAATATTGCACACAGAGATCACAAATAATTAACTCCCCTACTAAATAAATGATTTACCAGGTCTGTAAAATGATAGCGGTTCTCAAATGGATTAATGCTGTTGTTTAACATGATCGGAAATAAGCACCTACCCTGAATGTCCTTGGGAAACTGGTGCAAACTACTATTTGGATACTATGATGAACATTTTGCAATGCTGTTAGATAATGCATTCCAGGAAACTGCCAGCAAGTTAAGAAACGGCAATATATTTCCAAATCAGTATGGTGCGTGACCGGAAGAGGAACTTACATGGCGAGATCCATGTTGATGTTTCCAAAGGTCTACCGGCAATGTTTATTATAAAGGTGCTGGAGTTTATAGCTTTGGAAAATTGCTGCAGTTAGTTTGTAGAAGGTAGTCACTGCAAGCAGTCTATTTTACTTCGGAGTCACGTGAGTGACTACGTGAAGAACCCCGCCAGTGCGCCTGCGCGTCATTACGTCAGACGCCTTGTCGCAAACGGACGTGAGGAGCAGAGCTCCTCAGTGGATTTGTAGTTTTTAAACTACAAGGTAAGTAAAAACTTTTTTCAGTATTTTTTCAGGTCCGTTTACTGTGGGTCTGTGGGGATTTCTTCCACAGATGCCATGGGAAAAAACGGGCAGGGGGAAGAGGCGAGCGACACAGCCGACAGAAAGTTGGGAAATTCGGGAGTCTGCGGGTAGCGACCAACCGCCTCTAAAACCCCGGTACAGTCGTCAGCGGTGAGCATAGCGACTGTGGACCTGAGGCAGTCAACGCCTGTCGGGCGCAAGTCCAAGTCCGAATCGAAACGGGCCACGGAGGAGGAGTCCCAGGAAATGGAAGCTCCAGGGCTAGATACTGCTTTTAAGCGTATTGCCCAAATGGAAAGCCTGCTACATAGGCTGTTGGAGTAAAGCACACTCAGGTAAGTGTACTGAAATCCAAGCTGCTGGAAGCAGCTTAAACAGCTCCTGGTTCAGGGCTGATAGAATGCACCCTCAGGGATGAGGAGCGTGCCACGGGTCATGAGATTTCAGACCCCGATTCTGACGGTGAGGCTCTATGTGATTTGCCACAGTAGCCGTGATGTACGTGATGTACAGATGTTCCACCCCTGGCAGTATGATTCGCTGCCCCGTCAAAGTCACGAGAGCCATTAGAAGATAATTGGCCTCCCTAATAAATTACTTGGTTTCCCATCAGCTGGAACAGCAGGAAATGGATGAGAATGCAAGAAAGCATGAGTTAAGTATGACTATGAGAACTCAAGAATTGAAATGGCAGAGAATATTAAAGCTGCTGGAATCTGGAATAACTGCTTTGCCAGAATAGCGGATAAAAGCCAAGAGATGAGGGAGTTGCATCAGAAAGCACTGGGGTTGCTATGCAGCACCCACTTCGAGATCAATTGTCCGAGAAAATGTGCTAATACGGCCTACTATAAATCCGAAATTCGCACCACTCTGCAAACCAAGTAATGTACAATTACCCTACTTACTCTTTGGAGAGGATCTCGAGAGATGTGTTAAAGAGTTGGAAGATGAAGCAAAAACAGGATTGATGAAAACATCAATGGTTGTAAAGTCTGTAAAGAGGAATATCCTTTCAAACGTCATACGGATCCTGGACAGGACCAAGTCGCTCATTAACGCAGGGACGTAGCTGGCGGCCTGCAGTGGGAGCAAGAACCAGTGAGGGTGCTTCCGGGAGAATCCAGGAATCTCAGAGTACTCAAATGACTCAAGAGGTAGGTGGACCTGGTTCTCATGGGAACATACTAACTGGATTAAGTCCAAAAGTTGGAGGCAGATTATGTCTCTTCTATAAACAATTGGAAGATTACTTCAGATGTGGTAATTCTGAATAGTATACAAGGATTTCGAATTGAATTCAATCCAAATTATGATTTGCCTGTCCAGCATCTTCCTAGGAGAATTCTCCACTTCTTCGGCATGGACTTGAAGGGCCGAGATGGCCTGTTTTCCTGCTGTAATTGTCATATGGTTTGCACAAAAAGAAGTGATGGAGGTTCAAGCTGCGTTTCAAACCCTATATATAAAAGGTGTTATTGAAGAATCAGTCTACCAAATTCACCAATTTGTGTTAAATATATTCCCTCGATCAAAAAAGGATCGAGGATGTGGGATTATTCTAGACTTGACAAGTCTGAATCCTTCTGTTTAATTTAAACATTTTAAAAGGGAGACATTTGTGACTGCCAAACAACTTATTTCAGAAGCATGTCATATGGCAACTATGGATTTAAAAGATACATATTCAGTATCTTAAATTTAAATGAATGAACCAGTTATGGCAGTTCAAAGCTTTGCCTAATGGGTTAACGTCCGCTCCCAGAATATTCACAAAATTATTAAAACCAATTCTGGAGTTGCTAAGAAGCCAGGGGCATGTACTAATGGCATAGTTTGGATGATGTCCTGATTATTGGAAGGACAAAACAGTCAACAGAAGCATCTGTGGCAGTTGTGAAATCAACTTTTGAAAGTTTGGGGTTTCTAATTCATCCAAAGAAATCAAGGTTAACACCATGTACCTCGATTGATTATTTGGGGCTCACAATTGATTCAGTCCAAATGAAAATTACTTTGCCCAGAGAAAAAAGGGTGGAGTTGATTAAAGATTGCAGTAATCTGGTAAACGAGCAAAAACCCTCAATCAGACAGGTGGCTTGAGTACTGGGAAAATTAGTAGCAGCATTCCCAGCAGTCCAATTCGGACCATTACATTATCAACAGCTGCAGAGCGTTAAAGAACAGGCACTGAGAATGCATGTTGGTCATTTTGATAGAACCATGCAACTGACAACAAATGCTGTTTCTGATCTGCAGTGGTGGATTCTACATGTCTCAAGCAGTTCCAGCAGAGTGCTGATTGAACAAACCTTCCATGATATTACAAACAGATGCCAGTATACTAGGATGGGGTGAAACTGACTTAGCATCTAGCTGCGGAGGCAGATGGAATCAGGAAGAGTCATTGTTACTGCAGACATGGGCAGTTAACTATTTGGAGTTTTAGGATGTTTCTATGGACTCCAAGGTTATTGTTCTAACACAACTAAAAGGCATATTCAAGTTCAGATTGATAAACACAACAGCAATTGCCTATATTATGATTTGGATGAAATCAAGTCAGGGTCATGTGACTAAATGGCTAATCAACTTTGGACTGGGTGTATTGAAAATAATATTTGGATTTTAGCTATCTATCTACCAGGTAGAATGAACATGATAGCAGACACCAGGTCACGAAAGTTCCATGATAATAAGAATGGATGTTGAATCAAGAGGTATTCAATGATATAGTAATCAGATTTAGGATGCCCGACATTGACTTGTTTGCATCTAGACTGAATCATCAGCTATCGAGATATGTCTCATGGGAATCAGATCCAGGAGCAGTGGCGATTGATTCTTTCTCGCTATATTGGAGTGGTATGTTGTCATATATATTTCCACTTTTCTGTCTCATAAGCCAGTGTTTGCTTAAAGTCAGGCAAGATGCTGATTCAGGTGTATTGGTAATACCAGATTGGCCTACACAGCCATGGTATCCGTTGATATTAGAATTAACAACACAAATGTTGATGAAAGTCCCAAAAAGGAGTAATTTATTGCTGCACCCTGTAACAGGGAAACAACATCCATTATATGATCGTTTGGATTTGTTGATTTGCAGGTTTAAGAAGGCCTTTTCTGGGGGCGAGGATTGTCTGAGCGTACTGTGGACATGCTTACGGCAGCCTGGAGGAAGAGCACTCAAAAAAACAGTGCCTTTCTTATATTAAGAAATGGGAAAAGTTCTGTGTACAAAAGAATGTGCAATATAGTACTGCAGATATTTCAAATGTTTAGAAAATCTGTCAATACTCTATTATGATGAAGGTCTGAGTTGTAGTGCAATTAATACAGCCATAAGTGCATTGCCATCATATTTGGTTCTGGATTAAAAAATAAACCCAATTGGGTCACACCCAATTCTTTCCAGACTAATGAAAGGAATCTTTAATTACAAACCACCGAAACCTAGGTACATGACAATCTGGGATGTAAGTGTGGTACTGAAACTACTTCGTGAATGGTCACCAAGTGTGTCTTTACCTTTGGCCAAGCTCAGGATGAAAGTATTCATGCTTATGGCATGAGTGACAGCACAACGAGTGCAAACACTTGGAAAATTACAAATAGACACTATGGAAGTAACTGAAGACAAGGTTACATTCTATATCTATGACCTATTAAAGCAAATTAGGCCAGGTGTGACAGGATTTAAAATTATGCTAGCAGCATATCCAAATGATCCTTGTCTCTGTGTTAAGATATTTGTTACAATGCATTGAGGTCACAAAGAATTTAAGAAATACGGAAACTGGGTTGTTAATCACACACAACAAACCACACAAGAGAGTTTCAATACAGACTATTTCCTGATGGATAAAAGAAGTCATAACAGCTGCTGGTATTAACACTTATGTTTTTACGTCTCACTCGCCTAGGGCAGCAGAAAGGTCGGCGGCCAGGGCATAAGACGTCCCCGTCGACCATATGGTCCAATGAGTTGATGTTTCAACATTTTTACCATCGGCCTATTGTTAATGCGGGATTGTGTGCAGAAACTATTTTAAGTTCTGTGTAAATTCCTCTGGTTTAAAGGGGATCTGATTAATTTCATTATTGAAATGAATTACTGCATTTGTGGTACAAATGTTATTATGAATGCATGATTGATTATTCTCGTTCCGAGTCAATCTATGCAGTGAGAAGCCGGGATTGATCTACGGCATGAAATCACAAAGCTTTAAAATCTTCACGTAGTCACTCACGTGACTCCGAAGTAAAATAGTAAGATTAAACGAGAACTTACCTAAGTTTGAAGTTTGATCTTTATTTTATGAGGAGTTACGTAGGTGATTACGTGCCCGCCACGACCCTACCCTCTATCATAAAGGTCAGATGGAAGTTCTTGTATTACTCGTTTTATTATGAGACTATATTACTTTCGGTTGTTGTTTTTTGTGATTTCACACCGCTGCTTTGAAGATTGACGCGCAGGCGCACTGGCGGGGTTCTTCACGTAATCACCTACGTAACTCCTCATAAAATAAAGATCAAACTTCAAACTTAGGTAAGTTCTCGTTTAATCTTACTATTCCCAGTGAAGAAGAGTGTATTTTGACTTTGCTGGATGGTGTGCAGATCAAAGATGAGTCATTGATTTGGGTGGCTTCCAACCCCTTCAGTGTTGTTGAAACTGCACTCACCTACATTATTCCAATTCCCTCCTGTCTCTTCCCTTCTAATTGCAGACAGGCTTAGAAATTCAGGAGTGAGAATGAGGTATACCATACCATTGATTGAACTCCCTTTGAAAAATAATTTTAGAAGAAATTAAATCTGCGAAATCATCATCAAATAATCCTTCTTCTAACATCATGATAAATAAAACAGATAAAGTGGCTAAAGATGGTTTGGCCCGGTACACTGGCTGAAGTTCCCTGCAGCATTATTCCAATTCTGAAATAACTATCCACCATATTCCCTGATGCAAATTGTGGGAACAGTTTCCAGCTTCATTCTCATTTCAAGCTTGTACCTTGCGTGGAGTTTTGGATATGTAACCAGGAATGAGAGCACGGATGAAAGAGCACTAAAAGAGAGCAGACACAAAATGCTGGAGTAACTCAGAGGGTCAGGCAGCATCTCTGGAGAAAAGGAGATGGTGACATTTTGGGTCGGAACCCTTCTTCAGACTGAAAGTAGAGGTGGGGGGGGGGGGGGGGGGGAGGTGCAGATGAACTAGAGGCGAGAAAAGGCCAGAACAAATCAGGGCCAGCTACAGATGACCTCGGGAAAGGTGGAGCCCATAATGCTTGGGGAAGGTATGATAACAAGAGGATACGACCAGCAGACCAGGTAGGACAACTGGTAGGATAACTAAGGTTGGGGAGCAAGGGGGAGAGGGAATGCAAGTTACTTGTTCATACCACTGGGTTGTAATGTGCAGGAAAGAACTGCAGATGCTGGTTTAAATCGAAGGGAGACACAAAGTCTGAAGGGTCTCGACTCAAAACACTGCCCATTCCTTCTCTCCATAGATGCTGCCTGTCCCGCTGTTACTCCAGCATTTTGTGTCGACCCACTGGGTTGCAAGACAATAGACAATAGGTGCAGGAGTAGGCCATTTGGCCCTTCGAGCCAGCACCGCCATTCAATGTGATCATGGCTGATCATCCCCAATCAGTACCCCGTTCCTGCCTTCTCCACATATCCCCTGACTCTGCTATTTTTAAGAGCCCTATCTAGCTATCTCTTGAAAGCATCCAGAGAACCTGCCTCCACCACCCTCTGAGGCAGAGAATTCCACAGACTCACCACTTTGTGAGAAAAAGTGTTTCCTCGTCTCCGTTCTAAATGGCTTACTCCTTATTCTTAAACTGTGGCCCCTGGTTCTGGACTCCCCCAACATCGGGAACATGTTTCCTGCCTCAGCTACCCAAGCGAAATATGAGGTGCTGTTCCTCCAATTTGCATGGAAAGAAACAGCATGCAAGGGGGTCATAACATTATATAGAGAGATGTGCTACTGTCAGCATTGCTGTGCGAGGAACATGAGGAGAAACACTCCCCTCCCTGCTGCCGTACACTGCATGGCTAGAGGCACCAGGAATTTGGCACCAAACTCTCACCTCCCCATTGCTGTGTGCTACTGGGCTGGAAACCTGCTTCCAACCCTTGTTCTCCAATGGTACTCCAGCAACTATGAACAGCCTATGACTCAGTTCTCAGAGGCTCCCCATTGCTACTGATTTACGGCAAGCTGGGGCAAGTGGTACAGCTGCCCAGCATTGAGATGAGGGCTTCATGATTGCACTCTGGCCAGCATGGAGAGTGCTTTGGTTTGACAGTGCTTTGGTTTGACAGCTCTATGGCTGCTCTATCTGTTAGATGCACAGAATCTCTTGTCCAGAGTAGGGGAATCGATGACCAGAGGACATAGGTTCAAGGTAAAGGAGAAAAGATTTAATAGGAATCTGAGGGATAACTTTTTCACACAAAAGATGGTGGGTGTGTGGATCAAGCTGGCAGAGGAGGTAGTTGAGGCAGGGAACATCCAGACGTTTAAGAAACACGTTAGACAGGTACATGGATAGGTCGGGTTTGGAGGGATATGAACCAAACACGGGCAGGTGTGACTAGCGTAGCTGGGACATGTTGGCCGAGGGGCCTGTTTCCACGCTGTATCACCCTATAACTCTGTGACAGGTTGCCCGGGACCCAACAACAAACTCCCAGCACAGATTATCAGAGAGGAGGAAGCTGCTGCCTCCCCCTGTTCTTGTCCATTGAGCCTGTTACCACAGGGAAGCCTCTGGTCTTGGGGAACCTTTCAGACAGACAAAGAAAAGGGGAAGACAGCCTTCTCCATCACATCCAACACAACATCCAGCGGCTGGGGCCTGGGTCGGCGCCACGGTGGCGTCTGGAGCATATCTTTGGTCTGGAGAGAGGCCCAGCGACAGCGGAGAGGCCCCTCCCGACCACGCCCGGCGCAGCGATCAATGATGGCGCCGACTGACGTGTGATTGGCAGCTGGCCCCGCCCCAGCGAGCACATGTGGCTCCGCTCCCAGGTGATTGACAGTCCGTCAGTGATCACAAGCCCAGCCCCCAGCGACCTCACGCTCCGCTCCCAGGTGATTGACAACCCGCCAGTTATCACAAGCCCCGCCTACCGATGACCACATGTGGCTCCGCCTCCAGGTGATTGACAACCCTCCCGCCAGTGATCGCAAGCCCCGCCTCGGGGTGGGCGGACCCGTACACGAGGCGCCGCCGAGGGTGATTGGCAGGCGCCTCCGCTCCGCCCCCAGTGGTCACAGGCCCCGCAGCAGTGCGGGCGGTGGCGCCGCCGGCCGGAGAGTGGCTGCGGCCGGTAGGAAGGGGACGGGTAACCGAGGGCGGGGGCACCGTCCGGACGCGCCTGAGTCGGGGTGGGGGAAACCGCGATCCTCCCTTTGATCCCTTCCCCGCCGACACGGCCGGTCCGACTCTCTGTGGAAGGTGCTAGGCCCGAGCCCCGGCCCCTGGTGCAATCCGGCGGCCTGGGCCGAGAACCGGGCCCTCGGTAGAGGTGGTGCGTGATGGTCCCCTCTCCTCACTCACTCACTCTCACACAGACACACCCTCACTCTCTCTCACACACACACACTCAGTCACACACACACAGAAACACTCACACACAGACAGACCCCCTCACTCACTCTCACACACAGACAGACCCTCGCTCTCACACTCACAGAAACTCACTCACACACAGACAGACCCTCTCACACACATACAGACCCTCTCACACACATACAGACCCTCTCACACACAGACAGACCCTCGCACTCACACTCAGTCACTCACACACACAGAAACACTCACACACACAGACAGACCCTCACTCAGTCACACTCACACACACACACAGACCCTCACTCACACACACAGAAACTCACTCCTCTCACTCACACATAGACACACTCACACACAGAAACACTCACTCTCTCACAGTCTCCCACTCAGTCACACCCCTCACTGAGACACAGATACACTCACACACAGGCACACTCCGCCACTCAGTCACACTCACACACAGACACACTCACTCACTCGCAGACACTCACTCTGACTCACACAAACACACACACACACTCACTCACTCTCACAGACACTGTCACACTCTCACCCACTCTCACACAGGCACTCGCTCTCCTGCGCAACCCCACAGATTTCACTCAGCTGCAGTTGACAGGTCGGGGACCCTAGCATCTTGCTATGTCAAAGACATTGGTGTAGGTAAAGTACATTGCGACTGCGTTATAAAAAAAAATCAATGCAGTGCAGAGGATGGAGAGAGTAATCTTAACAGTACTCTAAAGTGTACTGGTTTGTGCATTCAAATAATCTTGGCCCCGTTGAAGTGATCTATTCAATCACTGCAACAAATACAAAGTGTTCGAGTAACTCAACGGGTCAGGCAGCATCTGTGGAGGGAATGGAAAGTATTGGGTTGTGTCCCCTCCACAGATGCTGACTGACCTACTGAGTTACTCCAGCACATTGTGTTTTGCTTAAAATTCCAGTACCTGCAGCTCCTTGTGTCTCCATATTCAGTCTGCTCTGTAGGTGGCTTGATATCTGAAATTCGCACATAATCCCTGTTTTGCAAAGCTGCTGCTGTGCATTGTGGAATATTGTGGGCTGTGCATTTTGTATTCAAATTGTGAAGTTCCAATTTATGTGAAGATTTATTAATAACATAATTTCTGTAGTTTATCATGGAAGATCGGATGGAGAGCGGCAGAAAGATAAGGCAGAACCCAAGCACATCCTCAATGGAAGAAAAAAGAAGAGACACAGGTACTGGTTGTTCTGTTAATGCTAGAGACAAGGTTCCGCATGGTAGGCTGTTCTGGAAGATTAGATTGCATGGGATCCAAGGAGAGATAGCTGAATGGTTAGAAAATTGGCTTCATGGAAGATAGTAGAGGGTGATGGTGGAAGGTTGCTTCTCGGACTGGAGGCCTGTGACTAACTAGTGCAGTGGCCCAGGGTTCGGTGCTGGACCTGTCACAGTTTGTCATCTATATCAATGATTTGGATGAGAACATGCATGGCAAGATTAGTAAGTTTACTGATGATACAAAAGTGGGTGGTTTTGCAGATAGTGAAGATGGTTGTGAAAAATTGCAGCAGGATCTTGATCGATTGGCCAGGTCGGCTGAGGAGTGGTTGATGGAATTTAATAGAGAAATGTGAGGTGTTGCATTTTGGAAGTCTAGCATGGGCAGGACCTACATAGTGAATGGCAGGACTCTGGGGAGTGTGCAGGGCTCGAAATTAACGGCTGCCCAGGTGCCCATGGCCACCTAAAGTTCCGCCGGGCAACCTAAAAGCCGTGCCATTTTGCCCGGCTTGGCAAGCACCCGGGACATTTATCGTTCAACTCTGAGCGGGGTCCCCTCTCTATCTTTCTCTCTGTCACTCCGTCTCCGCCCGGCATCCGAATCCGTGTCCGGGCCGCCGGTTCTCCGCTCTCCGCCCGCTCCTCATCCGCCAGCACGGTCGGGCGCTTTGCACATGCGCACTGCCACGGCCTGCACATGCGCACAGCCACGGCCAGCACATTATCGTCCGTAGTTGTTCGCATGTGCCGCCCTGCACATGCCCACGGCAAATGGTCGGCGCCGGGCACTTTCTCCCTACCTTTGCATTGTGGGAGATCTGACCGCTATTGCTGTCCGGTCGCCACCTCGCCGCGACGGCTGAAACCAATGCAGATTCACTCCCTGGAGCTGGAGTAACTCCCTGGAGTAAACTCTTGCTTCTTGGTTCCTGGTCCTCCAAAAATATTCCAAATGGAATTTAAACTGGAGTGGACCCTTCACCACCAAACTCCAAACTCTGAAAAATAACAGCCTATTGCACTTTATCTGTTTATTTATTGTGTATATAGACACACTGAACTTTTATCTCCTGTTATGTATTATGTTTACATATTCTGTTGTGCTGCAGCAAGCAAGAATTTTATTGTCCTATCTGGGACACATGACAATAAAACTCTCTTGACTCTTGACTTAGACTTAAGCAAAAAAGGGTTCTTGGGGAAAAAATAACTACCTTAAATTTAGTTGCGTCTGGTTGGGTAACTCTGGTAGGGCGACGACTATTCCATGCTTTAATTGTGCGGGGGAACTCCATGGAGCAGCCAGCATCTCTGGATAGAAGAAATTGGATGATGTTTCGGGTAGAGACCCTTCTTTAGATTTCCTCTGGTTTTAGTGTTTTTAGTTTAATTTTAAGATACAGCGTGGAAACAGGCCTTTCGGCCCACCGAGTCCACACCGACCACCGATCACCTGTACACTAGTTCTATCCCACACATGAGCGACGTAAGTCAAGAGTCAAGAGTGTTATTCTCTCACGTCCCAGTTAGAACAATGAAATCCTTACTTGCAGCAGCACAACAGAATATGTAAACATAGTACTCTGTAAACAATGTTATAAACGAGAAAACAAAAACAGTGTATATTTATATATGAATATATAACTATGTTGTGTGTGTTTTTTATATAATATATATATATATACCCACACACACAATTTCCCTCCTGCGATTAATAAAGTTCTATCGTATAATATCGTGTGTGTAGGGAGGAACTACAGATGCTGGTTTAAACTGAAGATAGACCACAAAAAGCTGGAGTAACATAGGTCAGACAGAATCTCTAGACAAAAGGAAAATATTATGTTTTGGGTTGGGTCTTAAAAAGGTTCCTGCACACCTTTGGAATGTGGAAGGAATCAAGAGCACCCGGAGAAAACCCATGTGATCAAAGGAAAAAGTAGCAAACTCCATGCAGACAACACCCATATTCAGGATAAATTCTGGGTCTCTGGCATTTTTAGGCAGCAACTTTATGGCCAATGTACTGCCCCATAGTCTTGAACTGAATTAAAACATACAGTAGCTGTAAAGGGGGGACATGAATGAATGAATGAAATTCTTTATTGTCATTATAACATGTAAACATGTACAACAAAATTAAAAATGCCAACCAGTCAGTGCACCATTCACACATTATCTAAAAGCTAACGATACGTAAAAGAGAAATATCTAAAATAAATAACTAAAATAAATAACATGAAAAAAAAACAAGCATAAACACACAAACCATACATTCTTCTGTCGATTTCACAATCCCTTTGGTATGTAGCGCACCTGCGCTCATTTGGTGGCTACATTAAGTGTAGTTATTGCTGTGGGATAAAAACTGTTTTTGAGTCTGTTTGTCCTTGTCATTGATCTGTACCGTCTGCCTGACGGCAACAGTTCAAACAGGGGAGTGTCCAGGGTGGGAAATGTCCTTTATAATGTTCTGGGATTCCTTGAGACAGTGGGAACTTAGAGATTTAAGACTGAAAATGGATAGTTTCTTTTTTTTTTTTGTAACCGGGGGGGGGGGGGGGGGGTGAGAAGGAAAGGAAGAGGCGGAGACAGTGGGCTGAAGGAGAGCTGGGGAGGAGAAAGCAGGGACTACTGAGCGGAGGTGATGGGCGAAGTGATCGCCAAGCCTATGCTTGGTCTCACCGATGTAGAGCAGCTGACACCTAGAGCAATGGATGCAAAAGATGAGGTTGGAGGAGGTGCAGGTGAACCTCTGCCGCACCTGGAAAGACTGCTTAGGTCCTTGAATGGACTCAAGGGGGAGGTAATGCGACAAGTGTAGCATTTCCTGCGGTTTGCAAGCGAAAGTACCAGGAGCGGGGTGGTTTGAGTGGGAAGGGATGAATGGACCAGGGAGTTACGGAGGGAGCAGTCTCTGCAGAAAGCTGACGGGAGGAGATGGGAAGATGTGACCAGTGGTGGGATCTCGTTGGTAGACAAAAAAGCTGGAGAAAATCAGCGGGTGAGGCAGCATCTATGGAGTGAAGGAATAGGCGACGTTTCGGGTCGAGACCCTTCTTCAGACTGATGTCGGGTGGGGGGGGGGAAAGAGAGGAAGAGGCGGAGGCGGAGGCAGTAGGGTGTGGGAGAGCTGGGAATGGGAGGGGAAGGAGGGAGAAAGCAAGGACTACCTGAAATTGGAGAAGCCAATGTTCATACCGCTGGGGTGTAAACTACCCAAGCGAAATATGAGGTGCTGTTCCTCCAATTTGCGGTGGGCCTCACTCTGGCCATGGAGGAGGCTCAGGACAGAAAGGTCGGATTCGGAATGGGAGGGGGAGTTGAATTGCTGAGCCACCGGGAGATCAGGTTGGTTATTGCGAACTGAGTGGAGGTGTTGTGCGAAGCGATCGCCAAGCCTGCGCTTGGTCTCACCGAGGTTGATCATACACTGAATAATCCAACCACATTTTTGTTTGGAACGCGGAAAGAAATAATAGAAATTGCATTCATTTCAACGTGTAAAAAGCGTTGAGATACTGTATATACTGTATTATAATTTTGCTGCATGTCATTGTGGTATATATCATGTCTTGATTGGTGAATATGTTTAGTTTGTGATTTTATTTGAAGCAGAAATGATATGTGAATGCTTCATTGAGCATAATTCCGACTGGTAACTACGCACTTTGTCCGAGCACATTATCGCACGCGTCATGCAAACCGTCCTAAATGCCACCTAAACTGTCATTTGGCAACCTAAAAAGTTGCCTTGGTTGCCCGGCTGGAAACAGAGAAAAAAAACTTAAGTGAGAGCCCTGGTGTGGTAGAGCAGAGGAGTGTAGGTGCATGGTTTCTTGAAGGTAGAGTCGCAGGTAGATAGGTTGGTCAAAAAGACTTTTGGGACATTGTCCTTCATCAGTCACAATATAGAGTATAGAAGTTGAAAGGCCATGTTGCAGTTATATAAGATGTTGGTGATGCTACATTTCGAGTATTGTGTTCAGTTCTGGGCACCATGTTATTAGAAAGAGTTGTCAGCTGGAAAGGGCACAGAGAAGATTTACAAGGATGTTCCTCGGACTAGAGGCTGAGCTATAGGAAGAGGTTGAGTAGGCTGGGACTGTATTCCTTGGAGTACAGGAGGATGAGGGTTGATCTTATAAAGCTGTATAAAATTGTGAGAGTAATAGATTGGGTAGATGCTCGGAGTCTCTTGCCCAGAGTAGATGAATCGAGGACCAGAGGACATAGGTTTATGGAGAATGGCAAAAGATTTAATAGGAATCTGAGGGGCAACATTTTCACAGATAGTGGTGGGGATATGGAACTGTTAATCCTGGCCAGACTGGAGAGGCTAGGACTTTAAAATGGGGTAAAACTTCAGGGCTGCTGGGAGACTTGGTCAATTTGGAATTGCTCTCTCCAGAACTTGGACAAGCTGTGGAGTGGTGCCAGTTTGTCTAGAGCCTAGATACAAGCTGCAGGAAAAGAATAAGAACATCTGCAGACCCTGTCAATTTGGTGCAAAATGCACAGAATGGATTGGATGACTGCAAACCAGACATATACCGTGTAAATAATTGTAAATAATGTTGCAGAGTTCTACTTTACCGAGTGTTAATTGGATGAGGTATTGAGCCTTGTCTGGGTTTCTTGCAAATCAGAGTAAATGTTGCTAAGTTTGCTTCCTTGAGAAGCCCTTTGAATACAATGTATTAACTGCTGTATTATTGGGTTAGGGAAATTTCTGTTATTTATGGGGTTAATCGATATCTGTAATTGGATTGTAAAGAGACCACCCCCATGTGGTTCGGCCCCTCAAGGTCCCTGGACCTATAAAAGTCTGCTGCCACGTGGTCCAGTGTCGATCTTCTGGGAGAACGCTTGACCTTCTGGAGTGTCTCTGTTTGAGCGAGGCCTAGAGGGCTTGAACAGGCAGATACGAGGATCGAACCCGCGGTGGTTAGGTACAGTGGTAGGAACTGTAATTGTGTTTTGTTAAAATAAAGATTAGTTGATCAAGTGCTTAATTCAGTGTTTTTTGACTAGGCTGGGGGAAAGCTTAGAACGAGCAATTTACAGAACAAGCTACTGGAGGTGGTAGTTGAGGCATGGACTATCCCAATGTTAAGAAACAGTTAAACAGGCACATAAATAGGACAGGTTTGGAGGGATATGGGCCAAACACGGGCAAGTGGGACTAGTGTAGCTGGACATATTGGCCGGTGTGGCAAGTTGGGCCCAAGGGCCTGTTTCCACGCTGTTTCATTCTATGACTGGAGATCTTAATTTGATCACATAAGGATGGTGGGATTGTTCAAACAATTTCCAATGCCATTTCATGAAATTTCATGACCCACTTAAATAACTAAAAGATATGGTGTCAGGATCTTGAAACCCTTGTAGGATTCCCTCTCCTTTATTCCCCAGAATCTACGCCAGATTTTTGGATTATGCCTGCTTCTCAAAATAGGAATATGAATGGCCTTGATAATCTTTTTGATCCCCAATCTTCCATTCAACAGCGAGATAGCCGAAATAAAAGCAGAAAAATACTCCAAATCTGAGCAGAACTGGCAGCATCTCAGGTTGGTGAAAAGAAAACTTACCATATGACCTTTTTTTTTGCCTTAATTCTGCTATCTCTTTATGTGGATTGTCCTCAATTGTTAGATTGTGGTCATGTGAACCATCTTAAGCATTTTGTCAGTTCAAAGGCACATTGGTGCAAATTGTTGATACTTCAATGGAAATTATACAAAATCCTTATTTCAAGCACGTTTGCTTGCTTGTCAATAGCTTATTGTATTTTATGATATTGAGTCATAATGTTCTGGACTCCTGCTGAATGAATTGGTATCAGTTAAAGGTCTGTCTCACGAATCTGCGGTTATTTGGCGGCTAAACGGGAAGAATCTGCCGCCATAGACCGCGCACTCGTGAGAAAGAACAATTCCCGGGCCGTGCGACGGTGTTCCCAACACCGCGCGGTGCAAAAATAAAATCGACAATGTCGAAAACCAAATACTCACCGCACAACCTCCACCAGTGATGCACGAGTGCGCACGGCCGCTCGCACGGGCCCGCCGCCAGTGTGGGTCGAGGCGCCGTGCGTCAAACCTCCTCTGCCACAGCCTCCGCCAGTGAGGCACGTGCCGCCGCCAGTGAGGCACGTGTGCTGCGCGGCCGCAGGCACAGCCACCACTACAGCGCCGCGATCAGGATGGCCGCCGCCACAGCCGCCGCTGGTGAGTCACGTGCGGGGGGCCGACGTCATCGCAGTCGGCCCGCCCTTTTTTTACTTACCGCAAGCACGTGGGACCCGCCGTGTTTGAATTAACTCGGCCCCCGCGCAGCATGCGTGCGGCGCTCCGGTGGATAGGCTCGACGCTCTCGCCGTTGCCGCGCGGTCCTCGCTACCGGCGACGCCGCGCTTCACCGCCGATGACCGCAAACAGGTAAGACACGGCCTTTAGTCAAGTGTTAATGGAAGTAGATGGTTAAATGATTAGGCATCAGCATCCAGTAATTGTTAAAATAAAAACATAGGAGCATTTCAAATTTAGAAGATGAATTATCAATGATTAGAGTAGGTATGTTACAAAACTTACCTTCAGTCGCGCTGTAATTCTGCCACTGGCCGTGTGCGCGATTTTGGCGCCTTTAAGGGTGGGGCGGGGTTAAACGCGGTTTCTCCTCCCTTGTCCTGGAAATATTTTGTTGGAGTACAAACCTTGGCTGACAAAATCGTTCCTACCGGCGTTTTTGTGAATTTTTTTATTTTTATTAAATCGTCAATGTCAGCGCTACAGTCATTTTAAAAGCAGCTCCTGAAGCGTCAACGCCGATAACGGGGACGGATTTCACACAATGGACAGGTAAACGAAAGTGCTTTCTTTAAATGTATAAAAGTGCTTCTTAAGAAGCCTTTAATTCACATTTTGTCATGCGACACGGTGATTTTATTCCCCGAATTAACGGCAGTATTTTTTCATGCCAATACGGGGTTAAATTCACCGCAAATCAACGTTCCAAAAGATCGCGTTCCAGTAATCCTCACTCGCAAGATGAATTAAATGCCCATTAATTTACAGGTATTAAACATTCAATTCCTTCCATTTGGCCTGTAAATTCATGAAAATTAGATTTAAAAAATTATGTTATATTGTGAATTATTGTGTGAATGTTATTTGGACACTTAGGCTATTTAAAAATGTTAATCTATTCTTAAGAAATTGATAGATGTTTAGATCTAGTAATTGAATTTTGTAATTAGCTACAATTAGGTAACTAACTAATTATATGCTTTACTTTCATGTCTTCGAAGTAAGATTTTCATATTTGTTTCAGAATGCTTCAATCTATAATACCTGAAAAATTTCTTTCAGTTACCATAATTTATAAGAAAGTTATGGGCTTTTAACTGTCCTCGATCACAGCTTTTGTGTTAAGTCAATGGAAAAGCAATAGGGAACTAGATGCTAATTTCTGAGTATGATAATGGCCATAACTTTTTTAATACTGAAGATATGAAAGTGAATTAAGTGTCAAATTAAACTTCTTTTTTATGCTTTATCTGATGGGATAAATTGCAGACTTTATTTTTTAAATCTCAAAATTTTGTAACATTGCTAATTAGAGTCATAGAGTCACCGAAATAGGCCTTTTGGTCTAACATGCCCATGCCGTCCAAGATGCCCCCATCTACGCTGGTCCCGTTCGCTCTATATCCCTCTAAACCTCTCCTATCAATGTGCCTGTCCAGATGTCTATTAAACATTATAGTACCTGCCTCGACTAATTATTCTGGCAGCATATTCCATATACCCACCACCTTCTATGTGATAAAGTTGCTACTCCGGTTCCTATTAAATCTTTCCCCTCTCGCCTAACTTATCTGCATTAAACTCCATTAGCCATTCCAGCTGATCAAGATCCTCTGTAATTTTTTTATTCTAACTATTGACATGATAATAAAAAGGCTGATATTGTTTGTGAAATGGTATCCATTTAGAACGGAGATGAGGAAAAACTTTTCACCCAGAGAGTTGCGAATCTGGATTTCTCTGCCTCAGAAGGCAGTGGAGGCCAATTCTCTGGATGCTTTCAAGACAGAGTTAGATAGAGCTCTTAAAGATAGCAGAGTCAGAGGATATGGTGAGGAAGGCAGGAACGGGGTACTGAATGTTGATGATCAGCCGTGATTACAGTGAATGGCTCGAAGGGCCGAATGGCCTACTGCACCTATTGTCTATTGTCTAAATATGCTAATTATCTTTTATGAAGGAAAAGATAAAAGAAAAAGGAAACGGAGTAGAAGTAGATCTTCTTCTGTGACTTCAACAACTTCTTCGTCATCCTCATCATCGAATTCATCATCAAGTTTGTCATCATCCTCATCGTCTTCAAAAAGCCGAAACAGATCAAGCAGTAGAGGTGAGTATGCAAAACATTGTTCCTGGATGAAATTTACACTGACATATCCCAGAGCAAACCTGACCTCACCCTATGGGTGTAGGAAGGAACTGCAGATGCTGGTTTATACCGAAGATGGACACATAAATGCTGACTCAGCGGATCAGGCAGCATATCTGGAGAAAAGAAATAGGTGACCCTTTGGGGCGGAACCCTTCTTCTACCTTGTAAAATCCTCCAAGTCTGAAGAAGGGTTCTGACCGAAAACGTTGTCTATTATGTTTCTCCAGAGATGCTGCCTGGCCCGCTGAGTTACTACAGCATTTTGTGTCTCACCCTATCGGTGCTGTTTCCTTTGTCCTATGTAATTCCACTCCCCTCACCACCACCACCACCGCAAATTAAAACTAGCCTAGCCTCTTTCCCAGCCCTAACAAAGAGTCAACTATTTGAAATGTTAACTTTTCTTTCCAAAGATGCAGCCTGACCTGCGGATTCTTTTCAGTATTTTTTTGTTTTTATGTCAAATCTAATGTTGCTTCCCCTTTTGTTAAAGTCAAGACAGATCTTGTAGACCAACTGTCCGTTACCAATCGCGTATCCCTTTATTTCCTCCAGTCCACAAAAATAATTTTGATTTGGGTCTTTAATTTACTTATGGTTACTGAGCATCCTCTGCCTTCGAGAATGCCTGTTTTACAACCTCTAGTAAAGAAATGTATTTCTCTCCACTTTAAATAACCGAACCCTTATCCCAAATCCATGTTTCCCTATTGTGGACATTCTAGGAAAGGGAGAAAAGTTCTAAATTTCTACCTTGTTCCTTCCTCTCAGTAAAATGCGTAGGAAAAATAGCAGATGCTGGTTTAAACCGAAGATAGACACAAAAAGCTGGAGTACCTCAGCTTCTGGAGTGAAGGAATGGGTGACGTTTTGGGTCGAGACCCTTCTTCAGACTGGAATCCTCGACCCGAAACGTCACCCATTCCTTCTCTCCAGAGATGCTGCCTGTCCCGCTGAGTTACTCCAACTTTTTGTGTCTCCCTCCAAGTAAAATATTTATGTTCCTCATACTCAGTTATTTTTGGTTGTTTGTCATCTTTCATTCATCCTACCCTTTTTCTAATGTCTTTAAATTTATTCTCTCCATGGTTCCTAGAATTATATGTTGCACTCCAGTTGATGATTAGCCTGTGTGATTCTTTACTTTTATATTCAATATTCTGTTTATAAACCCCAAATAACCCCATTCAAATGTTTTTGGGGAAATACTGAAAATATTTTTTTACATGGGACACAAATGTCACTTTGCTCATATGCAATATTTAATATTATGCCATATAATACAAAATGAAATGAGCATTAGCTTAACATAAAACTGCAGTTGATAGATTTTAGTTTTTCATTGTTGTGTATTTATGCAGTATTACCAAAACAGCTTCAAATGGATTTGATTTTTTTTTTAGTCATTCAACCAAGAACATTCTGTTAGAAACTGAGACCTGATCAGGAATTAAATATGAATGTGCAGAAGATCGCTTATTTTATTTTGGGCTCACCTTTGTACTACATTTTCTCACAAATCAGTGTGAAGATCCTGTCCCTTTGTGATGACGTGTCCAGGATGATTAGAGTGCATAGTGCAAAAGAAGGCTGGACAGCATTCAGATTGATGTATTATTTTGATCATTTGTTGAGTTAGACTGACACCATGGTGAATCTGATCATTTGGCTCCAGTTGCAGCTGAGTGGCCCTCTTCCTTCTCATCCATATCTCTGAATAAGACAGCAACTTTTGCAAACCATATGGACAAGAAGTGAGCAATCGGGTAGAAGTGCAAATTAAAAGATCAGAGAACTTGAAAAAGTGCAGTGGAAGGAAAGGAGTGTAAGAAGCTAAGGTGGAGGACCAAGCGCAGGCTCGGCGATCGTTTCGCTGTGCACCTCCACTCAGTCTGCCTAAACCTATCTGATCTCCAGGTTGAAGAAAGGTCTCGACCCGAAACGTCATCGATTCCTTCTCTCCAGAGATGCTGCCTGTCCTGCTAAGTTACTCCAGCATTTTGTATCTATGTTCTATGAAGTTTTTGATCAGAAATCAAAATGTTTGCAGAAATGTTTTATTATTTTTATCAACACTTGTATCAATTCTTTCTCTAGAAGCCTTGTTGGGTGTGTTGCAAATGATCTTTTTAATGGTTTGAACGAAATAAGAAAATAATTGAAATTTGATAAATCCTCCTTCAAAACAAGAAAGAACAGATGCTTTTTAAACAGACTTCTTTTAAGAGGTTGGCATGTTTAAATATTGAACACAATTTACCACACATTACTTTTGTCTGATCCTATAACTGCTTTGACAGAATCACAGAAAAAATCAAAAATTAAAAAAAGGAAGAAAGAAAAACAGCATAAAAAGGTGAAGAATTTTATTTTTCATTTTTAAATATTTACAAGAAAATGACGGATGAGCTAAATAAAATATTTTAATATATAGCTGCCAATTCAATCCATGAAAAATTATCTTAGTTTTATCTACAATGTGCTTCATTTTAGAGAGGCAAAAAGGAGAAAAAGAAAAAGCAAAAGAAGAAAAAGAATGCATCTTCGGGGCCTGTTCAGATTTCTAAGGTAATTCAGCAGTCAATTGATAAATTTAAAACATTTTGAACAAAGCCATAATCAGCTAATTCACTTTGTTAAAAAGGAGAGTACTAGTAAGATATTGGCACTTTTGCATAATTTCCATTATCTAAGCACATCACATATTAAAGCAGTTAATGAACATTTGTACATCTGATGTAAAAATATATATCTCTTACTGCGGGTATGTTACATGTTATCAGTAGTGTAGAATATTTCCCAAAATGACACTTTTAGATCAATAATGGTGTACATGGTCACAGCAGAGAGATTCCACCTTGAAATGCCAATCTGTACTATTCTGTAACTGTTCCCTGTCAGTAACGAAATATTATTTTTTGAGTATGTACAGACACTCCCCAACTTGCATTCTGTAACCCCTTACATGAATCAGATTTTATGTGTTGGAATTGCCTTAAAACTAGGTAGAAACAAAGAACTGCTGATGATGATTAATACACAAAACAACACAGAATGTTGGAGCAACTCAGCAGGTCATGTAGCCTCACTGGAAAACATGGAAAGGTGATGTTTCTGATCCGAACCCTTCTTCGGACAGGGTCTTGACCCAAAAGGTCACCTATCCATGTTCTCCAAAGAAGTGCTGTCAGCCAGAGGCTGCAATGTGAGCCGCAGCAACAGCCGCATCAACCTGACAGTGCGGCAGCTGGTGAAGAAGGGCTGGTTGGTGCACCTTGTGGAAGATGTCGGCTTTCTGCTGCAAGTTGCTTGCCTTCCCAGTACTTATTTTCAGCTGTAGGTTAACTTTTTAATATTGCAGAATGCTGAGGCGATTCTTACAAATAGTTTCGTTCTAGCCATTCTTGACGAGAATAGTTAATAAAAATTAAGAATTTAATAATTGAAAGAAAATCAGCAGTTCATGTAAATGAGATGGACGAAACTAAGGTTGCTAAATTTGCAAGTGACTGAAGGTAGGTTAGAAAGTCTGTTGTGGAGAGGTCATCGGGCTACAAGTGAATACAAAGATTTGACATGTGAAATCTGTGGCAAATGTCATTGTTTATTTTGACAAGATAGCCAGCATGTATGTAGGGAGAAATAATGTTAACATTTCATGTCAATGACCTTTGATCAGCACAATTCCTGACCAGTGTATTTCTAGCCTTAGAAACATAGAAAAATAGGTGCAGGAGTAGGCCATTCGGCCCTTTGAGCCAGCACTGCCATTCAATATGATCATGGCTGATCATCTAAAATCAGTACCCCATTCCTGCTTTTTCCCCATATCCCTTGATTCCTTTAGCCCTCTAACTCTCTTTTGAAAACATCCAGTGAATTGGCCTCCACTGCCTTTTGTGGCAGAGAATTCCACAGATTCACAACTCTCTGGGTGAAGAGGTTTTTCTGCATCTGCCCTAAATGGCCTACCCCTTATTCTTAAACTGTTCATAAACTGATTCTGGACTCCCCCATCATTGGGAAAAAAATTCCTGCATCTAGCTTGTCCAATCCTTTAAGAGTTTTATATGTTTCTATAAGATCCCCTCATCCTTCTAAATATCACTGAATACAAGCCCAGTCGACCTATTCTTTCATCATGTGTCAGTCCTGCCATCCCTGGAATTAACCTGGTGAACCTACGCTTCACTCCCTGAATAGCAAGAATGTCCTTCCTCAAATTTTGCACACCCTGAATAGCAATAATGTCCTTCCTAAAATTAGACCCAAATTGCACACAATACTCCCGGTGCGGTCTCACCAGGGCCCTGTACAATTGAGTAGAACCTCCTTGCTTCTAAACTCAAATCCTCGTGCAATGAAGGCCAACATGCCATTAGCTTTCTTCACTGCCTACTTTATCTGCATGCTTACTTTCAGTGACTGATGTACAAGCACACCCAGGTCTCGTTGCACATCCCCGTTTCCTAATCTGACACCATTCAGATAATAATCTGCCTTCCTGTTCTTGCCACCAAAGTGGATAACCTCACACTTATCCACATTATACTGCATCTGCCCACTAACCCAACCTATCCAAGTCACCCTGCAGCCTCATAGCATCCTCATCGCAGCTCACACTGCCACCCAACTTTGTGTCATCCGCAAACTTGGAGATGTCACATTTAATTTCCCCGTTTAAATCGTTAATATATATTCTAAATAATGGGTCCCTGCACCGAGCCTTGCGGCACCAAACTAGTCACTGCCTGCCATTCTGAAAAGGACCTGTTAATTCCTACTCTTTGCTTCCTATCTGCCAACCAGTTCTCTATCTATGTCAATACCATACCCCCAATACCATGTGCTCTAATTTTGCACACTAATCTCTTATGTGGGACCTTGTCAAAGGCTTTTTGAAAGTCCAGATACACCACATCTACTGGCTCTCCCTTATCCATTCTACTTGTTACATCCTCAAAATTGCAGAAGATTAATCTAGCATGATTTCCCCTCCATAAACAATGCTGCATTTGACCGATCCTGTCATTGCTTTCCAAATGCACTGCTATAACATCTTTAATAATCAACTCTAGCATCTTCCCCACTACTGATGTAAGGTTTACGGGTCTATAATTCCCCGTTTTCTCATCTCCCTCTTTTCTTAAAAAATAGGGTTACATTGGCTACCCTCCAGTCCACAGGAACTGATCCAGAGTCGAGAGAACTTTGGTAAATGATCATCAATGCATCCACGATTTCTAAGGCCACCTCTTACATATTCTGGGATGCAGACCATCAGGCCCTAGGGATTTATCTGCCTTCAGTCCCGACAGTTTACGTAACACCATTTCCGGACTAATGTGGTTTCCTTTCAGTTCCTCCCTCCCACTAGATCGTCGGTCCCCTACTATTTCTGGGAGATTATTTGTGTCTTCCTTAGTGAAGACAGAACCAAAGTACTCGTTTAACTGTTCTGCCATTTCTTTGTTTCCCAATTATAAATTCACCTGTCTCTGATTGTGAGGGACCTACATTTGTCTTCACTAATCTTTTCCTTTTTACATATCTAAAGAATCTGTTAGAGTCAGTTTTTATATTCCCCGCAAGCTTTCTTTCATGCTCTTTTCCCCCCGTCTTAATTAACCCCTTTGTCCTCTGTTGTGTTCTAAATTTCTTCCAGTCCTCCGGTTTGCTGCTTCTTCTGGCCAATTTATATGCCTTTATTTATGGATTTAACACGATCCTTGATTTCCCTCGTTAGCGACTGTTGAGCCGCCTTCCCCGTTTTATTTTTTCGCCAGACAGGGATGAACAATTTTTGGAGTTTATCCATGCGGTCTTTAAATCTTTTCCATTGCATCTCCACCATCAACCCTTTAAGTATAATTTGCCAGTCTATCCCAGCCAATTCCCGTCTCATACCTTCAAAGTCTCCATTCTTTAAGTTCAGGACCCTAGTCTCTGAATTAACCGTGTCACTCTCCATCCTAATGCAGATTTCCACCATATTATGGTCACTGTTGCCCAAAGGGGCTTTGCACAACAAGATAGTTAACTAACCCTTCTTCATTACACTATACCCAATCTAGAATGGCCTGTCCTCTAGTCGGTTCTTCTATATATTGGTTTAAAAAGCCATCCCGTATACATTCCAGGAAATCCTCCTCCGCGCTAATACCAATTTGGTTGGCCCAATCTATATGTAGATTAGAGTCACCCATGATAACTGCTGTACCTTTGCTACACGCATCCCTAATTTCCTGCTTGATGCTATCCCCAACCTCCCTACTGCTGTTTGGTGGTCTGTTTTCAACTCCAACAAACGTTTTCTGGTCTTGGCTATTTCGCAGTTCTACTGCATCCAAGCTAATGTCTCTCCTTGCTATTTCATTAATCTCTTTAACCAGCAATGCCAACCCACCTCCTCTTCCTTTCTGTCTATCCTTCCTGAATATCGAATACCCCTGCATGTTCAGCTCCCAGCCTTGGTCACCCTGGAGCCATGTCTTCCATAATTCCAACTATATCATATTCCTTAACTACTAACTGCACATACAATTCATCCACCTTATTAGGAATGTTCCTCGCATTAAGGCGCAAAGCTTTCAGGTTTGGTTTTTCTTATCTCCCTTCTACCTTTTGCTTCTGTCCTCCTTTTATGTCCCTCTGTCTCCTTGCATTGGGTCCCATCCCCCTGACCTGTTAGCTTAAACGTGACCTTTCCTACACTCACTTTCCCGTTAACTGCATGCATACGCTTCCACGTTGTTCACTCCACCCCCCACCCCCACTGTTTAGTTTAAACCACCCATGTAGCACTAGGAAACCTGCCTGCCAGAATGTCGGTCCCCTTCCAATTAAGGTGCAACCCGTCCCTTTTGCACAGGTCACCCCTGCCCCAGAAGAGATCCCAGTGATCTAGATAGAAATGTAAATCCCTGCCCCCAGCACCAACTCCTCAGCCGCACATTCAGATCCCCTATTGCCCTGTTACAAAATACAAGATACATTTATTTGTCACATGTGCCAGATGGCACAGTGAAATGTGATTACCATACAGCCATACAATAAAAATAAAGAACACAACACACGATGGAGTTCAACATAAAAACATCCCCACACAGCAGAATCAAAGTTTCCCACTGTGAGGGAAGGCACCAGTCAGTCATCTTCCTCTAATGTTCCCCAATGTTCACCCGTGGTCGGGGCCTCCCCGAGCCCTCCGCAGTCGCCGCTACAGGCGGCCCGATGTTCAGGCCCGCTTGCCGGGGTGATGTAAGTCCGACGTCAGGGCTGGGGGACATCCTCAGCGGCCTGGACATCAGAGTCGGCCACCTCCTACCGGAGTCCACGGCTCCCAAAGTCCACAGGCCGCGCTGGGCGGAGATGCAATGCTGGCGGCCCTCGGCAAAGGGCCCCAGGACTCCACGATGACCGTCAGCGTTGGAAGCTCTCCCAAACCGCAGCTCCATGATGTTGGAGCAGCGGCCCAACGCTCCGGAGCTCCAAACGGCGATCCAGGTAGGCATCGCCCGTTCTGCAGTGAATTCAGCGCTGCGCCGCTGCTGTTGTAGCTCTGGTGGTTCCCGGTCCCCGGCAGGAAAGGCCGCTCCAATCCAGGTGGTAGGCCGTGAGGAGGGGGGCGAGGATGCGACTCTGAGAAATAGTCGCGTCCCCGCCAGGAAGCGACTGGGAAACAGTTTCCCCCTTACCCTACACCCCTCCTCCACATAGAAAAGTTAAAGTTTTCCCCCAAAACAGACTTTAAACTAACTAAAATTTTTTTAAAAGATTGAAAAGACAAACAGGCTGTAGGCAGAGGCTGCCATCAATGCGGCGCCCCTAGTTCCTATCCTCACCAGCAAGAGGTACTGGAAGCAACCCAGAGATAACCACCCTAGAAGTCCTGCTTTTCAGCCTCCTATTATGACTCCAGATGAGTCATAACGCACTGTTTCTTTACTACTGTTTATTCATACTACACATTATACACATACGTTTCTGCCCTAGCTGTCTGTGGTCTGTCACTGGAACCAGAGAGAGAGAACTGGGTGGGAAGGTTGTAATTATACCGGTGATGTGGGGAGTGGTTAGTAGTGGTGAGGTCACTATGTTAAAGGTACATGCACATATCATCTACATCCTTCCCCTTGGAAATAATAAGCAATACCGAAGTGACAGGGCGACCACGTCTCATACGCTACGAGCAGGTGAGCAAACAGTTAAACAAATTCACCATAACGGATAGGCGGCCTGACCACCCGCCTGTACCGGGTACACATTTCGCCATCCCCCCCTTCTGCAGGCGGAGCATGAGCAGGAGCCGGCGCGGGGGAGAGAACCGGGGAACCGGGAGGAGAACGAGAAAACGGAGAAGGAGCAGGGGAAGCAGGAGCAGTAGCGGGAAGACGGGCAGGCGAGGGAGGACTGGCCGGAGGGGCAGGCAGTGTTGTCGACAATGGGGGGGAAAGGGGATCCGCAGGCGGCGGTGGTGGCTCGTTAACAAGCCGCAGATGTTGCCGGGACCGGCGGTAAATGGTACTGTCATGGTTGACAGGGTAGGACCGCGGCGAACCAGCAGTACCGACGACGATGGCAAGCCTGGGGTGACCGGAGGGGGACTGCATTCGGACGACTTGGCCTGAGAGCAGAGGCGGGAGAGGACGACAAGACTTGTCGTGGGAGCACCGTTGGATTTCTTGTTTGAGGGCAATGCGCTCCTGGACGGCAGCGGGACGGAGGACCGAGGGACCGCTGGGATACCGGGATCGGAGGTCTCGTAGTGCGAGACATCAGCCGTTGAGCTGGGGAGCCCAAGGCAGTGTCGCGGCAAATGTTTCGAAGATTGAGGAGTGCCAAGTAAAAATCAGAATGGGACGGTCTACAATGTTCCAGCAAGTCCTTAGCACTGCGGACAGCGCGCTCTGCCAACCCGTTGCTTTGTGGGTACTCTGGGCTGCTGGTGTAGTGTCGGAAGTTCCAACTGGCAGCGAAACTCCAAAATTCTGCGCTCGAGAACTGGCCGCCGTTGTCCGATTGAAGACTTGCCGGGGTGCCATGGGTTCCGAAGTGGCGGCGCAGCTTGCCGATAACGGCCGAAGAGGTTAGGGAGTGCAGCTGGTCCACCTCGAACCAGCTGGAGTATGAGTCCACAAGAACCAGGAAATGCTTTCCACGCCACTCAAAAATGTCAGCGGCGACGGTCATCCAGGGCAGCTCGGGGGCAGGCTGTTGCTGAAGCGGCTGCCGTTGCTGATGGGGAGCGAGGCTATTGCAGACCAAGCAAGCGGAGACCCTCTCCCGTCTGTCACTGGAACCAGAGAGAGAGAACTGCGTGGGAAGATTGTAATTATACGGGTGATGTGGGGAGTGGTTAGTAGTGGTGAGGTCACTTTGTTAAAGGTACATGCACATATCATCTACAGTTCTCTATACTCACGTTGCAGAACCTCCTTCCTCTTATCCACGTCATTTGTGCCTACCTGCACAACTACTTCCGGCTGTTCACCTTCCCTCTCAAGGATGTCAGTCTGAGATATCTTGGACCCTGGCACCAGGGAGGCAACACACCTTCCTCGAGTCTCGCCTGTTGCCACAGAATCTCTTGTCCGCACCTCTCCCAATTTTGGTCCTTGGCTGCCTCCATTGCCAGAGTGAGGCTTCGCGCAAACGGGAAGAACAGCATCTCATATTCTACTTGCGTAACGTGCAACCCAATGGTATGAACATAGAATTTTTCAATTTCAAGTAATACCCCTCCCCAGAGCGTACCTATCTCTCCCACCATTTCCCACCACCCCAGTCACCCTGCCCCTTTTCCCTCATGTATGCCCCTCTCCCATCCCTTTGTCCCATATTTCTATTTATCCACCTTCCCTGACCCTACCACACATATCCCTCACTCTGGTTTTACATGTCATTCCCTCTTTCCTTATTCCTTATTTATTCCTTAATATTTCCTTATTAATTAGGTTTTGTTACTCTCTCCACCCATCACTAATCACCCACCTCACCTTAGTCCATTATTGCTTGCCAGGTTTTGCTTCTGGTCCCATTCCCAACTTTCTCTTCCCTGACTATCAGTACGGGGGTCCTGACCTGAAATGTTCTGTGGAATCACTTCACAGAAGCTGCCTGACCCACTGAGTTTGTATTAACGTTTAAAAATTAAATTCCCCCAAATTATATACAAATTTGAAAGGAATAGTTCCAACAATTTGCAGATTCATCTACAGGCACAAGAGGGCGATCTGTGCATTGTTATTTTTACAGGGTATGGATTTGTGTTTACCAAAAATGTTCTCCTTGCAGTTTCTGAAAGACCGTGACAAAAATGATAAATATAGCACGATTACAGGAAAGAAAATAAAAATGAAAGTTAAAAAGACCAGAGGTGATAAACAGGTATGTTTTTTTTTTTTTGCTCTTAAAATTTGAAGGAAAACAATATTTGTAAAACACTGTACAGCCTCTCACATGATGTGTGTAAAGTATAAAAAGAAAGGGGGAAAAAAGCATCAATTTCCTGCAATATAATTTAAACCATATTACCAGGAGTTCTCATGATATTCAACTATGTTCCACTATCATCAGGCACATCTGTGCAAATTTGGACCAGTTTGTTAAAGTTTTGATGTTCCTGTTTGTCTCCTCCAAGAATTGTTAAATTTTGAACTCATCCTAAGAAATTGCTATGCCTTCTGTTAAACCTTTAAGTTTTTCGGTGCTTTCTGGAATGATTCTCCAGCTAAAGAAAAATGAAAGTATTCCTTTTGTCTCAACGGTTCCATTTAATCTATTAAAACAGATAACTTTTTCCTTTCCACAGCGAGACAGAAATCGAGCCGAACTCCTTCAATTCTTGAACTCTGCTATGTAGAGAAGATGTGCATCACTGGGATTTCTAAACCATGAAGGGAGGGCTCTAAACAGCATGGACTTTGTCGGTGAAGGCCTTTGTGTCTGGTTGCACAGCTCAGGGAAAACCCCTTCAAAATCGAATGGAGGAGATTTTTCTATTCCAGCCATGAAGGTTTAAATCTGACAATGATTTTGAAAAACTTAACATAAAACAACCTAAACAAGACTGGTATCCTTCCGGATATTTCTCAATCTATTACCAAAGTAGCCATTTGGAAAAAGAATTCTTAAGAGCTCGGATTGTTACGTTGCTTGGAAAATTGCCTTGTTGGACAGAATTTCGTATTTGGGCAATGTTTACAACATTTTATACATTCCAAGTTTCTGAGAAAATGCAAGGCACATTAATTTTAATAAAAAATTCAATGATAGAGGCATAGGATATTGTTTCTTAAATGATAACTATCCTATAAGGCTTAAATATTGTATTGAACTATTGTCGGATCCTTAAGAATAGAATACTTGCACTCGTAATTTGAGAATTGTCGGCATAAAATAAGATTATGGAAGTGAATATATCATTGTCACCCAGTTGGACAGAAACACACTGCACTTGGCCCCCACAGAGGTATTTTAAGTTAGACTCCTGCACTGAATGTATTTTGATTATTTGAAAACTATGCGGTGAAAAAACAAAGGAGGAATTAACTATCATGTGGACGATCATGCATAAGAGAATAATAGTATGTAAATCTGGATAGAACCCACAAATTAATTCTTTAGACTTGTGCATCTCTCATGCTTCATTGTTTTATGTATGTACTCATCAGAAATGTTCCTGATTATGATTTGAAATCTGGTTTTACTTTTCCATTAATTATATAATGTTCAGGTAGCTCACATGTCAGTTGCTGTTATGAGGTTGATGACATCATGTACTGATGGAAATCTATATGCCTACATAAAAACAAAAGTTGAAAACTGCTGATTATTTTGATGTATTTTCAACTGTAAAATTAATTCCTAGGCCTAAAAGATAATGCTCACTGGTTGGTTTAGCTTGGTCACATTTGTTTTTAGATGTCTTTTGTTTAGATGCCACTCATCTTTTTCCCCTCTGTGTACATGAGGTTGTACAAAATTCCTGTCTGCGTTCATTTTCATCAAACTTTCCTCGTCTATCTCCTCTATGGATTTTGGACACACATTGGTTCCTGGTTAACCAAGATCTTAATCTGAAATTTTTCATCTTGGAATTTCCTTGAGCCTTCCTACCCTACAAGACATGTGGCATCTTCCATTTCTGACTTATTGAGCATCCCCAGATGTAACCATTCCACCTTTGGCAACTGTGGTTTAAGCTGGTCTTCACTTTCAAATTCCTTCCCTAGATGTACAACTCTTTTATTTTCACCCTCCCTTCTATCTTGTTGATTAAGCTTTTAGTCATTATGATAATATCTGCTTATATAACGCTACCAAATTATGTTTGTGAAGTGCCTTAGAATATTTTAGTATCTTAAAATAGTTTTTTAGTGTGATGGCATTCTGAATATTCAGACAGTAATCTGTGAAACTTGAAAAATGACTTGTGTTGCCATCTGCAAATTGCAGCTATTTTAGAAAGAGAAAAATTGAAGCATGCATGCATGAAATTTTAGTGCTTTATTTAGATTTACTCCAGGGTCTGATCACATATTCTGCAAAAAAAATCTTCAAGATAATGTTGATTACTTTTTTAATGTTGCTGCATTTTCAGCTCCAGTTCGCAGCACTTGAAAGAAAATAATTTACTCTGCATATAGGTATGGAAAATAGATATGCTTATGAGTCATCTCTCATATACTGTACGTTCCAGATAGTGAGTGTAACTAAGTCGATGTAGAGCAGCGTATTTCTTGTTGAGATAGCAATTAAATAAATAGTTGCTCCTTTGGTAAATAATATACAAAGCTAGAAGCTATTTTTTCTTGGCATTGATACTGTAGGTAAAGGAATAGAAAAACAAAACTGCAATTGCTGTAACTTAAAGAAAACACAATGCTGGAAAAACTCGGTTGGTCAGGCCGCATCTGTGGAAAAGAATAAACGGTATATCTTGCCTTTGAAGCTCTTATCTAGTTGTATAAGTGCATTGCTGCAGAAGTGACCACATCATAATGATGCCCAATTAAAAAAGAACATAGAGTGTAAATGTATATAAACACAGCAATGACTTGTAGAACGGCTGCAAAGTTACCTTTGTTGGCGTTCCAACTGAGAACTTGGTTAAGTTGCAGAAAACACCTTGCTAGGGACTCACTCGCACAGCAAAGGGGCTGTCATACTGACATGGATCACGCAGGGTGCCAAATTTAGCCTGTGCTCAAAATGAATCAAAATTGAGCTAGCTAAGCCCTCATGAACTTGACATAGATGGGACTGCCATTTGTGACGATCAGAAATATTCAAGAGCTTAAGAGCTTTAAGTTAAGTTTATGATATTTGAAAAAATATAGTTAGTCTTTGAAATGATCTGAAGTAACTATGAAATGTGCTTGAAATCTTAGAAAGATTAAATACACATTTTTAAGCTATCTGAACACCTTTGATGGATTGAAAAGAAATTTATCCAAGGAATCTGCAGCAGGTCCCTGCCATTCAAGCCTGGGATCAAAACAAATTGTACCTACTCTTACCTTGCAGAGAATTCTTCAAACGTGAAGTACTAGTGTGAAGTATATACAACAGGTTTCCACTCTCCAGAGGTTAACGTTATTTATCCCGTTTAATATGTTATCAAGAAAATTATGAAGTAAATTTAAATGGTATTTGAATACGCAAGTTAAAGTGGTGCTTTTCTACGGTCCCAAGGACATGGTCTTCTACTCCACGAAAAAAATAAAATACAATTTAATCAACATGTAATGGTCGGGGAATATGAAGTGAGTTTTAAATGACACTCCCCCACTCCCAACAATCACAGTTTATGAAGCCAATTTTAACCTGCCTCATGTCTCACCCTTTAAAAGAGATGATATTTGACTGTCACTGTTCATACTGGTATAATTTTCTCTATTATTCACCGTACACTTTTGTCCGTCGCCAACCACTGGGTACTTTTCTCTTCAAATTAGTTTTGCCCTGGCTCCACAATAATTCAACCTGATATCCACTTCAGACTAGTACACTTCTCTCCTCTCAGTTTCCTCGGTACACGTGACAATAAACTAAACTAAACTCTGCCCATTCTCAACACAGCCGTCATTTCATTCCAGTGTCAAACTTATCCTGCAGGTAGTATTACACTCAACACTTCCCTATGTTCATCTGCCTTCCTAGTCTCCCAATTTAGTTTCTTCCTCTTTTTATATAAAATATCATTAATTGCATCTAGAAATACAAAAATGCCTGATTTACCTTCACTGCATATTCAAACCTTTTTAACCTTTAAGAAGCATAATAACATTGTAAGGCAACATTCACCTTAGTAAGAAAAGTAAATGGTAGAAATACTACAGACGCTTCAATATGTTGCCTCTCCATTTCAGTGGTAAAAATTATAAAGAAATGTGTAACTAAAAAGATTTTGCAATAAAGGTGTGGCCATGACCTTTCCAAAAAATTTCTGCTTGCATATCCAGAATAATACACCATTTTTATGCTGCATTTGTAAACAGTTACTTAAAGTAAATTTTGCTTGGGGGTGAATATATTACTTTTTTATATAGACTGTGATTTGATGTAATTGGTTTTAAAGGGAATTTCACACAGCATTCCGTCATCATTCCTGAAAATGGTGAAATGTACTTGTTGGTCAGTCTGGAAAGAAGAAGAGTTAATTCCTTTGGATTCTCACACCATTGACACAAAAATCATTACAAAGAACCAATGTGATTTTATTTTTGGACAATAAATACTCTGCTTATACTGCGATATGTTCCTTAACATCTCATGACACCATGGTTGATTTTCCCCCACAGTGTGAGCTCTGTACTGTGCACATTTGCCCTTTAATTTTGCAGTAGAAATATACTAATGTAATCATTCTGCTTGACTGTCACAGCTTGAAAATAATTTATTCAATTGATTTGTAAAAACATAAGCTCAAATACAGTATGTCTTTAAATGCTATTTGTGTAAAAATCCAATTGTTGACCTCAAATGTCTAATTTTGGACATTATGAAACTTTTTAAAAAGCATTAAAGCACAGAGCTTTGGCCCCGTCTCCATTGACAATGTGGTACACTGAACAATATGTATTGTACATATTTGGTGAAGGAAACAAATAAGTATAGTTATTTGGGGATATCATGATGTGGTTGTATAAAACATTGCTCTAAAATGTTGTATAAAATATTGTGTGCCTTTCTGGTTGCTACACCACAGGAATGTTGTGTGTGTGTGTGTGTAGGGGGGGGGGGGAAAGAGAGAGAGAGATTTTTTTTATTTTTTTTATTTTTTTTTGGTTTAAATATATAATGATATGTAAAGCGGAGGACATCCGTTTAAGGTTAAAAGGGAGAAATTTGCAGGAGATCTAAGGGTTAGGCTTTCACAGTGTGGTGGTTATCTGCAAAGGTTGAAGCTGGTACAGTGAAATTTAAATGGTACTTGCACAGGTAGTTGGATAGATCCCCAATATTGCATACTGTGTTTGCAATGCTGCAGAGAATAGAAGATATAGCTCAACATTAAATTAATGATTTCTTCTCCAGCTATCAAACTTCCTTGATTTTTATCTATTTTGTTAATGCTATCCTAGGTAGTAATTTGCTGAATGATTCCAAATTCTGCGTATACACCCTTTATATTGCTCCTTTTTCTATAATGAATAGTCATTATGCATTTATTTATTCTTCACCTATGCTTTGAAGCTTCTTATCTCTTGCATCATTTAAACATGTGTAGTCCAAGCCAGGGGCAATTGATTACTCTCCATTTGACATTGGCTTTTTGCAATTATGTACTGTCTGCATTAGGTAGACTTAAAATGCTGGAGTAACTCAGCGGGACAGGCAGCATCTCTGGAGAGAAGGAACGGGTGACGTTTCGGGTCGAGACCCTTCAGACTGCATAAACTGTCTGCATAATATGCCTTCACATTTTGAAAATGAAGCTGCATGGTAATCCTCACATCCTAAATGAAAAGAGTACCAAAGCACATTGTGCAGAACAGTACATAGTTTACAAATGTTTCCACTTAATTCAATTCAGATTGGAACAGAAGGATCTCGATCTCTTGTGATGTCATGTATGTGTTTTTTAAAGCAACCAAATATAATGATATATCTTCAAAAATGCCATAGAAGGTGTGGGAAACGGGTCTTTCACCCCATCACCCCATCAATTACGCACTGACCATCAACCACCCATTTACATTACATTAATCCAATTTTTATTCCTATCCTAAGTTGTTATCAACTCCCTGCAGATTCTACTACTGACTTACTGGCAATTTATACTGGCCATTTAACTTCTCAACCTGGACATCTTTGGGATTTGAGAGCACCCAGAGGAAACCCATGTACAAATTGGCAGAATGTGCAAACTCAACACAGATACCACCCACAGTCTGGAATGAACCCCCATATCTGGTACTGTGAAGGCAACACTCTACCAGCTGTGCCACCGTATAGGCATGTATGTACAGTTCACTGTTCCAGGAGCAATCAATGCAAAGAACGTGAATGACAGTAAACATTGGGATCAGTGAGCGTTTAACATATTTGAAGGTACACAAATGCTGGAGAAACTCAGCGGGTGCAGCAGCATCTATGGAGCGAAGGAGAGGCAGCACCAGTTTAACATATTCGGTCTGGACAAGATGTTTATTCCGAAAGAATTAGACAAAAAATTCAACCAACTTGGCTCATTGCCTAATGAACTTGATTGCAGTTTAAAAACAAAATGTCTTTGTAGTGTTGATTCAAACTAGTTTGTATGGTATTAAATACATTATGGTCGTCAGACTTTTTAAGTGTTGATATTCTCAAAATCAGGTCATGAGTGCAAGCTCTACTCCAGAGACTTTATCTTGTCTGTCATTTTGTTCGGAGTCCCACCCTCCGAAGAACCGCGCCGCCGACTCGGCCCGACTCGCCCCATCCCCGGTCGGCCCGACTCGCCCCAAAGGCCTCCCAGGGATGGTGAGGCCTGTCTGGGCATAAGGAGCCTCAGTGGTGGTGATGATGGGAGCCTTGGCGGGTGGTGGGCCCTCGGCGGCAACGGGAGCCATGGCGGGGGCATCGAGAGCCTCAGCGGCAACGGGAGCCTCGGTGGCGGCGGGAACATCAGCGGTCGATGAGCGTTGAGGGGGGATGGGGACCTGGCGTGGGGGGACCCGGTGTGGGGGAGGGGGGGGCGTGGCACTCTAGTTTAGAATCCTCTGCCCAGGGGATATGTGTTTGTTCATTGTTCCGGTGAAGGCGCTGTACACAGAGCAGCCAGACAACAGTCGCTTGTCTTTTTCTTTTTGTTTTCTCTTTTAATTCAAGTTTTCATGTACCTTGTGTGTTGTGTCTGTGGCAGACCAATTTCCTATGGGGGTGAATAAAGTTTTATTGTATCGTAATTGCAGCACAGTAGAAAAAGCATTAACTAAAGACTTGTGCATAATTCGTAGAAGTGCCGGACAGTTCTCTTGCAACTCTGGCTAACATTTCGCCTCCATCCATTGATACAAAAGTAGGTTATTTGGTAATTTATTTTGTTGCTGCTTGTGAGATCTTGGTGCCAACTGACTGCACCATAACATTTACTATACTTCAAAATTGACTTACTTGGCTGTGCACCCCTTTAGAACATCTATGACACTATATAAATACAACTATGCTTTTCTACCTAGATTCTTAAAACAAATTCTGTCACAAAATATTGGGATATTGGAAGAGAAATTCACAGCATCGATGAAACTTTATTCCACCTGTGCCATTGAGCTACCTTGTCAATTTATTTAGTGAGCCATGTTGGCCTCCCCTATTTTTGGCTTCATTTCGGCTTCCACTCTTTCACAGTGGGTATTGTCCCTTTTTATAATCTCATCCTGCCTTGAATACCAATTCTTACTGTGAAAAATGTAGATGAAAGAATGTGATATCAAACAGTATGTTTTCAAATAAAGTATGGAATGCAGAGAGTGATCATAATGTTTTATTGCCTTTTTTAGACAATCATACACACATTTCTGAAATTTCTGCTTTGCAACATCTTGCTCAATACACAAGTTCAGACATTGCTTAGGTTCAAATGGATTTTTCTGGACTGGAAATAAATTGTTCAAAGTCATATATAAACTTCACACTTTATAAAAGTCAAGAATCAAGAGTGTTTTATTGTCATATGAACTGAAACAGAACAATGAAATTCTCACTTGCAGCATTAACATTGGACTGATAGTAATGGGAACTGCACTTAAATGGCAGCAAAATGTTTTGAGGGACAGCTCTGCCGGGCTACTCTCCTGTGTTAAATTGCACATCTGTACAATAGTATTAACAGGTGTGTGGGGTGGAAGATTGCAACCTTCACGTGGTTTTGCTCTGTTTTGACGAATGCAATTAACCCGGCATGCACAATCAAATAAGATCAAATAGAACAAGTTGTCCTACAACTTTAGGCCGTGCACGCCATACGCAAGAAGAAGAACAGGTGTGTGGGACCTGTTATCGGATGAAAAAAAATCCAAATAAGTTGTGGAAACACACATTTATCAATGTCGAGAAAATATTAGGTGTGTAAGAACTCCATACTATTCCTAGTCTCATTTTTTAAGCATCATTGGATCCATAAAGAAAGATGGATTGTGTCATAAAAATCTCCCTTCCAATTAGCATCCAAGTCAGAAAAAGCATGCTTCTTTAGGACAAAATAATCCCATTAGTGGGTCTTCTGAAAACAAATGCAACACTTAAGTACTGATTGATTAACAGATACACCGTGGAAGCAGATCCTTTGGCCCACTGAGTCCACGCTGACCATTAATTACTCATTCAAGCTAGTTCTATGTTAACCCACTTTCGTATCCACTCCCTACACACCAGGGGTAATGTACAGAGGTCGATAACCATCAAACACTCACATCTTTGGGATGTGGGAGGAAACCGGAGACCTGAAGGAAACGCCATGCTGTCATGGAGAAATTGCACATAGACAGCACCTGAGGTCAGGATCAAACCCTGGTCTCTGATACTGTGAGGCAGTACCTCTACCAGCTGCACCATTGTGCCAAATAGTAATCTTGATGCAGCATAGATCAAATAAACCAAGCAGCTGTATGATGGCTTATACGTAACTGGGAGCAGGGCTGATAATTGTAGGAATTGTATTTTTCCCCCAATTAACTCATAGAGAAAGGTTATGAAACTTTAAGCATATGTAAAATGTTTGAGTGCAGTATTCTGCATAGAGTCTTTCTTCCCATTGTGTTTCATGATAGCCCAGGTACCAATAAAGTGTACCTGTGATTCGCTGATCTAAAATAACAAAGGATCTGTTAATTATTCGTCTCATAAGTGGAACATTTTCATTACTATTGTAAACATCAGAGGTATAATAGATAGTTGAAAAGTAGCAAGACATTTCTCTTATATAACAACATACCAAAACAAGATGATTAGAAACCTGCGTCATGTTCAGCCTTGGACCACCAATCCTTCACAGATTTATTTTTATTTTGTTACTGTATCCATGCATCATTTTGCCAACAATGTCTCAAAATGCTAAAGTGTAGTCCAGATGTCCATTCTGCAATTTATCTTCCTTCCCTTCGAGGAAGTGAAGGGGGGGGGGGGGGGGGAGAGGGGCGGAGGGGGAGGTGGGGAGGGGGGGAGGGGGAGGGGGAGGGGGAGGGGGGAGCTGGTCACGTACTTTATGCCCCGACCCACAATGTATGTAGATTTTGAGGAACTGATCTGCATCATTCATATTGATATGTAGTGTGCCAAGGGCACTGTACCAGGTCGCAAACATACGGTTGACATTATCAGAAAAACTTCTGTTAGCCCTCCCCTATTCCTAGCTTCTAACTTGTACCATTTGAAGGGATTAATTGTAATATGATACATAGCATGATATTTGAAGACAGTGAAAATAAAACTGATTTATGTGGAAATAACTGAAATAGTCTCCATTTGCAAAACACCTCTTAAAAGTATCTGTAATAAAGAACATCACATTTCATTATTAATCTTGCACTATGGAAACTTACTTATGGAGAAACACCTAAAATGCCAATGGATTATTTTTTATAGACCACTACAAACATGTATAGGAAAGAACTACAGATGCTGGCTTAAATCGAAGATAGACACAAAATGATGGAGTAACTCAGCGGGACAGGCAGCATCTCAGGAGAGAAGGAATGGGTGACGTTTCGGGTCGAGACCCTTCTTCAAACAACAAACATTCCTTGGTATATCAACAATACATGATGATAAACTAATAATTCATATGTAAGTGAAATGACACGAGTTTATGTTCAACAGAAAATTGTTTAACGTCAGGTTTCCAAATCACTTGTTTGTTCTGTATTTTTGTTAGAAACCAATTTCAGTTATACTATATTCAGGAATAGGCCACTAATTTCTCATCTGCAAGTTCACAAGAGCAAATGCTGATTACAGCAGGTGGACAATACACATTCACATCAGTCACAGTTTCTAGAAGATTGAGGGCACATTAGCCTGGTGTGCAAGATTTGCATTTCAAAAGCCTTAATATTATATACAAGCTTAAATTGAAACTGCACAATGGCAGAAGGGAAATTTAAATTCAGCTCGATTGTGAAATCAATAAGCAAGTATCAGAAATGGTGATCATGATACTGCTGGATTGTTATAAATATACAACTAATTCACTAATGTCCCTTCCGGGAATGAAATTTGCTGTCTAACGTGTCTGCCCTCTATGTGACTCCAAATCCATAGCAACGTAGTTGACTTAACTCTCGTCTGAAATCAACTAGCAAGCCAACAATTACAGGAGATGAACAATAAATGCTGACCTTGCCAATTGTGCCATATCTTCCGAATGAATAGTTCAAAGTCGATCTTAAATTGAATGATTAAGTACATTTGATGGACTCTGCACGGTCACTTAAATTAGATTGCACCATCCATCATAGCTCTTTTATAGTCTTGAACTCTGGCATGCTCCATACGCGCCTTGGTGCAACAAAGGTTTGCTCCACATCTTCTGAAACTGTCTTGATATCACTGTTGAAGGGATAGATCCTCACTCGAGATTTAAATGTCATCATGGTGTGACTCACTGTCCGTTTCTTGCTCCACTGCCTGGTTAGTTTCCTTGTTTCTTGATCTTCCTTCATTCTCCCCATTGTATCCTGAAGAACGGATTGGAATAACTGCACCACTTCATGCACCTCAGGTTCATCTTCAGCCATCATTTGCCGAAATCTGCACAGATAAAATAGATACCTTTGTGTTTTTTAATTTGTAAATTCAATGGAAGTATAGGTCAGAGGGTGAATGGTTGCAGCAGATCCACACCAGGAATGATGCATTTATATGGAACACAAAGGAACGGGAGAAGGAGGAGGATGTTCTGTCCTTGAGCTGTTTCACCACTCGACGCAAGCACGGCTGTTGCAAACACCCATGTTTTCCCCATATCCTTCACTGCCTTCAATAGATTTTGTTCACCAGTGTTAGATTTAAAGTTAGCATTGAAGGGAGTTCCAAATTTCTACCACTCTGGCAAGTGAATTTCCTAAATTCACTTCTGAGAGGGCTGGTTGTAATGTTTAGATCATAGAAACATAGAAACATAGAAAATAGGTGCAGGAGTAGGCCATTCAGCCCTTTGAGCCTGCACCGCCATTCAATATGATCATGGCTGATCATCCAACTCAGTATCCCGTGCCTGCCTTCCCTCCATACCCCCTGATCCCTTTAGCCACAAGGGCCACATCTAACTCCCTCTTAAATATATCTCATCTCGGTCCTAAAAGACTTCCCCCCGTATCCTTAAACTGTGACCCCCTTGTTCTGGACTTCCCCAACATCGGGAACAATCTTCCTGCATCTAGCCTGTCCAACCCCTTAAGAATTTTGTAAGTTTCTATAAGATCCCCCCTCAATCTTCTAAATTCTAGCGAGTACAAGCCGAGTCTATCCAGTCTTTCTTCATATGAAAGTCCTGACATCCCAGGAATCAGTCTGGTGAACCTTCTCTGTACTCCCTCTATGGCAAGAATGTCTTTCCTCAGATTAGGAGACCAAAACTGTACGCAATACTCCAGGTGTGGTCTCACCAAGACCCTGTACAACTGCAGTAGAACCTCCCTGCTCCTATACTCAAATCCTTTTGCTATGAATGCTAACATACCATTCGCTTTCTTCACTGCCTGCTGCACCTGCATGCCGACTTTCAATGACTGGTGTACCATGACACCCAGGTCTCGTTGCATCTCCCCTTTTCCTAATCGGCCACCATTCAGATAATAGTCTATTTCCTGTTTTTGCCACCAAAGTGGATAACCTCACATTTATCCACATTATACTGCATCTGCCATGCATTTGCCCACTCACCCAACCTATCCTAGTCACCTTGCAGCCTCCTAGCATCCTCCTCACAGCTAACACTGCCCCCCAGCTTCGTGTCATCCGCAAACTTGGAGATGTTGCATTCAATTCCCTCGTCCAAATCATTAATATATATTGTAAATAGCTGGGGTCCCAGCACTGAGCCTTGCGGAACCCCACTAGTCACTACCTGCCATTCTGAAAAGGACCCATTTACTCCTACTCTTTGCTTCCTGTCTGCCAGCCAGTTCTCTATCCACATCAATACTGAATCCCCAATACCGTGTGCTTTAAGTTTGTATACTAATCTCTTATGTGGGACCTTGTCGAAAGCCTTCTGAAAGTCCAGATAACACATCCACTGGTTCTCCCTTATCCACTCTACTAGTTACATCCTCGAAAAATTCTATAAGATTCGTCAGACATGATTTACCTTTCATAAATCCATGCTGACTTTGTCCAATGATTTCACCACTTTCCAAATGTGCTGCTATCCCATCTTTAATAACTGACTCTAGCAGTTTCCCCACTACCGATGTTAGACTAACTGGTCTGTAATTCCCCGTTTTCTCTCTTCCTTTTTAAAAAGTGGGGTTATATTAGCTACCCTCCAATCCTCAGGAATTACTCCAGAATCTAAAGAGTTTTGAAAAATTATCACTAATGCATCCACTATTTCTGGGGCTACTTCCTTGAGTACTCTGGGATGCAGCCTATCTGGCCCTGGGGATTTATCGGCCTTTAATCCATTCAATTTACCTAATGCCACTTCCCGGCTAACCTGGATTTCACTCAGTTCCTCCATCACATTTGACCCCCGGCCCCCTGCTATTTCCGGCAGATTATTTATGTCTTCCTTAGTGAAGACAGAACCAAAGTAGTTATTCAATTGGTCTGGCATGTCCTTGTTCCCCATGATCAATTCACCTGTTTCTGACTGCAAGGGACCTACATTTGTTTTAACTAATCTTTTTCTCTTCACATATCTATAAAAACATTTGCAGTCAGTTTATATATTCCCTGCCAGTTATCTTTCATAATCTATTTTCCCTTTCCTAATTAAGCCCTTTGTCCTCCTCTGCTGGACTGAATTTCTCCCAGTTCTCTGGTAGGCTGCTTTTTCTGGCTAATTTGTATGCTTCATCTTTTGTTTTGATACTCTCCCTGATTTCCCTTGTTATCCACAGATGCACTACCTTCCCTAATTTATTCTTTTGCCAAACTGGGATGAACAATTGTTGTAGTTCATCCATGCAGTCTTTAAATGCCTTCCATTGCATATCCACCGTCAATCCTTTAAGAATCAATTGCCAGTCTCTCTTGGCCAATTCACATCTCATACCTTCAAAGTTACCTTTCTTTAAGTTCAGAACCCTTGTTTCTGAATTAATTATGTCACTCTCCATCCTAATGAAGAACTCAACCATATTATGGTCACTCTTGCCCAAGGGGCCACGCACAACAAGACTGCTAACAAACCCTTCCTCATTACTCAATACCCAGTGTAGAATAGCCTGCTCTCTCGTTGGTTCCTCTACATGTTGGTTTAGAAAACTATCCCGCATACATTCCAAGAAATCCTCTTCCTCAGCACCCCTGCCAATTTGATTTGATATGTAGATTGAAGTCACCCATTATAACTGTTTTACCTTTGTCGCATGCATTTCTAATTTCCTGTTTGATGCCATCCCCAACTCCACTACTACTGTTAGGTGGCCTGCACACAACTCCCACTAGCGTTTTCTGCCCCTTAGTGTATCGCAGCTCTACCCATATCGATTCCACATCCTCCAAGCTAATGTCCTTACTTTCTATTGCGTTAATCTCCTCTCTAACCAGCAACGCTACCCCACCTCCTTTTCCTTTCTGTCTATCCCTCCTGAATATTGAATATCCCTGGATGTTCAGCTCCCAGCCTTGGTCACCCTGGAGCCATGTCTCTGTGATCTGTGATCCCAACTGCACATTCAACTCATCCACCTTATTACGAATGCTCCTTGCATTGAGACACAAAGCCTTCAGGCTTGTTTTTACAACACTCTTACCCGTTATACAATTATGTTGAAAAGTGGCCCTTTTTGATTTTTGCCCTGGATTTGTCTGCCACTTTTACTTTTCACCTTGCTACCTATTGCTTCTACCCTCATTTTACACCCCTCTGTCTCTCTGCTCACACATTTAAGAAACCCACCACCTCTTATTCTCTGTTTATTATCTTTTTCTTCTTTCTCCCCTACATGTTGGGTCTGAGTGCTTCCCTTCTCACACACTGTCTACTAGCTTTCTCTATTTGAGTCCCTCCCCCCAATCATGACCCTTAGTGCTGAATTTGCCAACTGGCAGAATGTTTTGTTTTCTCTCTCTCCTTCTGTCTCTCCCTCCACCTCTGTCTGTCTCTGGCTCCCCTTCTCTCCCTCTCCCTCGCCCTCTCTCTCATGTCCCTTAACTTTCTAAATACCAGGAAATACAGCCCAGCTTTCTGAAATCACTCTTCACAACGTTAAATCTATGTCTCTCCGATTCCCAAATTCCCAAGGCCAATCTGTTCTTCCGAATGAATAGCATTAGAGCTGCTCATGATGTCCCAAGTGTGGTCTAACCATGGGATGAATGAAACATGCACTGTTTTTAATAGTGTTTGACAGGATAAATGCAAAGATAATGTTTCCTCTGGCTGTGGTATCTAGGTCCAGGGTTTGGCATCTGAAAATATATGATTAGCTATTAAGGATAAGGGTGAAAAAGATTTCTCTACCTACCGGGAGGGTCATGAATCCTTGCAATTAAATACCCATGAGCATTGAAGAGGATCAATAATTGAGTATATTCAGGGCAGAGATTTTTTCAATACAGAATGAAGACGTTTTCATAAAGGGATAAGTTGTTGAGAGAAAAAAGAAAAACAAAATTAAATGAATTGCTTTATGACATAACTACAGCTAAGAGTGTACCTTCCTTAACTTTGGCGCCGCTGTGGGGTTATGTTCTGTCGTGGACTTCTGTGTTTGTGCTTTTTTATTGATTTATTATTTATTTTTATGATACATGACTGTAAGGAAAATCCATTTCGTTGTCTCTTAATGAGATAATGACAATAAATTGAATACAATACAATACAAAATACAATTCAAGCTTGGAATTAATTCTTGCCACAGTGGACGTCTGAGTGCCATCTAAAAATAGATTTGCATGTATTAAATTACCAAATTATAGGATACTTGTATTCGTATTTATTATTTTATTTTATAATTATTTTATCATTCATAATAATATAATATTAATTATATTATATTAATAATTAAATAATAATTTAATTAGATAATAATTTAATTAATACATTAATGGTATAGATTAATTAAAATGAATGTAATTAAATATAAATTAATATAAATGAATTAATAATATATTATTATTATGTTATTTTATAATTTATTTATTTTATATCAGGAAAATTTCCAAGGATTTTTTTTCAGCAGAGATAGATAGATTCTTGGTTAGAACGGGTGTCAGGGTTATGGGGATAAGGCAGGAGAATGGGATTAGGAGTGAGAGATAGATCAGCCATGATTGAATGGCGGAGTAGACTTGATGGGCCGAATGTCCTGATTCTGCTCCTAAACTTATGAACTTATGAAGTTTAATCTCTATGAGTAGCCCAATGAAATGATCCACCAATCTTTTTACAATGTATTCACTTAATTAATTGGTAAAACAATTGTTTCTGACTGCCAAGACAGGTGGACAAAATATCACCAAAAGATAAATGAGTTGACAGAGGTCGATGATTCAAGCACAAAGATGGAGATTAAAATGAAAAACATTGCATTTACAAGGTGCCTTCCATGTCATGTTCAGCACTTCATAGAGCATCAGACTGCTTGATCACCATTGGCTATTTTTGAAATGGTACATAGATATATAGATACATAGACAATAGGTGCAGGAGTAGGCCATTCGGCCCTTCAAGCCAGCACCGCCATTCAATGTGATCATGGCTGATCATCCACAATCAGTACCCCATTCCTGCCTTTTCCCCATACCCCTTGAGTCCACTAGCCCTAAGAGCTCTATCTAACTCTCTTTTGAATGCATCCAGTGAATCAGCCTCCACTGCCTTCTGAGGCAGAGAATTCCACAAATTCACAACTCTCTGTGTGAAAAAGTTCTCAGTTCTAAATGGCCTACCCCTTATTCTTAAACCTCTAATTCTGGACTCCCCCAACATCAGGAACATGTTTCCTGCATCTAATGTGTCCAATCCCTTAACAATTTTACATCTATCTGTACTATTACTAAAACTCTCATCTTCACCACTGCGTTGTACTTAAATTTGCACAAAAACGGTACCCTATATCGCTAGGATTTTTTCGGCACATTACTCACCCTTCTCCAAGCCACCAAGTTTTGTTCCGATCGGTGGAGGATTACAAAACGTATGAAGGTTTAAAAAATCGTGAGAGGGCAGATTGGTCTTCTCGCCTGTCACTCACCATGAAGGTGACGCCCCTTCCGGCACCCGCATGAGAATAAAGCCCCGGTGGCGGGGCTGAGTCCGTGAGCACGTCCAGAAGCCGCCCATCCAGAAGCCGCCCGTCCAGAAGCTGCCGAGAATAAAGCTGAAGCAGGAGAATGTGGGCTGTGTTCCGCGGGCGGGAGTGGGCTGTGTTCTGCGGGCGGGGTCTGTGAGCGCGACAGGCGGGAGCAGCTGAGTGAGTCCGGAGCCGGGTCCTGCAGCCGGTGAGTGCGGTCGGAGCCCTCCCACACATTCCCCCTCATCTCCCCTACACCCCCTCCCCTCCGCTACACCCCCTCCCCTATACCCCCCTCTGCTACACCCCCACCCCTACACCCCCCTCTCCCCTAAACCCCCTCCCCATCCCCCCCTCCCCCACCCCCACCCCCTCTCCTACACCCCCCCTCCCCTACACCCTCCTCTCCCCTACACTCCCCCTCCCCTACACCCCCCTCCCCTACACCACCCCTCCTCCCTCCCCCAAACCCCCTTCCCCAAACCCCCTTCCCCCACACCCCCCACATACCTCACCCTCCTCCACACACACCCCTTCCCCCACACACACCCCTCCCCACACACACACACCTTCCCCCACCGCCCCTTCAACCACACCCCCTCCACCTCCCCCACACTCCCCACTACCACCCACACACCTCCCCCCTCCCATATGCATGCCCTCCCCTACCCCCACAACCCCCCTTACCACCACAACACCCCCAAACCCCCTCCCCACACACTCCCTCCCCCGGACCGCCCTATCCCCCACATCCTCCTCCCTCACATGCCGTGACTGAGTGAACTGTGAGTCCACAAGCCATGACTGAGTGAACTGTGAGTCCACAAGCCGTGACTGAGTGAACTGTGAGTCCACAAGCCGTGACTGAGTGAACTGTGAGTCCACAAGCCGTGACTGAGTGAACTGTGAGTCCACAAGCCATGACTGAGTGAACTGTGAGTCCACAAGCTGTGACTGAGTGAACAGTGAGTCCACAAGCCAAGACTGAGTGAACTGTTAGGCCACATGCCGTGACTGAGTGAACTGTGAGTCCACAAGCCGTGATCAGAGGCGTCACATTGGGAACCCTTCAGCCGCGCCTGCACAGTTGGAGGCTATGCGTATGTCTTGTGTTTCTATATAATCCCCTCTCATCCTTCTAAATTCCAGTGAATACAAGCCCAGTCGCTCCATTCTTTCATCATATGACAGTCCTGCCATCTCGGGAATTAACCTCGTGAACTTACGCTGCAGTCCCTCAATAGCAAGAATGTCCTTCCTCAATTTAGGAGACCAAAACTGCACACAATACTTCAGGTGTGGTCTCACCAGGGCCGTACAACTGCAGAAGGACCTCTTTGCTCCTGTACTCAACTCCTCTCGTTATGAAGGCCAACATGCCATTAGCTTTCTTCACTGCCTGCTGTGCCTGCCTGCTTACTTTCAGTGACTGTTGTACAAGGACACCCAGGTCTCGTTGAACTTCCCCTTTTCCTAATCTGACACCATTCAGATAATAATCTGACTTCCTGTTCTTGCCACCAAAGTGGATAACCTCACATTTAACCACATTAAACTGCATCTGCCATGCATCTGCCCACTCACCCAACCTGTCCAAGTCACCCTGCATCCTGTGAAGAGCATCCTCTTCACAGTTCACACTGCCACCCAGCTTTGTGTCATCTACAAATTTGTTAATGTTACTTTTAATTCCTTCATCTAAAACATTAATGTATATTGTAAATAACTGTGCTCCCAGCACCAAGCCGTGTGGCACCTCACTAGTCACTGCCTGCCATTCTGAAAGGGACCCGTTATCCCTACTCTTTGTTTCCTGTCTGCCAACCAATTTTCTATCCATGTCAATACCCTACCAATAGCATGTGCCCTAATTTTGTCCACTAAACTCCTGTGTGGGACCTTATCAAAGGCTTTCTGAAAGTCCAGGTACATTACATCCACTGGCTCTCCCTTGTCCATTTTACTTGTTACATCCTCAAAAAATTCCAGAAGATTTGTCAAGCTTCGTAAATCCATGCTGGACCGATCCTGTTACTGCTATCCTAATGCGCCGTTATTATATCTGTGATAATCGACTCCAGCATCTTCCCCACCACCGATGTCAGGCTAACTGGTATATAATCCCTGCTTTCTCTCTCCCTCCTTTCTTGAAAAGTGGGATAACATTAGCTACCCACCAATCCACAGGCTAATCCAGAATCTATAGAACATTGGAAAATGATCACCAATGCATCCACGATTTCTAGAGCCACCTCCTTGAGTACCCTGGGATGCAGACCATCAGGCCCCAGTGATTTATCAGCCTTCAGTCCTAGCAGTCCACCCAAACCATTTACTGACTAATATGAATTTCCTTCAGTTCCTCCATCACCCTAGGTCCTCTGTCCCCTAGTACATCTGGGAGATTGTTTCTGTCTTCCTTAATGAAGACAGAACCAAAATACCTGTTCAACTCATTTACCATTTCCTTGTTCCCCATAATAAATTCACCTGTTTCTGTCTTCAAGGGGCACACATTTGTCTTAACTATTTTTTTCCTCTTCACATACCTAAAGAAGCTTTTACTATCCTCCTTTATTTTCTTGGCTAGCTTCCCTTCGTACTTCAACTTTCTCCCCGTATTTCCTTTTTAGTTACCTTATGTTATTCTTTAAAAGTTTCCCAATCCTCTGGCTTCCCGCTCATCTTTGCTATGTTATACCTCTTCTCTTTTATTTGTCACTGTTAGATTGGAAACAGAGCCATCAGAGCTGCAACCTGCTTGTTCCCACAAGCAACAAGATTATGGCCAGATCATCTCTTCAATCATGTCAACTTAAATGTAAGTAGCAGCCACAGTAGTTCATCTTTATCCAAGGCCATTTGTGTCCACCTTTGATCACAGATGAGGCTCAAGTTAACATCTAATCTGAGAAGCAACAAACAGCGCTCTGTCAGTGTAGATCCTTGTGTGCAAGTCTTGAGATAACAGCTCTCTGACTCCAGGGTGAAGATCCTATCAAAGACAATCCTACCTCGTGATGACAAGGTCAAGCACCCATTGTCAGGGAAGAAGGGCAGGGGGGGAAATAGAGTAATATGTATGATACACAATAGACAACCTGGGGAACATGTTTGTCAAATACTTGATGAATGGATTCCAATATTTACACTGGATCAAAGGTCAATGGATCTTCAGGATGTTATTGACAGTGAACATTTTCTCGGAGAAGTGACAATTAGTGCACCGAAATAAAATATTGATTAGTCTTTAAAACTTCACAAAATATTCATAAAATGAGATGTCCATAGGAAACAGTCTCATGTGATTAACATCGATGTTCCCTACATAAGCGTCTGATTGAAAGAATTATCTCAGTGTAAGGTAAAAATCTCGATTTTATTTCCATGTCGATTTTAGGTCGATGGCCAACAAGATGAACTGGAATTTTAACTAGTGATCTTAAACTATCGTAAGGGCCAAGCCTCATTTAACATCAGCCTACCTACTTCTTACTCAAAAGGACTTGTTGTTCATTATGAAGGAATGTAAAATCATGCTGCCTCTTTATTCTAATGCCACAGGTGATGAGAAGCACCTTGCATTATTGGGGCTTGGTAATGTACTATCAGCTTGCACATGCTGGCTCGGGCTAATAAAACCTTGGCGGACAAGGCTTCTTGAAGTTTCAGCGAGATATCCCATAAGACATCAAAATTAAAATAACTACAGCATTTAATTAAGATTAATTTAATTAAAGTTAAAATGTAAGCAAAATTAAAGTAACTGCACTGAATAGAAAGATACTACCGGAGAGCTCAGCTACAAAAATTGCAGGTAAACCAATTTGCTGTAGTAAATAAGCATCAAGTGCAGCCACATGTACAAAAATATTTAATGTCAAGCCCGTCATTTTCAGTGAGGCTGAATAATCAGTCCGCCTGCCCTTTATCAAACTTCCGTACCCTCTTATTGACATAAAAGATGGTTATTTCAAAACATCAAGTCTACGGTGCCACAGAGCAATCTCATTCCCTTTTTTCCCTTCATGAAATCTATTCTCCCTGCATTCTCATCAGTCCCCCTCCTCTCCCTCCCCCCGACAGATTGTAGCCCTCACCGAGTCGTTAGCGGTGATGCAGGCCCATACAAAGCTTTTCAAAAAGGGGGGTGGGATGACAGGATTACAAAAACTTTATGTGAAATAATGTGCGCACAGCGCACATCATGAGCATGAAGCGTGAAGTCCCTCGCGGCCGGGGTCTGGGGTTTTAGATGCTATCTGGTGCATTCTGGGCCTTATTTTGGCAATTTTTGCACCAGATTTATGACCAATATTTCAGAAATAATTTTGGTTGAGTCAAGAGTAATGCGTGGGTGGAATAGGATGATTGGGATCATTGTTGTATACATTTTTTTTAAATCAATAATTTAAGTTGTCCTTGTTTTAATAATCAAGTTATACTGTTTTAAAATGCTATGTAAAATGTTATAAAGGAGCATGCAAAAAGTGCAAATAAAATACTGTAAGTTTTTGCAGTAAAGAAAACCTTTTTTTAGAAAATGTTTAGTGTGTTGATTTGATTGCCTGTTACTGTTAGACTGTGTTAGTGTGTGCAGTGCACCTTTAATGGTCCTCCTGACCTAACAACTTTACATCATATCAATTTCCACATGGAATAGTGATATGAATACATTTAGTTTGATTTCAATTTCCATCATGAAAATTGGTCAAACTAAATGGTGCATTTACATTACTATGATCACTTTCATACTAACCTATTTTACTGTCATACTATTATAACAAATTCTAGTTCCATGATGAGTCATAAACAAGATCACAAATCACATTTTGAATTCTCAAACACAATGTGATTGTGAATAATTGCAGAGCTGCCAAGTTTCACCGAACATTTCCGTATTTTGATGGCTGAAAATCAGTATTTTGTTAGGGAAATCGGTATTTCTCACATGAATGCAATAGAACGTACTACACAGAAACTGGATTTTTGAAAATCAGTATTTTGCATGCAACCTCATGTATTCTCAAATATCAGTATGGAATACTGAAAATCAGTACTACTGAATTGTGAAACCATTTTTGAAATGTGAATTTATGATTCTTGATTTTGATTCAATCATATCCATATAATTATTAAAAGTCTGACCTTGTGTGTGTGTGTGTGTGTGTGTGTGTGTGTGTGTGTGTGTGTGTGTGTGTGTGTGCGCGTGTGAGTGTGTATAATCACATCTTCTAGAAAAAACGACGCGCCAACGGTAAAATCTTTGCATATTCCGGTAGAGATTTTCTCCGTGGAGTCCAAAATCGCCTTATCTGAAAATTTCATGCTTTATTTCTCTAGTTAATTATGATAATGTTTCAAAATCTGAAAAATCTGTGACATCACAATGGATCTGCACACTGTGTTCCACACGCTGAGAGTGAAGAACGAGCTCTCGGGTCCTTCTCGGGTCGTGGTTCCATCTCGGGTCGGGGTCCGTCTCGGGTCGGGGTCTGTCTCGGGACCTCGGTCCCTCTCTGCCCCTCTCTCTCTCTCCCTCTCTCTCCCTCTCTCTCTCTCTCTCTGTCTCTCTCTCTGCCACTCTCTCTCTCTCTCTCTCTCTCTCTCTCTCTCTCTCTCTCGCTCTATCTCTCTGTCTCTCTCCCTATCTATGCCTCTCTCTCTCTCTGCCTCTCTCTCTCTCTCTCTCTCTCTCTCTCTCTCGCTCTCTCTCTCTCTGTCTCTCTCCCTATCTATGCCTCTCTCTCTCTCTGCCTCTCTCTCTCTCTCTCTCTCTCTCTCTCTCGCTCTGTCTCTCTCCCTATCTATGCCTCTCTCTCTCTCTCTCTCTCTCTCTCTCCCTATCTCTGCCTCTCTCTCTCTCTCTCTGCCTCTCTCTCTCTCTCTCTCTATCTCTGCCTCTCTCTCTCTCTGCCCCCTCTATCTCTGCCTCTCTCGCTCTGCCCCCTCTCTCTCTCTCTCTCTCTCTCTGCCCCATCTCTCTCTCTCTCTGCCCTTCTCTCTCTCTGCCCTTCTCTCTACCTACCACCCTCTCTCTCTCTCTGCCCCTCTCTCTCCCTCTCCCTCTCTCTCTCTGCCCCTTTTCTGCCCCTCTCTCTCTGCCTCTTCTCACTCTCTGCCCCCCTCTCTCTGTGCCCCTCTCTTTCTCTCTGCCCCCTCTCTCTTTCTGCCCCCTCTCTCTCACCCCTCTGCCCTCTCTCTGCCTCCACCCTCTCACTGTCTGCCTTCACTCTGTCTCTGCCCTCTGCTCTCTCTCTGCTCTCTCTTTTTCTCTGCCCTCCTCTCTCCCTTTCTCTGCCTCTCTTTCTGCCTCCCTCTCTCTCTCCACCCCTTTCTCTCTCTGCCCCTCTCCCTCTGCCCCCTCTCTCTCTCTGCCCTCTCTCTCTACCCCCCCTCCCTCTCCTGCCGTGCCAGCGAGTTGGCGGCTATGCGTGAGTGTATAGGGCGGGGGATGGGGTAAAAGGAGCGAATTAATAATGTTAATATATCAAGAGGGGTGGTTAGTGTGTATGTATGGGGGGGTGGTTAGTGTATGTGTGTGGGTGCGGTGGTTAGTGTGTGTGTGACGTTGCCTTATCTGAAAATGTCATGCTTTATTTCTCTAATTAATGAAAATCTCATCGAGCACAACCCCAGGTCATCCAGTGGCTGTACGGCTGCAAGAATGCCAAGGAGCACAAAGGCAAGGCTCCCTCTGTCCTGGTGTAAATTAAGAAAATATTGCACCCCAATTTTTTTAAACTCTAGATTTTTGGAAAAAAAGTTGGGTGCGACCGCACCCATCGCACCCCCCCTTCGGACGGCCTTGTGATGCACAGTCATCATTTAACCTGCTAGTCTGCGCTTCTTTGGATGTGGGACGAAACCTGAATACTGAGAAGAAATACAGTTTATTCAACTGTGGTGACCACAGGGAGAATGAGAAAAGTCCACGCAGAGAGCACTGGAGATTAAGGTTGAACCTGGGGCACTGGAGCTGCACAGCAGCAACTCTATTCACTGCACCACTCTGCAGTGTTTCTTAATTAGTCTAGTTCATCCAAAGAATCATTTAACAAGTTAATATCAGAGTGCAGCAAGGTTACCTAAGTACCGTTGGTCCACAGTAACTGGGATGGATTTTGGAACAGGCTTCCTCAAGGTCAAGTCTCTCCCCAGGGGTCATGCCAGAGCTGTGTTGAGGGTGGCTGACCAGCCAGCTGTAATCCACGCCTGTTTTTATTCTTCTGTACTCATCATCTCGCTCTCTTTGCATCTTCTCAGCTTGTTTTAGCTGCCAGTCAAGTTCCATCATGAGAGTCTCCACGACCATCTCTGTGGGGTTCCTCTCCGCGAATCTATGATAGGGCTCATTCCATTTAAACCACGAAGATATCGACATTGTTCACTGGTGGCAGCGTGCTCTGGAAGCGCAGGAAGGAAGATTTAATAACCTACACAAGTTTTCTCCTAAAGTCACAGAAGCCATAGTATTTCTGCCTTAGCCACTGAGGGCAACCATAATAAGCAAGTGTTAAGTGATTGCATTAAAGGGAAATTCAACACCAACTGAAATACTTACTGTAGGAGGCACTCATAGAGTCATACAGTCATACAGCGTGAAACAGGCCCTTCGGACCAACTTGCCCACGCCGACCAACATGTCCCATCTATACTAGTCCCACTTTCCTGCATTTGGCACATATCCCTCTAAACCTGTCCTATCCATGTACCTGTCTAAATGTTTCTTAAACATTCTAATGGGATCTGCCTCAACTACCTCATCCGGGACTGACTGAAAAGCTCTTTCAAAGATATGGGTCAAATAAAGTCTTACTATATCTTTCTGTATTTCTCCTATTCTGTAACCCAAGCAAGCATAGTTTTAAATAATCACTTGACAATCATAGTCATAGAGTCACATGGAAATAGACTCTTTGGCCTAACTCGTCCATACCAACCAAAATGCCCATCTAAGCTAGTCCTTTTGCCCACGTTTGGCCCACATCCCTCTAAACCTTTCTAGTCCACGTACCTGTCTTTTAAATATTGTTATTGTGGGAATGTTTTTACCTGCCTCAACCACTTTCCCTGGCAGCTCATTCCACAGATGGAACCCCCTGTGCGTGATGAAGTTGTCCCTCTGGTCCCTTTGAAATCTTTCTCCTCTCATCTTAAAGCGGCACAGATTCCCATTCCCTTAAAAGACTGTGTGCATACATCTTATCTACGCCCCTCATTACTTTATACACCTCTATTAGCTCCTCCATCAGCCTCCTACGCCTGAAGAAATAAAGTCCTTGCCTGCCCAACCTGTTCCAATAACTCAGGCCCTCGCATCCTGATGACATTCTCATCAATCTACTTTGGATTCTTTCCCACTTAAAGAAATCTTTCCTCGAGCAGGGTAACTAAAACTGAACACAATACTCCAAGTGTGGCCCTACCAACACCTTGCACAACTGTATCATAATGCTCCTGCATTCAATGCCCTGTCTGATGAAGACCAGCATGTCAAACACCTTCTTCACCACCCCGTCAACCTGTAACACCTATTTCAGGGAATTATATACTTTATTCCTAGATCCCAGTATTTCCATGACTTCCTCAGGCACCTAACATTCAACGTCAAAGTCCTACCCTCATTTGACTTCCCAAAATTCAACACCGCATCCTTATGTGCGTTAAACACCACTCATAATTTCTCAGCCAACTAACCTAGTTGACCAAGATCCTGCTGTAATTGTTGATAACCTTCTTCATTATCTACAATACCATCTATTTTAATGTCACGGCAAACTTACTAATTATACCTTATACATTCTCATCCAAATCGTTGATCTGAATGATAAACCACAATGGGCCCAGCACCAATCCCTAAGGCACACTATGAGTCATAAGCCTCCAATCCAAAAAACATCCTTCCTTCATCAGCCTCTGCTTCCTACCATCAAGCCAATTATGTATCCAATTAGTTAGCTCTCCCTCGTTCCCATGCGATCTAACCTTTCAAACTAATCTACCATGCGGGATCTTGTCTAAGGCCTTGCTGAAGTCCATATAGACCACGTCCACTGTCCTGCCCTCAACAGTCTTCTCAGTTACCTGGCGACACAGTGGCACAGCGGTAGAGTTTCTGCCTTACAGCGCTTGTGGCGTTGGAGACCCGGGTTCCATCCCGACTACGGGTGCTGTCTGTACGGAGTTTGTACGTTCTCCCGTGACCTGGGTGGGTTTCTCCGAGATCTTCGGTTTCCTCCCACACTCCAAAGACGTACAGGTTTGTAGGTAAATTGGCTCGGTAAATGTAAAAATTGTCCCTAGTGTGTGTAGGATAGTGTTAATGTGCAGGGATCGCTAGTCGGCGCGGACCTCGTGGGCCGAAGGGCCTGTTTCCGTACTGTATCTTTAAACTAAACTAAATTAAACTAAATCTCTTTCAAAAATCCTAATGGATTTGTGAGACATGATTTCCCAAGCACAAAGCCAGGCTGACTATCCCTAATGAGTCCTTGACTATCCAAATGCTGTAGATCATGTCCGTCAACAGTAGCTTACCCACCACTGATGTCAGGCTCACCAGCCTGTAGTTCCCTAACTTGTCCTTGCTCCCCTTTTTAAGTAACATTCAGCATTAGCCACCCTCTAGTCTCGCAGAACTTCACCTGCGGCTAAATATAATGTAAATATCTCTACAGCTATTTCTCTCCAGCTTCACACAAAGTCCGGGGCTGCATTTGGACAGGCTCTACAGGCTTACCTGACTTAGTGTGCTTTAAGACCACCAACACCTCCTCTTTGATAATCCTTCTAGTTACAGGAGTCTCTGTACTGGTGGTGAATGAAATCAGGATTTTCTAGGTCGTTGTTTAAAATCAAACAAGAAAAAATGTTCCTAGCTTCTAGTGTCTATCTTCGGTTTAAACCAACATCTGCAGTTCCTTCCAACACAAAGTTGTTCTCTAATGCTATCTCTCAAATTTGATTTGATTTGATTGATTTGATTTGATTTAATTTATTGTCAGTGTCTTCAATGAAGAGACAACGAAATTATTTTTCCCTTACAGTCATACAAAAAAATAAAATAAAAAAAACACAAAACACAGAACACAGTAGTCCACAACACAAACATCCCCACAGCAGCATCAAAGTTCCCCACTGTGAGGGAAGGAACCAAAGTCCAGTCAACCTGCTCGCCGATGTTCCACAATGTTCACCCCGTAGTCGCCGCTACGGGCGGCCCGATGTTCAGGCCCTCTCGCCGGGAACCTCTCGTCGGCCACCTTCCACCGGAGTCCGCGGCTCCCGATGTCCACAGGCCGCACTGGGCGGAGATTCACGCTGGCAACCCCTGGCAAAGGGTCCCAGGACTCCGTGATGTTAAAGTCAGCGCCGCCCGCGTTGGGAGTTCCGCACCCACAGCTCCGCGATGTTGGAGCAGCGGCCCAGCATTCCGGAGCTCCAAGTGGCGATCCCAGGAAGGCCTCGCCCGCTCTGCAATGTTTCCAGCGCCTCGCCGCCGCTGCTGAAGCTCTGGTCCGGTCCCAGCAGGAAAGGCCGCGTCAATCCAGTTGGTAGGCCGCGAGGGAAGGGGGGGGCGAGGACGCAACTCGGATAATAGCTGCATCCTCGCCAGGAAGCGACTGAAGGACGGTTTCCCCCTTACCCTACCCGCTACCCTCCAAATAAAATACCGAAAAAAAACGAAAAAACTAAACAAACACACTTTAAACATAACAAAATAAAAAAAGACAGCCAGACCGTGGGCTGAGGCAGCTAGCAACAGCGCCACTGGATGTCCAGAAATCTTCTTTCATGCTAGAATTGAATCAAATCAATCAATATTAATAGAGCCTGAGAATGGATTCTTTAGAGATTTTATATATTCTCTAAATACTCATGAGAAACTCATAAAATCTTAAAAGATATTTGGTATTTTTGCTGAACACGTGCTCTGTCCGCCAAGGCTTGCTAGCTCTCTGGGTTGCTAACCATTTTCACTCTCCGTCCAATTTCCATATTGATCTTTCTGTCCTGGGCCTCCTCCATTGCCAGGGTGAGACCAAACTGAAAGAATAGTAGCTCACATTCCATATAGGTAGTTACAAGCCAACAGCGTGAACTTTGAATTCTCCCATTTCCATAATATTCACCCCCACTCTTTCCCATACCCACAACGTTACCCTAGTGCGAACACATTTCTCCCATCCCTCCATGAAGCTGCAACTTTCCTCTTCTTTGGACACTCGTCTCCCATCCATGAGTCATAGTTTCTCTTTTATCCCCACTGTTCATCTCCTCCCTGTTCCTCTTCCCCTTCCAGGTTTACATTGCCCTCCTCTTCGTCTCTTCTTCTCTGGACACCCTTTTGTTTCCTTATTCACCTCTAGTTTTTGTCACTTACTCCACCCATCTACCAATCTCCTCCCGCACCCTCCCCCCCCCCCCCCCCCCCCCCCCCTCCTGTATCCACATGTATGAAAGAACTGCAGTTGCTGATTGATACCGAAGATAGACACAAAGTGCTGGAGCAACTCAGCAGGCCAGGCAACATCTCTGGAGAAGGGTTGCGATACAAAAAGGGATACACCTGTTCCCTTTCTCCAGAGATGTGCCTATCTTCCACCAATCATTTGCCAGGCTTTGTCTCACCTCAACTTCTTTTTTACCAGCTTTCTCCACTCTTACTCCAATCATTGTGAAGAAGAGTTCCAACTCAAAACATTGTTTGTTCATTCCCTCCACAGATGCCGCCTGATCCACTGAGATTTTCTAGCACTGTGTGTTTTGCTCAAGATTCCAGCATCTGCAATTTCTTGTGTCCCCAATATTGGCATTTATTACCAGGAGATGGTTAGTTAGGTTAATAATATTATTGCCTATTTTTTATAAAATGTTTATCGTTATTATATGATAATTAGATGCTCAATGGTGTTTAGTTTTTTAAAGTTTAGTTTAGTTTAGAGATGGAAAAAGGAACATTGGCTCACCGAATCGTTCACAGTAGTTCTATATTATCCCCACCTTCTCATCTGCTCCCTACACACTAGGGACAATTGGCCTACAAAACCTACATGACTTTGGGATGTGGGAGGAAACTAAAGCACCTGGAGGAAACCCACACAGTTACTGGGAGAATGTGCAAACACCACGCAGACAACACCCAAGGTCAGGATCGAACTCCAGTATCTGGCGCTGTGAGGCAACAGCTCCACCAACAGCGCCACTGTAGCCAAACCAGGCAAATTAGGAAACATATAGAATTTATCTACACCCCTCCCCCTAATTGAATAACATCACAATTTAAGTTATGAATAATATTCAAAATAACTTTTTTTCATATTTCAATCTTCACTTTTTTTTTTGAAAAGTTATAATTCCTTTAGCCAGTAGTCTATTAATGTCTCTCCTAGATATTAACTTTTCATGTGTAAATGTACGCTGTGATAATCATTAGACCCCCACGACTGTGGGGCTAGAAGTCAATGTCCTCTCAGCAAACATATTTACCCATCAGTACTTTTACAATGGAAACATAATGGCTGCAATGTTGAGTATCCAAGCTGGTCCACTGACACAATTACAGCATCTGCTCCCACTTCCACGCTAATTGTACCACAGAGTCTAATCGATCAAACACCAGCACAAATAAAACACTCACATGGAAATCAATGATGAGCATTGACTCTTTCGTAGCAATTATTTTACCCATGCTAGTGGACTAGGCCATAGACGAAATGGAAACCAAGTGTTGGAGTAACTTAGCGGTTCAGGCAGGATCTCTGGAGAAATAGGATGGGTGATATTTTAGGACGGGAACCTTCTTCAGACTTCAGGGAACTGGAAGTTTAAAAAAAACTGAAGAAAGCAGGGCCGGCAACAGATGACCAAGAAAGGGTAGAGCTCATAACGGCCCTTTGTTGGCTGGGGAAGAGGTGATAACGAAGAAATACAAGAGCAGTGGAAATAATAGGACGACTAGGGTGGTGGGGAGTGGGAAAATGTGAGAGGTAGCTACGAGTATTCATCTTTCTCCAGTGAGCGATGCTGAGCATTTTTTATAAAGCCCCTTTAATATTTCCAAATGAAATGGTGTGCAAGGACAGATGTATCACAGGGAAAGCTAAATCAACTGTGGGAAGCTGATTCATTTGTTGTGATCATTCCCTTTGCCCACATTTCAATTTCATCTCACTGTTAAAATTCATTGTAGGAGTAATTGATGGGAAGCAGGCGGAATAGCAGGCAGCTGACACAAAGGCTGAGATTGATGTGGGCAGGGTCATACAATTTTTGAAGGGTCACGTGTGCAATAAATATGGTTTGAACACCTATTTCTGTTGAGAATTTCAATTGTTAAGGAAGGGACGAGTTTATGTGTAGGAAGGAACTGCAGATGCTGGTTGACACCGAAGATAGACACTAAATGCTGGAGTATCTATTCAGACCCTGAAGAAGGGTCTTGACCCAAAACATCATATATTCGTTTCCTCCAGAGATGCTGCCTCATCCACTGAGTTACACCAGCATTTTGTGTCTATCTTAAAGGAAAACTTTAGTCAGGTCAAGGCATTGGGCAAATCCTTCAAAAAAAAAAGTCCGAGGTTGTGGGCAAACAGGGCAGTTTAAAGGAATAGAGATGTTTAATCTGAACTTGGCAGCCTTCTCTGAGGGGAATGTATCAGTTAAAACAGTTGGAGAAGGAGATTTGGTCAGGGACACAACACCACGAATCTTCAACTGCACCACCTTGACTGAGTCGTCATAAATGACTTAAAATCGCAGATGGTTGCAGCAAGAATAGATCACAAGCCAGAAAATTAACAAAGCAAGGAACTTCGGAATATTCTCTGAATATTCTAACTGAGGCATATGTCAAATCAGGAGCTGCACGAGAGGATAAATGCAAAATCTATTGTCCAAGCACCAAAAGGTGACACCGAGAACCAAATAATACCAAAGATAGACACAAAAAGCTGGAATAACTCAATGGAGCAGGCAGCATCTCTGAAGAGAAGGAATGGGTGACATTTCGGGTCGAGACACCTTCTTCAGACTGGTCTCGACCTGAAACGTCACCCATTCCTTCTCTCCAGAGATGTTGCCTGTCCCGCTGAGTTACTCCAGCTTTTTGTGTCAATCTTCGGTTTAAACCAGCATCTGCAGTTCCTTCCTAACAGTTATATTATCAAAAACAGCCCTCCACGAGAAATGAGAGCAAAAGAATAAAAACCTTGTCGCACAGAGACAAAGTGAACAACAGTGGAGATAAGGATGAAGGAGTCTTGGGACTGGCCACACACAGACTGATAGCTGTGAGGTTGTTTTGCAGATCAAGGATGTTATTTGAGGCATGAATAGAAAATAATGAGTTTGTCCAAACCATGTGAAACTGGATTCAAATTGCAATGAGAGCTGGTCTATGAGCATTCATCGAAATTGATTTGCTGTTAATCCTAAAACAAACACATGATAGGAGCTATTATTATCTGGTTGGTAGGTGAGACAGGGGTTTTGTTGTTACCTTGGGACACTTTATTTTCAAATGTTATTTAACTAATTCAGGGACCTTGTTAAAAATATTGCTTTGCATTTTGTGTTTTGAATAGTCCCTGCATTGGTTGCTTTTATCTGAATGATTTAATATATTTTCCAGTTTTAACAAATAGCAGTGAAATGTACTGTATCCATTTTCAATCAACAAATATAGATATAATCTGTTCTCATAATAACAAAGCTAAATTATCTAACGGCATTAGAATAACTGTGTGCATGCACAATTATTATTATTAAGGATACCATAAAGGAGATATTATGTTTTCAGGATTGATACTTAATGTTGATTATTTGACTCAATTCCTCTCTGGTACATCACTAAAAGATAATTTCATCCAGAACTTCGCACAACAGCGGGGAAAGCTGTTAGAAAGGTGTCTGGCTGCCTCTTCTTATGTTAGGAAAGCATTTTAAAAAACAGAGCAACCTCCTCCCTCATTCCTATGATTTCTGCCCCCCCCCCCCCGCCACCTCAGTGCACACCCTTTTCTCCCACTCTCCCAACCTCCATCATCCCCACCCACCCACCTTGTCCCCTTGCACCTATACCCCTCGCTTTGCATTTCACTCCTTTTCTCTCCACTCTTTTGTCGCCTTGAGTCCTTTAGTCCCCTTTCGATTCCTTTTCATCTCCATCCTTTGTCCACCTATCTACCAAGCAACCCCCACCCCCTCTTCTCTCCCGCCCCAAATCTTTTCCATCTTTCTCCCCCCCCCCCCCCTCAGGCTGCTAAAATGAGGGTCCCGACCCGAAACGTCGCCTATCCATGTCCTGTTGAGATAGACCCAAAGTGCTGGAGTAATTCAGTGGGTCAGGCAGCAACTCTGGGGAACAAGGATGGGTGACATTTCGTCTGGGGAAAATAAGTCTGGGGAACAAGGATGGGTGACATTTCGGGTTGGAACCCTTCTTCAGATCTCCAGAGATGCAGCCTGACCCGTAGAGTTACTCCAGCACTTTGTGTCTTACACAAGATTCCAGCGTCTGCAGTTCCATGTGTCTGCATTAAAAACAGAACTGATGGGTTGACAAGCAAACAAATCACAGACAATTGCATCACTTACTCTTGTTGAAGGCAGATTCTCCTTGCTTGCATCCAAGTGTGCTGAAAGGACATGAGAGGCAAAGATCCGGTGTGGTGCAGTAACTTTATTTCTGCTGGCCGCCAACGTGGTCAACGCTGGAGAAGCAGTTGTAGAATCTGTCCCCTCGGAACCTGTTGCCTCCGTTGTACCTTCCCGGAGATGATTCACTGGCGAAGCCTTCGCTCTCCTGTGATGGGTTTGCCGTTGCCATGGAGATTGTCTAAGCCGATCTCCACATTGAGCTTTGTCTGCAGCGATCATTTTGAGCGCATCCTTGGGCAGAGAGAGAGAGAGAGGCGCGTAGGCTGGGCTCAGCCGCCTGGTGCAGGGGTACTGGTGCGCACCGACAAATGGACAAGCAATCAACATCAGGTCCTTTCACTAGCCCCAGAATGAGAGACGGTATTAAACAAATAGCATCAATTGCTGCCCGGACTCAGAATTTTCCAGTCTCGGGCTGATGATATGGTTGTATTCCTGTTTCAAGTGTCTCCTTCCGCTTTTAACTGGATTACATGTACTTTGCTAAGTGAAATACGAAAAACAGTTGTCTGATAAAGCGGAGAGCTTGGAATAATCCTCTTTGATAACCACAAGAGGATTTCTTTAATCTTACCTGTTCTAATAGTTGGCAATTTGTTTCCTACCGTTCATTTCGTTTGCATTTTCTTTCTTTTATAAAAAATAATAATTACGTCCTTCTTGGTTCCTTTGGGCGTTGTTATTATTGGGACAAAGTGGAGACATTCTTGCATTACATCAAGAGCACTTTCAATTGTTGCATATTATGCGGAAGATTGTTATTATGCATTTATATAAGTGCAGCCTTTGGGAAGAAAGAGTGTAAGATATTAATCAATACATGACGGGAATGCTGGATATGATTATTAAAGCAGGAAATATTGTAGAGCGATCATTTCACCTCCTTCTACTGACCTTCTCAGTTTCACAGCCTCCTGTTTCAGCTCATGACTAGTCAAGATAGGTACTGCATCAGGTCTATTAACTCCTCTGCCCACAAGGTCAGGTGTGGCTTCAGATCCCAGGGTAGACATTCAGAACCCTTTTCATAAGTTCATAAGATCATAGGTGAAAAGAGCAGAATTAGGCCATCTAGCCCATCAAGTCAACTCCGCCATTCAATCCTGGCTGATCTAACTCAGAGTGAAGACAGTCAAAGACTGGAGGGTATAGTTTTAAGGTGAGAGGGGCAAAGTTAAAAGGAGATGTGTGGGGAAAGAAAGTACAGAGGACGGTGGGTGCCTGGAACACGCTGTCAGGAGTGGTGGTGGAGGCAGATACTACAGAGGGGTTAAAGAGGATTTTAGATAGGCAAATGGATGTACAGAGAATGGAGGGATATGGATCACCTACAGGCAGAGGAGATCAGTTTATCTTGTCATTATTTTCTTCATTGACATTGGAGGCTAAATGGCCTGTTCCTGTGCTGTACTTTTCTATGTTCCATGTTGATCCTCAGTCCCTTCCCCAGTGTCTGCTGATTAAGAGATTATAATGCTTGACATTAATAATCCCGTGTAAGGTGTCAGGTTTCTCTCCCTTGGCTATTGCTACCTCTTACCCTTTCCTAACATCGAAACTTGAGTGAACTAAGCATTGAAACAAAGAACTGCAGATGCTGGTTAATACCGAAGAAGGGTCTCGACCAGAAATATCACCTATCCATCTTCTCCATAGATGCTGCCTGACCAGCTGAGGTACTCTAGCACGTGAGTAACTGCTGAGCTACCCGCTGAGTTACTCTAGCACTTGAGTGAAATAATATATTTTACAACTTAATACTGGCAAAACAGTCCCTATTATTATCCATAAACAATTAGCATTAATTCTTCAATTGCCTTTTCGGCTGAATATTGAACTGAGATTTCTCTCCCTTAACCACCCTTGAAACTAAAATTATTCTCTCTTGTAACAGTGGCTGCATCCACACAATTCTCTGCCACTTTACGCTTCCCCATGGTTTGAACATTTTGACTTTGACCCTATGGCCCAAGGCATTGCACTAGCTTCAAATGAGCAATCTCCAATCACAACTGCAAAAAGCTTCCCCTGCAAACCTAGTCCTTTCAAGCTTCAAGCTGGGTCACCAGGTTCGATAACCTCTGAAACTCTTTGCTTCGACGATGCTTCTAAGCTTCTTCCAATGTTCTCAATTTTCTCTTTATCCATCAACTCCGTCATCCTGCTTAATATACTTTGATCAAGTGTAAGAGGGTGTAAGGAGGCGCCAGCTCTCGGACACCTCCTCCTACTTATCCTTGGACCATGACCATCTATCTCTGGGGTGTTAAAACATTGGAACTCTTTGGTCAATTGGTATATTAAAGAACGATACGTTAATATTTCAAATGTAACTTCATCAGAACTCATCAGTGACACACATAAATTTATACATTTACTTGATTAAAAATGCTAGCTGTGCAAAAGCATTATTTCATTGGTCAGCAGTTGCTCCTTCAAAACCTCTTCCAAATCTGTGTGGCCCGTCACCATTGAACAATGCAGTCATACTTTAAGGCATCATGGTTACATTGATTTTGAGAAGGGAGAAATAGGTAATTTGCCTAATTGGTCTCTGCCAGTGTGTTAATGCTTTGCACGAGCCTCTTTCCCAAGTGTCTAGGGGAATGTATACATCAATTAGCCACGGAATACTCCGCTGTAGCTGAATTTATATTCATGCACTAACAGGTTTGATCAGTGAAATGAAAGCAAATCCTATCCTGGCAAACTTATCCCAAGCCACTATTCAAAAACACAGGTCCAATTGTCCTCCCTCGCTTGAAGTGTTTAAAAAAAACCCCTAAATGCAGCTTATACATTGGACAACGCGATAGACAATACAAATCTGAGGAATGCAAGTTTTTTACAGTAGCGGCGGCTGTAAACTTGGGTCAAACTGTCAGGTCTATGGGCGCTGAAATGCCACCAGGTTCAAATACAAATTACAAGCACACATTTTGATTATCACTCACTACTCAGGAAACTGGATGACACTGTAGAGGGTGCATACTCAACGAGAGGTGAGGAGCCACTGTGTTCCTCCAGCACTCTGTGTTTTGCTCAAGAGCTGAGCAAGGTCACTTATCGACAGTGGACCCAAACTTTCTCAGGTACATCCAATGACTCTGACAGACATCAGATGATTGTGAGTCAAGTGGTCAGCCTGTCATGTGTCCAAATCACAAGGAACAAAGGTAGAGTATGGAAGTCGGAGTCTTGTGTGTTTTTTAAGCCATTGTATCATCTGTGGCCATCCAAGGCCAGGTGGTTAGAGGTTTTTTATGGGAACATTTATGGGGAATGGGATAGCTGTGTGGGTTCATATAACCATATAACCATATAACAATTACAGCATGGAAACAGGCCATCTCGGCCGTTCTAGTCCGCGCCGAACACTTACTCTCACCTAGTCCCATCTACCTGCACTCAGACCATAACCCTCCATTCCTTTCCCGTCCATATACCTATCCAATTTATTTTTAAATGATAAAATCGAACCTGCCTCCACCACTTCCACTGGAAGCTCATTCCACACAGCTACCACTCTCTGAGTAAAGAAGTTCCCCCTCATGTTACCCCTAAACTTTGGTCCCTTAATTCTCAAATCATGTCCTCTTGTTTGACTCTTCCCTACTCTCAATGGAAAATGCTTATCCATGTCAACTCTGTCTATCCCTCTCATAATTTTAAAGACCTCTATCAAGTCCCCCCTTAACCTTCTGTGCTCCAAAGAATAAAGACCTATCTTGTTCAACCTTTCTCTGTAACTTAGCTGCTGAAACCCAGGCAACATTCTAGTAAATCTCCTCTGTACTCTCTCTATTTTGTTGACATCTTTCCTATAATTTGGCGACCAAAATTGTACACCATACTCCAGAATTGGCCTCACCAATGCCTTGTACAATTTTAACATTACATCCCAATGGTCTCTTTCTACACAGTGGGAAGTATGAAAGTGAGTTTAAGTTTAGTTCATTGTCACGTGTACCAAGGTACAGTGAAAAGCTTTTGTTGCGTGCTAACCGGTCATCGGAAAGACTATACATGATTACAATCGAGCCATTCACATTGCACAAGATACATGATAAAGGGAATAACGCAAATAACGTTTAATGCAAGATAAAACCACTAAAAGTCCGATCAAAGATAGTCTGAGGTAGATAATATTTCAGGACTGCTCTCTAGCTGTGGTAGGATGGTTCAGTTGGTCAGGGATGGTAAGAACTTAACCCCAAAATACCAGAATAACAATTAATTTATTTACATGAATGAGTGAGTCAGTGTTGGTGGCGAAGGAGTGTTCAAAGGTTACAGCTCTTCATAAATGACTTGGAATAACAGAAGAGCCTGACAGATTCCAATTATATCTCAGGTACATCAATTATAATTAGCTTTTCTGACACACAAGTAGCCATCATACTGGATACGCTGGAGGCAGCTTTGCAAATTGATTCTATTGCTGCTACTTCATCATATCTCCCCTTTTTAAACATGTGTGTGTTTGTACCTGAAGGGGCTGAGACAGGAGCGGCGCAGTCAGCCTCGCTGTTGGCAGCGGTTCATCCTGTGGGGACCCAGCATCATCCGTGGCGGGGGAGGCGGACACTGTCCTTGTGGGGCCTGAGGATCCACTTGATCAGCTGTGAGGACTTGCAACTGAAAATGTTCAGAATATTAAAGAACATTTGAAGAGTCAAGAGTGTTTTACTGTCATTTGTCCCAAACAGAACAATGAAGTTCTTACTTGCAGCAGCACAACAGAATATGTAAACATATATATATATATATATATATATATATATATATATATATATATATATATATATATATATATATATATATATATAAAATTAAAAGTCTCATCATTTCCTGTTTGCACTGTACTTTCATTTTAGAAAAAACGCTACCACATATGGCTGTGATTTATTGGCCATCTTACTCAGAGTCCTCCTCCACTGCGCAGGCCCCGAGGATTTTTCCCATCGATGAAAAATAAAAGACTTATTAGTGTTTAAAAGATCTTGAGATTCTCTCTCCTGTCAATCACTGCCATGAAGGCCTCGCCCCTTCCGTTGGGAGGGGGGAGGGACTATAAAACCCAGAAGTGTGGGCGGGGCTCAGTCTGTCTGTAAGATGGCGAGGGAGAGGTCACGACTCTCTGTCTGAGCTGGGAAACTACAGAACACTGTGCGTATGTAATGTACTTGAATAAATGATTTGTTAGCCCTTAATGAAAATGAAATGAGTTGTTTGGCCTGCCCTGTGCTTGAAACTGCAATGGAAATGAAGTGAAAATGCAATGAGCTGTTTGGCTTGGGCCAGCCCTGTGCTTGAAACTGCAATGGCAATGGAAATGAAGTGAAAATGCAATCTGTTTGGCTTGAGCCTGCCAAGTGCTTGAAACTGCAATGGCAATGGAAATGTAGTGAAAATGCAATGAGCTGTTTGGCTTGAGACTGCCCTGTGCTTGAAAGTGCAATGGCAATGGAAATGAAGTGAAAATGCAATGAGCTGTTTGGCTTGAGCCTGCCCTGTGCTTGAAAGTGCAATGGCAATGGAAATGAAGTGAAAATGCAATCAGCTGTTTGGCTTGAGCCTGCCCTGTGCTTCAAAGTGCAATGGCAATGGAAATGATGTGAAAATGCAATCAGCTGTTTGGCTTAAGCCTGCCCTGTGCTTGAAAGTGCAGTGGCAATGGAAGTGAAGTGAAAATGCAATGAGCTGTTTGGCTTGAGCCTGCCCTGTGCTTGAAAGTGCAATGACAATGGAAATTAAGTGAAAATGCATTCAGCTGTTTGGCTTGGCCTTCCCTGTATTTGAAACTGCAATGGCAATGGAAGTGAAATGAAAATACAATGAGCTATTCGGCCTGCCCTGTGATTGAAAGTGCAATGCAATTGGAAATGAAATGAAATGAAACCACTAATTTGGGCCCACAAGGCCCCTATTAGCTGAGAAACCAGTCCCTTTTGCCCAAAATGCCCGTATTAGCCCAGGAGGAGCATTTTGGCCCAAAAGGCCCGTGCCAGGCCAAGAAAAGTCCAGAAAAAGTGCTTTTCACTGAGATTTCACTCAGATTTTTTTAAAGAGCCCATTCGGCCCATCAGGCCTGTACTAGCAGAGGAGTCCCTTCAGCCCTTTAAGTAAGTATTCCCCCTGCAAGTATTAAACCTCACCCCAGTATTTATCTCCCTCCCTTCATTTGCTCCGTGAGATCCAGGCCAGGATAGACTTTCCTCCTTCATTGCTGTGATCTGCAGAAAAAGATGAAAAATGTCCAAAATTGATTCTCCACCCTCTCCCCCTTCTCTCTCACAGAGTCTCTCGCCTGTTTTGGGAAGAATTTCTGGCAGTTTCTGAGCTGCCAGCCCACCAGGCCTGAGTGACTGAGCTGCCAGCCCAAGAATCCAATCGGCCCACAATGTCCATACTAGCCCTCTGGAAACCAGTCCCTTCAGCCCACAACACCCATACTAGCGCTCCAGAACCCCCCCCCCCCTCACTGGCCAGCAATATTGGAATTGGTGGAGAGGTGGAATATTGCGTTGGGGGACCAGCCCTCCCGTGTGAACATGGGACCCACTTAGTCTAATATGTATATATGTCACAGGAAGTCATGCAGGGCATTTCGAGTTTCAAGAAAACAAAACTCATGACTCGTGTTTGTTGCATCATCATTGGTTGACAAAAATACTGGAGAAACTCAGCGGGTGAGGCAGCATCTATGGAGCAAAGGAATAGGTGACCCGAAACGTCACCTATTCCTTCGCTCCATAGATGCTGCCTCACCCGCTGAGTTTCTCCAGTATTTTTGTCTACCTTCAATTTTTCCAGCATCTGCAGTTCTTTCTTAAACGTTGCATAATCATTTGTTTGATTTGCTCAAAATGACACTGGCATGAAGCACCAATCCCTCACCTCAGTCTGCAGAATAGCACTGCAAGCAATTCAACAGCGTGGCCAGCATAGGCATGATAGTAAACTAATCTCTTCCTTTCACCGTCCTCTTAAAGCAATAGCCACACAGGAGATGTTTCACACCAGCTACCCTCTTCTGTATATTTGATCCATCTTGACATCATCCCAGCCTCTTCATCTAACTGGATCAACATTGACTCGTCCTTATGTGCCAATAGAGTCATAGAATGACTGAACCAGACTCAGTCAGGGGAAAGGGAAATGAGAGATATTCTGAAGGGTCTCGACCCGAAACGTCACCTATTCCTTTTTTTCCAGAGATGCTGCCTGACCCGTTGAGTTACTCCAGCTTTTTGTGTCTATCTTCGGTTTAAACCAGCATCTGCACTTCCTCCTACTCTTTATACAGCTTTTTGTCATTTACATATTTCTGATATACAGAAATTTATGCTGGCCACCTCAACTATTCCTTGATGTAGTGAGTTCCACATTTTATACGCTCTCTGGGCGATGAGTATTTATTCCTGAAGTAGTCATCGTGTTTATTGCTGACTATCTGATTTACAGCTCTCAGCCTGGAATCGCCTGCAAGTGGACATATCGTCTCTCTGACTACCCAGTCAAACCACCTTATCATGTTGAAGAATTCCATCAGGTCACAAACAAGTTTTAGTCTGTGCAATCTTCCTTGATATAAATTTTGTTATAATTCTAGTGAATCGCTTAACACCTTCTCCTGACTCTTGATGCCCTTTTCAGAATAATAACATAATCAGACTTGTTAACAGAACCCTGAATGTAGTCAAAGCAAAATGTTTAATATAACTTTGTGGCTTTTTAATTGCAACATCCAAAAATAAATGCCAAAGATTTATTTTTATGGCCCTTTTTAACTTGTGCAGCTATCTCTAATGATGTGTAAATCAGCAACTTCATCTATGTCAATGCCTTATTTATGAACTTAATTTAGACTATTATTATTTTCCTACTTGGTAGCCTGCTTTTTCTGTAAGGAATCTACAGTAATTGTAGAGGCAGAGCAAACCTTTAATCAATGTGGCCTGCAGTGGGTTTTAAGTTAATGTCTTTTGAGATTTTCGGGTACATATTGGCTTGGCCTAAAGGTGGAGGGAATGGGGTGGAAGGGGAAAAGCAAGGAATAGTGGTGGATGCAGTTGGTGGTGGCATAAGCTACCAGTCAATTGACGAGTAGTATGTATCTGTATTTGCTGCCACGTTCTAATGAATAGAGAGTTTTTTGCAAGAATCTGCAAGACGTTATGTAAAATGAAATTAAAGTAAGTAAGTAATTATTGGTAGAATTAACTATTTGACCAACATTCAACCATCGCCCATCTCTTGTTTTACTGCAGCATGATATATCTAAAGGAAAATTAGAATGATCTTCCACTTAAAGTAACCCCCTTGTATTTCTCATTCTCATCCAGAAGTATAGACTTATTCAGATAACTTATTTGGATATTTCCCTCTCTTTTTTATATAAAATTGATGCATTCTGCCCCATTATAACTGAGTTTTCAGCAATTATGCTAAAAAAAATGTTTATTCAACGTAGGACAATCATAATGAAAAAAATATTATAAATTATGGAAAAATATTACTATTTACAATCTCGTATTTGCAAAGCAATACTATAGGATGCCCCACTACATGGGAGAAGAACAATATTGCCGATCATAATCAAATATTAACCTCAGTGAGTGCACCATCTACAGTTCAATGACAAATAGTTTGACAAAGTTTGTTGAATCTTGATAAATTAAGTTTGATGTATATCGATATGAAAGCCCTACCAGCAATACTGGTTGTCAAATCAGTCAATTCAGGAGGAACATCAGTGACCTCTGCAGTTCAACATTGTTGTTTAGTTTACTTTAGTTTAGTTTAGTTTAGAGATACAACGTGGAACCTTCAGCCCACTGAGTCCGTGCTGACCAGTGACCACTCGTACACTCATTTTATCCTACACATTTGGGACATTTTGTCAAAACTGGGCCACACCATGCTCTTTGATTTTTTTTTCTCTCTCTTCTCTTACGCCATCCTTTGGACTTGATTCCACTGTGGCACAGTGGTATAACTGCTGCCTTACAGCGCCAGAGGCCCAGGTTCGATCCTGACTATGGGTGCTGTCTGTACGGAGTTTGTACTTTTTCCCAGTGACCGCATAGGTTTTCTCCCACACTCCAAAGTCATACAGGTTTGTTGGTTAATTGGCTTTGATAAAATTGTAAATTGTCCCTACTGTGTAGGATAGTGTAAGGGATGATCGCTGGTCGGCGCAGACTCAGAGGGTCGAAGGGCCTGTTTCCGCGCTGTAGTTCTAAAGGCTAAAGTCAGTCCTAAACCAGATGGGCAGGAGATGCTTAAAGCAGAGGAGGAGAGTAGATGGTAAGTGAGGGAGTGCATTCCTTCTGCCATTTACGTTGACTTCTGTGGCACTCCTGATGCATGGACTCAAGGTTCTCAACACCATCACAAATACTCCTCCACATTGAGCAGCCGTGGTCTTGCGATCACCAGAGTCAGTGGAGGTGTTACTTTTCTTCAAGGAGGATCTGAGCACATAATTGAACAATTCCATCTGTTCATCTGACAATCTCCTGCTCTGATGGAGTTCAAAATGGAGTATTTGTTTCGAGAGTTTGTTCATGTAAATCATGTGGTTTTCCCATTAGAGCCCAATAGACAATAGTCAATAGACAATAGGTGCAGGAGTAGGCCATTTGGTCCTATGAGCCAGCACCACCATTCAATGTGATCATGGCTGATCATCCCCAATCAGTACCCCGTTCCTGCCTTCTCCCCATATCTCCTGACTCCGCTATCTTTAAGAGCCCTATCTAGCCCACTGATCATAACCAGAGTCTCAATTGAAGCAATGGCCAAGAAAGCACACCAACACCTCTACTTCCTTAGCAGGTTTAGGACGTTTGGCATGTCACCAACTTCTACAGATGTGACGTAGAAAGCATTTTATCAGGGTGCATCATAGATTGGTTTGCGAACAGCTCCATCCAATAAATTGCAGAGATTTCTTGTCGCAGCCCTGAAAATCACACAAACCAAACTCTCTTCCATTGACTCCATCCACACTTCACGTTGCCTCAGCAAGGCCACCCACATAATCAAGGATGAGTCTCACCCCGGTCACTCCCCCTTCTCCCCTCTCCCATCGGGCATGAGGTACAAAAATGTGAAAGCACACACTTCCAGATTCAGGGACAGCTTCTTTCCAGCTGTTATCAGGCAACTGATCCACTCTATCAACAACTAGAGAACAGTCCTGAACTACCATCTACCTCATTGGAGACCCTCGGACTATCTCTTATTGGAACTTATTGGACTTTATTTTGCACTAAACGTTATTCCCTTTATCATCTATGTGTACACTGTGGATGGCTCAACTGTAATCATGTAATGTCTTTCTGCTGACTGATTAGCACGTAACAAAAGTTTTGTACTGCTCCTCGTGATAATAAACTAAACTCCCTAATACATTCAGTTGCGTCCTATAAATAGTCCATGGCTTAGAAGCACACAGGAGGATGGGGATTATTGCTGCCCTTTAAGTATGGCTGGGTGTGAGGTCTAGATTCCAATCAATCTTTCATATGTTCACGGAGGTCAGAGAGTGGCCTGTGCTGGGCTATAAACAGAAACTGGTTCATTAAAGGATAACACTGGCACATGCCTGCACCGACAATAACTTCAGGACCTTTTGGTAATAATACATAATTTGCTGTAGTGGCTTCACGTAGAGTGACTGAACTACAAATGAACACTAGTATAGTCAGCGTACACAACACTCATCATTTCATAGCAAGGAAAAGCACCATGGCAACAGATTCAGAAACACTTTGTTATTTCCTTCATAATTGATTTGGGATGGCAGTTGTCGAGTTTCACAGTAGAAGCTGAGATAAATTGGGATAGATTTTAATCATTACCATCTGGGAGGCAATCAGCTGAGGAGGGGACTGCCCGTTATACAACCTTCCCGTCATCATCCTTTGATCTTTGCTTTGCCAGATTTGTGCCAAAGTGGTGAAAAGACACGCTGATAGGAAGGAAGGTGTAGATACTCCATGTAGATGAGAGTTAGGAACAGGAGGAGACCGCTCAGTCACTTTAGCCTGATCTACCAATCAATAATATTAGGACTGATCTGATTGTAACCTTGCTCTACACACAGTCTACTCACAGTGACCTTTCGGCTCTCGACTTATCATGAATCTATCTAGCACTGCCTTAAAAATACACAAAGACACTGTATTCAAGCCCTCCCCCCCAACCCTCCCCCCCCAACCCCCCCAACCCCCCCCCCAACCCCCCCCCCAACACCCCCCCCCAACACCCCCAACCACCCCCCACCCCTCACCTCTCATCCACCTTTTAGGAGGAAAGTATCAGATTCAGGCATTCCCATCTCTGTCTTGATGGGAATGCCTGAATTTTAAACCATGACCCCTAGTTCCAGCCTCTCTTCAGTCTCTCCATATCCACCCTATCAAGGCTATTCAGGACCGTATACGTTTCAGTCAAGTCCTCTTGCACTTATTCCAGCAGATATAAACCCAGCCAGTCCAACTTCTCTGTATAGTACCCCCCCCCCCCCCCCCCCCAATCCAAGTATTGGTTTAGTAATATGTAGGAAGTAGCTGCAGATGCTGGTTTACACCGAAGTTAGACACTAAATGCTGAAGGAGATCAGAGGTTTACTAGGCCAATATAGACACAAAAATGCCAGAGTAACTCAACTGGACAGGCAGCATCTCCGGAAAGAAGGAATGGGTGATGTTTCGGGTCAGTCTGAAGCAGGGTCTTGACCCAAAACGTCACCCATTCTTTCCCTCCATAGATGCTGCATGTCCCGCTGAGTTTGTCTGGCTTTTTGTGTCTATATTGATCTAGTAAACCTCTGATCTACTTCCAATGCATTGCTATCATTCCTTAAATCATATCAAATTAATGATGTCACATTAAAGAAAATAATATTTCCCCCCAAAAAAGAGACATAAAGTGCTGTAGTGGGCTGCCTGAAGAAGGGTCCCGACTTAAAACGTCACCTATCCCTGTTCTCTAGAGATGCTGCGTGATCCGCTGAGTTACTCCAGCATTTTGTCTTTTTTTTATAAACCAGCATCTGCAGTTCCTTGTGTCTGCAATGCTTTCCCTACCTTTGCAGTGGTTCTGGCCTGTTCACAAGCCTCATGACCTGTTCAACCTGACCTTTTCCACTGTGACTCTCTTTCTGCTTCAGCAGCTAGCAGCTTCCTCATCCAGCTGTGTACATGCTCAAGATCATACTGCTGGGGGGCTGTACCAGTCCTCAACCAAAGTACAGACACAAAAACCCTTCCCCCTTAACTCAAGTGTAAGGAGCTTAGATTGTCATGCCGAAAGGAACCCTATTTACAAGTTGTCAATATATTCTCAAATCTGGATAACCAACATTCCCAAGATGTTGAGGCCAGGAAAATGTCCTGTTTGTCCAGGGAATTGTCCTGTTTTTCTAGACATTTATCCTCTTACACTTTTTTTCTGCCCTGCCACCCAAAGTTCAAATCTTTCTCATCGA